>CM033406.1:10647778-11125453 GCA_019426215.1 Buddleja alternifolia
AGAAAGGTTCTTAATCCAGATTCTTCAATAAAAGGAAGAATGGCTCTCATCGAGAAGTGTTGATTCTCAAGAAGGTATTCCTAGTTAACCAGGAATCCAACATTATAACCCATAGGTTTTTCTGTTTTATAGGTCGAACCCCACGATTCGGCTCTGTTGGTCCCAAGTGGCATACGAAAGGGTCTAGAAAGGGGGGGGGGGGGTTGAATAGACCCTTTAGTCTTTTTCGACTTAAAAAGATTTCGTATTAAACGTATTTGGACGCTTGAAATGATAGGCGCTTGAAGTGTCTGACGCTTCACCTTAGCGTTCACATAAGATATTTGAGACTTTGTGAAGCGTCTAATGAAGACTGTTTTATAAAGTTAACTTAGACTTCAGGAATTGAATACTTTGACCTTGTAGGTTAAGCGTTCAGTTCTTTTAATCAGGGTTAGCACAGCGGAATGATTTTGGAGTCTTCTCTTTGAAAGTTTTAGCGTCACAAGATGTTTCTTAGTTGCTTAGCTTTTGATTGTGTTTTACTTATGCAATGATATGATAGATGAATGAAATGACTGAAAAGTAAATAACACAATATTTGTAAGGTTCGTTGGGTGATGTAATCCCAACTACGTCCTTCTTCTCCTTTGCACTTGGAGGCAATCCACTAAAATGATTCTCAAAGAATCACACAGAATCTTCTACAAATTAGGGAGAGATGGATGTCGATGACTTGAGCTCCTTGATCACACAGATTTCTGCTTCAAATCACTTCAACCCTCTTGCTTCTTTCACCCAGAAATGATGCAAGTATCCAACTTCGACTTCACACAGATCGCGAGGCTTGGATGGGATTTTCTAAAAGGTTTGTTTGATTTTGATGAAGTTCAAACAACTTGGTAATATCTCAGTAGGAATCTGGTTTCTTCAAAAAGAATGTTTGAGATATTTGTTGACTGTCTCAGGAATATAAGAAAAGCAAGTAGGATGTTTCTTGAATTTTCTGGCTTTTCTAAGAGTTTAAGGAATGAGATTTTAATGCAACAGCAATTTGGCTTTGATAAAATTGTTGCACACTTTTTTGTTTGTTGTTGAAGTCCTATTTATAGGTATTCTTGGAGAAAGTGTCCGTTTGACACATGCACTGGCGCGTGTCTCTCACTTTCGCGAGTGAACAGCTTTTGTCCTTTTTCCTGAAAATCTGCTGCACGAAAGTTGGTGCTGCAGTCTGAGATAGTTGACAGTCCAATAGGGTGGCTTCTCCGTACGTCTGACATTGCTTATCATATTAAATGCTCTTATCAACATTTAATGCATTTGAAATTAATACCCGTTGGTATTTAATGCTTTGAGAATATTTGCATTAAACTCCTTCTGGACTTAGAAGTAAATTCAGGTGAAATCACTTCTGTCCCATAAGGTAACGCTTGATATAGTTGGCCAAAGTGGACGCTTGGAGACTGTATCTATCTTCTGAGATCAGGCGCTTGAGTCTTCGAACTTTACCACTGATAAACTCACTCAGAAATCATCAGACGCTCAGCCTAAGACTATTTTGCCTAACACTCTAAAGTAAGATAACAAAGCCTAATAAATCTATTACAAGTCTAACGCTTCAAAGCCTATACAAGTTTTCTACGAAAATAAACTTACAACTTTTTGGGGTCTAACAAAAACTTAATTGTCATCATCAAAACTTCTAACATGAAATTCCTAACAATTTCCCCCTTTTTGATGATGCCAATACTTACTCTTTTATAGTTCAAGAGTTAGATAGCCAAAAGTAAAAGTTAGCTTTGATCAGTAGACGTTAGTTAAAGTTAGTTACGCTTCAACGAGATGTTTCAGCAAGAAAAAAAATGCATTTCATATTTATCGAGAATTACAAGCATTTTTACAGCTGAATATTTAACGATATAAGAGACAAGAATATAGATAATGTAAAATCAGAAAGCTTTAATGACTTGGTCTAACTCTGTATCGCTTGGACATTTCAGCTCGGATAGCTTCAGTCAGATTGTCTTCCAAGATCATCATTGCTTCATGATCTTTGTTGATGATAAGCTTGTTTTCTTCTTGTTGTCTCTTTTTGAATATTTTTAAATGATTATCCCAGTCAGTTGGGTCGATACCAATGTACCTTAGGCAGATTCGAAAAGCTTGGCTAAAATCAGTCATCTTCCTTTCTTCAGCTAAGATCTGTGGATCTGTAGGTTCTGAAATGGATGTTCTCTGAAGAGGAATGTCAAACTGTTCAAGCAGTGCTCTTGTAGGAATTGGTAGGTTTGGATATAACGCTCTAGGAGGTTCCCTTAGCGTACTACTGGGCGCTCCGGATGAACTTTGTTTCAGAGCAGTTATCCAAGACGGGAGATTAAGCGCAGACTGAGAAGGAGGCATTTGACGCTTAGGAGACGGAGGATCTTCAACTTTTGAACTGGACGCTTTCCGCTTGTCTCCTTTCTTCTTCTCTTCCCCCTTATTGCCATCATCAGATTTTAAGAAGTGGTTTGTGAGTACACTTACCTGATGAGCAATCTGAGATAAGGAATCTGTGATGTCATCCAGACGCTTGTCGAAGCGTTCCTGCATAACAAGAAGCTTAGCGCTGGTGGCGTCATTCACAGAGATCTCAAGGGTTGCAAGGCGCTTTTCAAGTTCTTCTTTCATGGCAAGTTGGGTTGCGTGGGCAGCATCCTGCATTTCTTGAAAGTCTTGTTTGCACTCACCAACTGCCGCTTGAGCTGAACTACGCATATGAGCAATCTGAGCGCTCATTACGTGAGTTTCAATCTTTGCCAGGTCTTCCTTAATCCAATGGAGAGATTCTTCACTCTGAGTAGCTTGAGCGCTAATTGTCTCCAAAACAGATTTAAGCAGGGGACCGAAGGCTTGACTCTCATCTGATTGAACCGCTTGAGGAGCTGGTCGCTTGAACCGTGATGAGTGTTTGAGAGAGTCAAAAGGAACTTGATAGGCTGGATCAAAAACAGTACCTCGAATATCCAGGGAAGGATCTTCAGCACTATCAATGGTAGCATGTTCAGGAGCGTCAGGAATACGGGTATCTGCAGATTTGGGTGCTTCAGATGTCTCAGCAGGCGCTTCCTCAAGCGTTGACTCAGGTTGGCGAAAAGTCAGTGAATTGAAAGTTCCAGCTTGCTGAGTCGGCATAAGAGGTGGATGTAGAATCCAAGAGTTCAATGAGTCTGGTCCTGGACATACAAGTACCGGAGATAAATGTGCGAAGAGGACTATCAATGGCCCTGATGTACATTGGACCAATGATATCCAGCACATGATCTGGGAAAACTTTGGACGGCGCTTGAGCGATGGAGAATAGTGAATCTGTGCAGTGAGTTCTGGAAAATCCAATCAAGCAATCTGAGGGAAGAGATGCAGGACGTCGATGTGTAGGCACACAGTCCGCATAGTACTCTTCAAGATACGGATAAATGGCTTGAGCGAGCTCTTGATTCCTTTCAAGCAGAGAGAGAACATACTCATAGTGATTGAGTACCTCACTGCGAATGGAAGGGAGCAGCGGATATCCTTTGAATGAATTGATCACTGAGCCGTTCCAAGATCTGAGATTGGCAGTGAAGATTTTATCAAAGAGAGATACGGGAGATAGAATCTTTACCATCAGATTGAAGTTTTCTTCACAGTGGCTTGGAGCAAGATTTAAGCACCGTTCACCAACTGTACCACTGGAAGACGCTTGAGCATTAAACCGAAGAGGGGTGAGGGATAATCTCTGAAGTTCTTGACGTAGACATTGTTCTATTTGATGTCTAATAATTGGGAGTTTGAGAACAGGTCCGAGTCTTTGTTGACGCTTCAGGAGGCAATACTTGGCGAATTGACGCTTCTTGTCATGCATGCCTATGCCGAAAAGATGGGGAGCTTGGACTAACTCTGGGAAGGTGTATTTATGTCCCATGTACGCTTCAACCCAATTTACTTCATTTATACAGAAGTCTGTGCCAGCAGTCACCATAGCACGAATGCCTTCAAGATGAATATCTCTTATGGCTTCAAAGCGGTGCTTATCAGGCTGATAGTTGGCATTCCAGACGCTGTCAAAGTAAGCATCAGCTTCAGTCTGGAGCAGATCGGTCAACGATTCAAGGCGCTCACCAGCATGAATCTCTTTATGTTTCCATAGACTAAGAGGACGGACCGATGCAAGATTTTCAGGGCTGTGAGCCGTCTGTGGGAAATGTGTGTAACCTTCTCTGTTCAAGACTGACTCTGAGGGATTGAGAAAGCTAGGACGGAGAGGATCATACACACGAACAGTGTAATCCCTTAGCGCGAACCCAGTTGGTCTGCTGTGGCCATTGTCAAGATAGTAAGCCACATCCACGGCACATCTAGGAGGTCTGTCTCCTGGTCTGTCTAGAACGGTTGCTTTGATTGCGCTGTCAAAGTCAATCAGTCTTGCAGCGTCAGCTTCTGCAGCAATATATCTTTCTATATTATATCCTGCAGGAATGAAATCTTCGTCGAGCGCTGGGGGCATATAGTTAATTGAATGATCAATTGTCGTCAGCGGATCGAGTTGAAAGAAGTGACGAGGAGCTGTAACGTCTTCAGCAGCGTTCTGACCTTCTGAACGTGCCTCTGTTAAAATAGCAGGTTCCTCAGGTTCAATTGCAGCTACTTCAGCGGCAACATCTTGAGCGATAGCTACGACTCCAGTCAGGTCAACATCCAACAGAACATCTGTGGACACTTCAGCAGCAGCTGGAACTATAGCTGAAAAACAAGAGCCATCCTCTATAAGAGCAGGATCTTCTACAGATGTAGGAATAGAAATGTTGTGGGAAGAAATAAACTTACCCTGAGAACTAAGCTCAACAGCAGTTTCTGGAGCGCTTGGCTCAACAGCAACATCTTGAGCGCTTGGCTCAACGGCAACTTGAGCGCTTGGCTCAACAGCAACATCTTGAGCGCTTGGCTCAACGACATCTTGAGCGCTTGGCTCAATGGCAACTTGAGCGCTTGGCTCAACTGTCTCAGGCTCTTCAGGAGTAGCTTGACGCTTGCTAGTCCTGGAACGCTTAAAGATTTTCTTAATGTTGACTCCTTCAACTAGTTTAGCCGGAGGAGCGGGAGGATCAGCAGCTGGTTCTTCAAAGTCTATTTGCTTAATGATCCCTTCCAGCTTTCGTCTTTTGAGAGGCAACTTCTCCTCGGCATCCTCATCAGTTTCCTCATCAATCTTTTGAGAGGAGATGGCAATTTTAACTTTGGATTTTCTGGGGGCTCTCTTCTTCGTTGCTGCTGGACGCTTCACAGCTTCCTCTGGCACTGGTCTCTCAGCCTTTTGAGCAAGCAGTTGGCGTTCTTCCAGCCGCTCAGATAGGGGTCTAGCCGCACCACTAACTTTTGGAGGATTGAACATATTGGTCAGAATCCTTTTTCCCAACAACTTGGACTTATTCAACGGAAGTCCAGACGAGTACACACAATTCGATTTAAACAAGATGTCACTCAGGATGAGTCCATAAGGCTTATTTGAAGCACTTAGACTGTCCCGAAACCGTCCGAAGATGTACTCACTCCAGTTGATTTTGATGTTGAAGAGTATAGCAACCATCATCTGAAATTGAACAGGATTTACCTTATCAAAGGTTCCCACGCGGCATTCTATGATCTTGCTGCAGAAATCAGCCAATAACCGGTATTTGGACACCAAGTCTTTCTTCTCGAAGTACTGAGTGTAAGGAACGTCGTCGTACGCACTCATGATTGCCCATGCTTCCTTAATTTGTTTCAACGTAACAGAATCCAGTGCCTCACCCTCATTAGGCAAATTGAAGTTCTTGGCAATGGTGGAAGCAGATAGGATGAATTCCTTTGGAGACTCCTTCTTGGAGAAGGGAATTTGACAAGAGATGGACTTCTTGTCCTCTGAAAGTGTAGCAGTCTTCCAGAAAGTTTCAACTTCAGTAGGAAACATATAAGAGTATTGGGTTAAGAAGGGTTTGAGCCCAGCTTTGACGACCATGTCCATTATGTCCGTCAGGTTGATCTGAGTTTGTTCATATAGAAATTTCCAGTCGACAACAAGACCTTCAGTTACCTTGATGGTAATTTCAGCAGAAGTAGATGATGATTTCTTTGGTGCCATTTTTTTTTTTGTTTAAAACGAAGAAGATGGACTGAGATTTTTCTGTTGTATTGAGAGAGATAAAGAGAGATTTGCAGATATGCTTGAGTAGAAAGTAAGTTACTTTTTCTGCAGAGTTTGTGTTTTAAATGACACAGTAAAGAGTTTTGAAACTTGTGTTATGTAGTCTTAGTAGGATTTAAACACGTGTAATAACTGTTGAATCTTAGCCATAAATTTATTAACTGCGGACGCGAGTTTGGTGTAAAAGAGAGAAGTTACATTTGGTAATTCTCATATATAAAGATTTGACATCCGAGTTAAAGAAAAATTAACGTTTGGTATTTTCAGAGTGTAACACACGCGCATGTTTGTACACAGACACGTACACAAACACGTGCTATCTCTGAACCGTCATTTTAAAAAATTTGAGTACCCGCCAGTTTGATGTGATAGAGGCGTGTGAGTAGAGTACAAAATAGACCTTTGAGTCTACCCACGACCTTGAAAGAAGTTTGAAAATTTTATGCATGGCTTGTAACGAAAATATTTTTTTTTTTTTTTTTTTATAAATTTTTGATAAACTATTCAGCGCTTAGCTGATAAAATGGACGCTTGAAGTCAAAAGTCTTTTCAATATTTTGAGCATTCAATATTTTATGCAAACATAGAACTGAGCGTTGATGATTATGCATCTGAAAATTTTTTTTATCATTGACGCTTACAGTTATGGTCCTGTATAAATATATTTTTTTAAAGAATATTGTGAGATATAACTTAAGTGGATTCCCCCTAAATTATATGCCTAATAAAATATGATGCTTCATGATCAAGCGTTTAAATCAATCATACCTAGTTCACTTCTCAAAGTGAGAAAGCGTTGTTCATTGAGTGCTTTGGTGAAGATATCTGCCAGTTGTTTGTCAGTTCCAATGAAGTGCATGGAGATATTTTTCTTTTGAACGTGGTCACGAAGGAAATGGTATCTAATGTCAATGTGTTTGGTTCTTGAATGAAGAACAGGGTTTTGAGTCATGGCTAAAGCGCTTTGGTTATCACAATGAATTGGTGTTGGTCCTAAGATTGTTCCGTAATCTCTAAGTTGTTGCCTCATCCATAGAACTTGTGCACAACAACTTCCTGCAGCTACATACTCAGCTTCGGCTGTGGAGGTAGCTATGGATTGTTGTTTCTTGCTATGCCATGAAACTAACCTATCACCTAAGAATTGACAAGTACCACTAGTTCTTTTACGATCTATTTTGCAACCTGCAAAATCTGCATCTGAGTAACCGATTAGTTCAAAAGGAGAATCCCTGGGATACCATAAGCCCACATGTTGTGTGCCTTTTAGGTATTTAAGGATTTTCTTGGCAGCAGTCAAGTGTGACTCTTTAGGATCAGCTTGGAATCGTGCACACATACATACCGAAAACATAATATCAGGTCTACTGGCAGTGAGATAAAGAAGTGATCCTATGATACCTCTATAATTAGTGATATCAACTTTCTTTCCACTTTCATCTTTATCTAACTTAAGCGTTTGGCTCATTGGAATTTTTGAATATGATGCATTTTCCATACCAAATTTCTTAATCATATCTCGTGTATATTTAGCTTGGTTGATAAATATGCCATTAGGGAGTTGTTTAACTTGTAGTCCTAAGAAGAAAGTTAATTCACCCATCATGCTCATTTCAAATTGTTCTTGCATCATTTTCGAAAATTTCTCACACAGACGCTTATTAGTAGAACCAAATATAATGTCATCAACGTAAATTTGAACTAAGAGAATATCTTCATCATTGGTAATTTTAAATAACGTTGTGTCAACGCTGCCTTTTGAAAAACCTTTACCAATAAGAAAGATAGAGAGAGTGTCATACCATGCTCGAGGTGCTTGCTTAAGCCCATAAAGTGCTTTTTCTAGCTTGTAAACCATACCCTTACCATGATTGTTGATGAATCCTGGAGGTTGCTCCACATACACTTCTTCTTGGAGTTTACCATTCAGGAAGGCACTCTTTACGTCCATTTGAAATACTGTAAACTTGTTAAACGCTGCGTACGCTAGAAACATGCGGATTGCTTCAAGACGAGCAACAGGAGCGTAAGTCTCATCAAAGTCAATGCCCTCCTCTTGGCAGTATCCTTGAGCTACGAGTCTGGCCTTGTTTCTTACAACAATGCCGTCCTCATCCATCTTGTTTCTATATACCCATCTAGTTCCAATAACTCCTTGATGAGTTGGTCTTGGTACTAGCATCCAAACTTTATTTCGCTCAAACTGATTGAGCTCTTCTTGCATAGCTTCAATCCAACTTGGATCACTTAACGCTTCATCCACTTTCTTAGGTTCCATTTGAGATAGAAAGCTTGCGAACATAGCCTCATTAAATGTAGCGGCTCTAGTTCTAACTGGTGCTTCAATATCTCCAATGATTTGCTCAGGTGGATGGTCACGTAACCATAGTCTATCTGTTTGGAAAGGGTTTTGAGAATGAACAGGCGCTTGAGAATCATTCGCTTGACCATTCTCCTGCGTTGGCGCTTCAAGTTCACGATTCCTTCTTTGCTCTTGATGATCATTCTCTTCATGATCATCCGTATTTCTTACATGATAATTTAGATTGATTTCACGAGTATTCTTAGGAGGAGGCACTGAGATCTCATCATCATCGTCAGTATCTTCATCAATAGTAATTTTGGACGCTTGATGACATAGATCTTCAACTCCTACATCATTTACATTTACCTTACTCGGCTCTTGGTTAGCATCATCAAACACAACATGAATAGATTCCTCAACCTTCGATTTGATCTTATTGAGAATGCGAAAATTCTTTCCATTTTTGGCGTAGCCTAGAAAGATTCCTTCATCCGCTTTAGGATCAAAAGTCTTTAGGCTTTGGGATCCATTATTATGGATAAAACATTTAGAACCAAAGACGTGAAAGTATGAAATATTTGGCTTACGTCCCTTCCACAGTTCATATGGAGTTTTTCCATGCTGTTTGTTGATCATGCATCGATTTTGAGTGTAACAAGCAGTGTTGATCGCTTCGGCCCAAAATCTAGGAGCAAGCTTGGATTCAGCTAACATAGTCCTAGCGGCTTCCTTAAGCGTTCGGTTCCGGCGCTCAGCAACACCATTTTGTTGGGGAGTTCTGGGAGCTGAATACTCATGATGTATTCCATTTTCTGCACAAAACTTCTCAACAACCTTGTTAGTAAACTCAGTACCGTGATCGCTTCTTATTCTTGCAACCTTAAGATTTTTCAATGTTTGAAGTTGCCGAATAAGCGCTGTTAACTTGTCACATGTTTCATCTTTGGATGAAAGAAATTCCACCCAAGTAAATCTAGAGAAATCGTCTACTACCACTAAAGTATACTTTTTACCGCTTACACTGATTGTTTGAACAGGTCCAAACAAATCCATGTGAAGTAGTTCAAGTATTCTAGAAGTAGATAGATGAGGTTTTCTCTTGAAAGATGATTTAACTTGTTTACCCATTTGACAAGCGTCACAGAGGCGATCCTTATGAAATGGTCCATTTGGCAATCCCTCTACAAGATTTTGACTTATAAGCTGAGAGATTGTCTTAAAGTTGAGGTGATTCATTTTTCTATGCCATAACCAACCCATTTTAGATTCATTTTTAGCAACAAAGCATGTTGGTTGTTATCAAGTGTTGAACCCCAATCTACCAAATATACGTTGTTATTCCTTTTTCCTTTTAGTTTAGTAGATTTAGTCTTAGCGTCGTTTATATAGCAATAGTCACTTGAGAATATGACTTCAAAGCCTTTATCGCAGAATTGACTTATGCTTAATAAATTGTGCTTTAGACCCTCAACAAAATAAACATCACTTATCATGATGTTCCCCCTATGCACAGTACCTATACCTTTGGTTTTACCTTTGGAGTTATCACCAAATACAACCTGAGGACCATTGGCAGCTTGATAGTTGATCAGAAGATCTTTGGAACCTGTCATGTGCCTTGACGATCCACTATCAAAATACCAAACAGATGTATTGACTTTAGCTCTAGGTACCTGCAATCAAAAGGGAAGTTCTATTTCTGTTTAGGTACCCATTGTTGCTTGGGTCCTTCAACATTAGTATCCTTGTTAGTGTTAAGTAGAACTTTAGGAACCCAAATTTGCCTTGTCTTCATAGTAGGAATATTGGCCTTTTTGGGTTTCACCTTGTGCTGTGTGTAATTTTTGGATGTATAATAATATCCACGATTATAATAATAGTCATAATCATAATTATCATAGTATCGATAATATGATCTTGACTGTTTTGGATATCGACGCTGGTATTTCCTTGGCTCTGGCTTGGGTTGCACGTTTGGTGCTAGACGCTTAGCGCTTGATTCACAGTGACTAGATTTATCCTTAGCTTTTTGAGCGTTTGGATGAGTCTGTCTTTGTGGATCATTTGCTTTAGCCTTACCCTTGTCTGAGTTAGTTTTGACTTTCTCATTTGGCCTCTTACCATTGTCCCTTGGTTCATTTTGAGTTTGACCTTGTGAACCTTTCTCAACAAAGAAAACACCCTTTCCTTTGTTGTTTGCCTAACATTAGGTTTGTTTGGTTGTTTACCGAATTCATTGCATCCTAAACCGGTCTTTTCTCCAAACAACCTTGTTATTTCAGTCACATTGTCGAGCTTTCTGGATGCTTTGGACAACGATGAGATGAGCTGTTCTGACTTGGCAAGTCTAGCCATCAGATCAGCTTCTCTCTTGACTATTATATCAAGATCACCTTTCAATTGAATAACTTCACTCTCAAGCGATTGGTTTTTCTCAATGCACTGTTGCTGAATTTGCAACTCTGCTCTGAGCGTTACTTTATCGTTTGTGAGTGATGAAATAATAGCGAGATCATTTTGATATATTTTGGCAGCTTCTTGACATTCATTGTAATATTCTTTGACTTTGTCAAGTAATTCATCATAAGAAAGAGGAATTGATAATTCATTGATTACCTCAGGGGACGCTTCATCATCTCTGGCCATGAGACATATGAGCGCTGAGTCATCTATCGGCTCATCATCATCACTACTTTCGTCTGATGATTCTAAATCTTCAGGTGCTGATGCTGGTTCTGATTCCGCAAGCAAACCTTGTTGTCGAAGGTTGCTCCTGAATTGGTTTCTATCCAAGTAATCCTGCCTTGAGGGCTTGGATACATTTGGATAGGGACAATTTACCTGGTAGTGCCCCGGTTTCCTGCAATTATAACAAAGATTGGTTTTCATTTTTTGTTCACTTGTTAGCCTTGCAGTGTGTGGTTTTGAAACCACTGGAGCTGGGAGATTTTGAGTAGACGCTTGATATTGAGCAGGCGCTTGAGGTAAAGGAACAGAATATTGAGGCGCTTGAAACTGTTGTTGTATGGGAGAAGGCGCTTGATATGAACTTTGTCCTTGATTATTAGGACCTTTTCCTTTCTTTTCATATCTCAAGAACTTCCTGAATCTATTTAGCAAAGCCAACTCTTCTTCCTCATTAATGTCCGAATTCTTTCCTTTGTTACCCGATTTGCCTTTGATTGATGCAATGAGCGCTCCAGATTCAATCACTGGATTACTCACAATGTCACTAGCAGAGTTCAACTCGAACTCAAAAGCTTTTATCTCTGAAAAGGCGTCTTCTGGAGTTAAGAGATCCAGCATGTTTGATTCTCTCATAGCTGTTGTCTTCATCAAGAATTTACTTGGTAGACTTCTAAAGATCTTAACCACCATTTCTCGATTCTGTAAGTCCATTCCCAGTGTCGTAAGTTCTGTAACAAGAGCTGTGAATCTTATATCCAATTGCTCTAGCGTTTCATTGGGTAGCATCTTAAATCCGTTAAACTTTTCCTTAGCAATGGAAAGTTTGTTTTCTTTGATTTGAGCTGAACCACCACAGATTGTAGCCAGCTTATCCCATATTTCTTTAGTCGTTTTGCAAGATTTGATTTTATTGAATAAGTTATCATTATCACCAATAGCCGTATACAGAGCGTTGCGACCAACATTGTCCAAGTTAGCTCTTCGACGCTCATCTGGAGACCATTCTTGTTTTGGTTTTTCAACGTAACCATCAGGGGTTTCTTCTGTGGCTCCAGGCGCTCTTGTGATAACTTTGTATATTTTGATTGGCCCATCTGAAATAATATCGCACATGTCATCATCGCATGAACATAAATACGTAAATGCTTTGACTTTCCATGTGTCAAAATTTGATTCTGTCAATTTGGGAACTTTAGCAAATGCCATATCTAAGCTTTAAAAAGCAACTAGATTTTGAAAGAAAAGGATCTAAACAAGCAGTTATGCTTGGAAATTTTAAAATTTCAAAAATTAACCGCTCTGATACCACTTGTTGGTCCCAAGTGGCATACGAAAGGGTCTAGAAAGGGGGGGGGGGGGGTTGAATAGACCCTTTAGTCTTTTTCGACTTAAAAAGATTTCGTATTAAACGTATTTGGACGCTTGAAATGATAGGCGCTTGAAGTGTCTGACGCTTCACCTTAGCGTTCACATAAGATATTTGAGACTTTGTGAAGCGTCTAATGAAGACTGTTTTATAAAGTTAACTTAGACTTCAGGAATTGAATACTTTGACCTTGTAGGTTAAGCGTTCAGTTCTTTTAATCAGGGTTAGCACAGCGGAATGATTTTGGAGTCTTCTCTTTGAAAGTTTTAGCGTCACAAGATGTTTCTTAGTTGCTTAGCTTTTGATTGTGTTTTACTTATGCAATGATATGATAGATGAATGAAATGACTGAAAAGTAAATAACACAATATTTGTAAGGTTCGTTGGGTGATGTAATCCCAACTACGTCCTTCTTCTCCTTTGCACTTGGAGGCAATCCACTAAAATGATTCTCAAAGAATCACACAGAATCTTCTACAAATTAGGGAGAGATGGATGTCGATGACTTGAGCTCCTTGATCACACAGATTTCTGCTTCAAATCACTTCAACCCTCTTGCTTCTTTCACCCAGAAATGATGCAAGTATCCAACTTCGACTTCACACAGATCGCGAGGCTTGGATGGGATTTTCTAAAAGGTTTGTTTGATTTTGATGAAGTTCAAACAACTTGGTAATATCTCAGTAGGAATCTGGTTTCTTCAAAAAGAATGTTTGAGATATTTGTTGACTGTCTCAGGAATATAAGAAAAGCAAGTAGGATGTTTCTTGAATTTTCTGGCTTTTCTAAGAGTTTAAGGAATGAGATTTTAATGCAACAGCAATTTGGCTTTGATAAAATTGTTGCACACTTTTTTGTTTGTTGTTGAAGTCCTATTTATAGGTATTCTTGGAGAAAGTGTCCGTTTGACACATGCACTGGCGCGTGTCTCTCACTTTCGTGAGTGAACAGCTTTTGTCCTTTTTCCTGAAAATCTGCTGCACGAAAGTTGGTGCTGCAGTCTGAGATAGTGGACAGTCCAATAGGGTGGCTTCTCCGTACGTCTGACATTGCTTATCATATTAAATGCTCTTATCAACATTTAATGCATTTGAAATTAATACCCGTTGGTATTTAATGCTTTGAGAATATTTGTATTAAACTCCTTCTGGACTTAGAAGTAAATTCAGGTGAAATCAATTCTGTCCCATAAGGTAACGCTTGATATAGTTGGCCAAAGTGGACGCTTGGAGACTGTATCTATCTTCTGAGATCAGGCGCTTGAGTCTTCGAACTTTACCACTGATAAACTCACTCAGAAATCATCAGACGCTCAGCCTAAGACTATTTTGCCTAACACTCTAAAGAGAGATAACAAAGCCTAATAAATCTATTACAAGTCTAACGCTTCAAAGCCTATACAAGTTTTCTACGAAAATAAACTTACAACTTTTTGGGGTCTAACAAAAACTTAATTGTCATCATCAAAACTTCTAACATGAAATTCCTAACAGGCTCTTATACCACTGTTGAGAAAATTAGATAAAAACGCAGCGGAAACGGTGTAATAAATTTTCTTTTTTTGGATTTTTCCATAACAGGATCAATCCCGGGGTTTTATCAGGCGTATGTACGATAGGGATATTGAAATTTTACCCGTTGTAGCGAAGTGGTTAGAGAAACTCAAAATCTCGTCGTCTTAAACTCTTTTACGAAATAATCCGGCTGATTGCTTGATAATCCGAGCAGTCCAAAAGTGCGGCCTCTAAATTATCTCGCTCGAAAAACTCGAATAGAAAAACTCCTTCTTCTTTGGAAGAGTGGCCGATGGCTAGAGGAAGAGAGGAGGGGGGGGGGGATTTCTTTCTTGTGGCTCAAGTGTACAACTAATGTTATGACCTAGGTATTAACTAATGAAATATATTTATATCACTTAAGTTATAATCTTAGGCTCAAAAAGCCCATGTTGGACGCCTACTAGCCACTCCACTCGGTCATGGTGTGCCTTTTGGTGTACCATTTTGAGCTCGGTCTGATCCTTTATTTAGTTAATTAACTCAATCCAATTAAATAATAGATAGGATATTTAATTAATTTTATTTCTCCAAGAAATAATATATTAATTAAAGTATAAATGAATTAACTTATTTCTTCAAATAATTACTCCCATTTAATTAATTTTAAGTATCCAATTATTCTCGTCAAAAATTAACATCATACAAGTCTTGATGATTTCTAATGCCCAATTAGGAATCCTGGACTTGCAAACTATTTTAGTACACAAGAAATGAACTCCTCTAGTGCTTTAGAGATTTAACTCTTGTGTTCATGGACTTATAGATGATTACAATATAGAAATGCCAATATAATAGTCAACAACTCAATGCCTTTTATTAAAAGAGTAAAAACAATTACAATTTACTAATGTCCTTTCTTTCTCTAATCCTCTAGTGGTATTTGTGGACATTAACCTAACAGCCTAGTGTTGGGTTTATTGCATTAAAACACAGCGGAAAAAATAAAATCTCAAGTGGTTCATCTCGGTTTCTCATATTCAGATTGATTTTAGAATTCATGTACCTTTCTTCTTGTATGTTGAATTTTGAACCAGCTTTCGCGATCCTTTCTTGAACAACAAATTTGTCGCTGTCTCTAAATCACAGCGTTGGAATCAAAGCAAAAAAATACCCTCCTTGTTCTTCCTCAAAGACGGCTAGAGAGAGAGAGAGAGAGAGAGAGTGAAGAGTTTGACTTGGAGAGAAAGTAATATCGGAGGCCTAATTTAATTTTTCACTAAGTAGTATATTTATACTACTTTAGAAAAAAAATAACCTAATACACTAAGGCCTATGGGCATCCTCATGGACACCCACTTTGGGCTCTAAGTAGTATATTTATAATACTTTAGAAAAAAAAATCCTAATACACTAAGGCCTATGGGCATCCTCATGGACGCCCACTTTGGGCTTTTCTAAGCCCTAGGCTTAGACAATTTTTAATTGTTTAATTATTTATTTAATTAATATTATTTATCCAATAAATAAATTAATCAAATAATTAATTAAATCCATGTTAACTCTATAATTAATTTTCTCCAAACAATTAATTAACATGCCAACTTAATTAATTAATACGATCATCCAACGATATTAATTAATTTCGATATCCAATACCAAAAATTTTCTCAAGTCAATTCCACAATTTTTCCTTTAGTCATTCCTTTAAGCGCGACTCTTTAGGTTCATCTCAAAAGGCAATTGGGAGGAAACCAATAGGATGTAAGTAACACCTAGCCAGTCATGTGGCTCACATCATATCCCAATTGAGAACGAATGAATAGGATCATTCCAAACCTTTTATGCTGTAAATACCGTACGAGTATAAACCTTTTATTCATATATCTCAGTCAAGTGAGAGTCAGGGTTTAGTCAAACTCAAAAGACTTGACCATATGCTTAGCTCATAATGAATCGAGGTCAATGAGTATACCTTCATGTCTAACATGAATATCTCTTTATGCTTTGACCAAAGTCTCTTGACCTCACTCATTCATGACTGCATAAGATATTTAGCTCATCCACTTAGGAGAGAATAACTCCCATTTTGCTAATCAGTTAAGACTGCTACTTGCCCATCAAGCCTTACTTTGAGGTCGATCGCACCAACGGATGAATTAGATCTAACTACTTTAATGACATATTTGATGTCACAAGTAAATCTTCAACTTGATTCCTCAAGTCTTAGGTTCACGTGTACCTATCACAACTTATCAGTTTCATCATTGACTATCAGTGAGTCCAAACTCATGTGACAAAACTGAGGTGGGCCGTGTTCGAACATATCAGTCTAACTGAGATGTCTATGACATAAGTTCCCACTACCATTCCCATAGTGATTGACTGGAACTTTCTCTGTCAAAACTTATATCATACTAGTCTTTATCTAGTATTGATGTCCAGTCAATACTCTTTTCGACTTGCGAACTAATTTTAGATAGTAAGGATCAAACTCTTCTATTGCCATTCTTCCTAACCCATAGGAAGTAGAAGGTTTGCCTTATTATCAAGGACTTTACGTTGTTTATTAAAACCTTATAAATTCCTATAAGAAAACAACAAGATTATACCTTATATTACGAAAAGATATTGTTTAGTTACAAATCAATGCCCTATAATCTATCCTCTTTATGAAATTTGAAGGCATGCACACTAACAATCTCCCACTTGCACTCAATGCCTTTTACTATGGTATTTTATACCTATCCCTTCCAGATGTTTTTCTAGCACCGCCTATGCCAATGGTTTGGTCAATGGGTCAGGGACATTGTCAGTTGAGGCTTTTTCTGAACAAATATTTTTCCTCGTGCAACGATCTCTCTTATGATGTGATATCTCCTCTCAATGTGTTTGGACATGTTGTGAGACCTAGGTTCCTTCGCCTGCGCTATTGCTCCAGTGTTGTCACAATAAAGTGGCAACGAGTGCTTTATGCTTGGAACCACTTGAATTTCTTCTATGAACTTCCTAAGCCAAACTCTATATTCAGCCTCTATCACTACTACAAAAATGACCTATAGCAGCGGTTTTTTTGGGCCTATTACAGCGGTTTTGAACCGCTGCCATAGGTACCGCTACCATAGGTCAAAACCCTATGGCAGCGGTTCCGGAACCGCTGTCATAGGTCACACTATGACAGTGGTTCTATAGAAACCGCTGCAGTAGGGTGACCCTATGGCAGCGGTTTCGGCAGAACCGCTGTCATAGGGTCATTTATTTAAAAAAAAAAATTAAATTGGACCCAGGGCAGCGGTTCCGGCTGAACCGCTGTCATAGGGTGTATGTATATTTGTGTATGTGTGGGTGTATTTATATTTGTGTATATGTGGGTGTATGTGTATGTATATTTGTGTATATGTTCATGGGTGTATGCATATATGTGTATATGTTAATGGGTGTATTTGTGTATGTGTGGGTGTGTGTATATTTGTGTGTGTATATTTGTGTATGTATATATGTGGATGGGTGTATGTATATTTGTGTATATGTTGATGGGTGTATGTATATTTGTGTATATGTTGATGGGTGTATGTATATTTGTGTATGTGTGGGTGTACGTATATTTGTGTATTTATGAAAATATTTCTCGGTTGAAATTTTGCGGTGTCGGAATGACACGAAATTCGCACGGTCATAGCGAAACGGCATTCTGAACACAATGCAAAATGTTGCGCTCTCGTGATTTTAGCGATCCGAGATCGTTTAAGGCCTCAAATACGCGTTTTATTACATAAATACGTATTTTTGTAATAAAACACGTATTTGAGGCCTTAAACGATCTCGGATCGCTAAAATCACGAGAGCGCAAGAAAAAGTCTTGCGTTTTGTTCAGAATGCCGTTTCTCTATGACCTTGTGAATTTCGTGTCATTCCAACACCGCAAAATTTCAACCAAGAAATATTTTCATAAATACACAAATATACGTACACCCACACATACACAAATATACATACACCCATCAACATATACACAAATATACATACACCCATCAACATATACACAAATATACATACACCCATCCACATATATACATACACAAATATACACACACCCACACATACACAAATACACCCATTAACATATACACATATATGCATACACCCATGAACATATACACAAATATACATACACCCATACACATATATACATACACAAATATACGTACACATACACCCACATATACACAAATATAAATACACCCACACATACACAAATATACATACACCCACACATATATGCATACACCCACATATACATACATCTATATATACTCTATGTGTGTGTGTGTGTGTATATATTTATCTAAAAAAAATACCAAAACTAAATGGAAGAAGGCGGCGGCGGCGGAGGTGGGCGGCGGAGGCGTCGGCGGCAGAGGCGGAGGTGGGCGTCGGCGGTGGTGGTGGTGGTGAGAGAGTTGAGAGAGAGAGAGATAGGGGGGGCCGGTTTGAAATAAACCCGCCCAAATTTTGAACTTTTGGCAGCGGTTCGGGCAGAACCGCTGCCACAAAGTTCAAATTTTTTTTTTTTTTTTTTGACAACTTTTGGCAGCGATTCGGGCAGAACCGCTGCCAAAAGTCCAATTTTTTTTATTTTTTTTTTGACACCTATGACAGCGGTTCGGCTCGAACCGCTGTCATAGGTCCGAACCGAGTACCCCCTATTACAGCAGTTTTCAAAACCGCTGTCATAGGTGCGCTGTAATAGGACTTTTTTGTGGTAGTGTATGGTGGAGTCCGCGATTGTACTTTGCTTGGAAATTTTCTAAGTCACCGCCCTACCATTGAGGGTGAATACGAATCCTGAGGTGGATTTCCAGTCATCGACATCTGATCAAAAATCCGAGTCAGTGTACCCATCCACCCTCAGGTTACCACTCCCATAGATGAGAATCATATCCTTAGTTCTCTTCAGATACTTTAGGATGTTCTTCACAGCTATCCAATGTTCCTTGCCAAGGTTTTCTTGAAATCGACTTACAACGCTTACTGCATAAGCAATGTCAGGTCTAGCACATAGCATGGCGTACATTAGGCTACCCACTGTAGATGCATAAGGTACACTGCTCATTTCTTTCCTATCTTCCTCACTTTGAGGACACATAGATTTTGAGAGATGTGTCCCATGCCTCGTTGGCAAGAACCCTTTCTTAGAATCCTCCATTCTATATCTCTTTAAGATCTTTTCTAAGTAAAAGGCTTGACAGAGCCCTATCATTCTATTTGTTCGATCTCTGTAGATTCGAATCCCTAGAATATAGGTTGCCTCTCCCAAGTCTTTCATGGACAAAGTACTCGAAAGCCACTTCTTAATAGTGATGAGCATTTCTATATCATTCCCTATGAGTAATATGTCATCTACATATAACACAAGGAATATTATCTTGCTCCCACTAATCTTCTTGTGAACCCATGGCTCATCTTCGCTCTTGAGGAAGTCAAATCCATTGACAGCCTTATCGAAACGTAGATTCCAACTACAAGATGCTTGCTTGAGTCCATAAATGGATCTCTCAAACTTATGCCTTATGAATATTGTCCTCGGATACAAAACCTTTAGGCTGTTCCATATAGATATCCTCTTCTAGGAATCCATTCAGAAAAGTAATTTTGACATCCATTTTCCATGTCTCATAGCCTAGATGAGCTGCTAATGCAAGTAGAATCCTTATTGATTTGATCATAGCCACTGGTGAAAAGATCTCTTGGTAGTCAATTCCTTCTTTTTGACTATACCCTTTTGCCACTAGTCCAACTTTGTAGGTGTCAACCTTGCCATCAACACCAATCTTTCTCTTGTAAATCCATTTACACCCAATTGGTTTTACCACATCAGGCCGATCCACAAGTTTCCAGACTTAGTTTGAATGCATCGAATCGATCTCAGTTTGCATAGCTTCATGCCATCTTGTAGCATCCATATCCACCATTGCTTGATCATAAGTGGAGGGACCATATCCATGACCCTCCTCTAATATAGAATGAAGATCCAGCCCCCTCTGTACTAGATATCCATACCTCTCAGGCGGTTGAGGTACTCTACTTGATCTTCGCGGTTGTGGTTGTGTTATAACAGGTTCGGTTCTCACTTCCTGTGTAGATGTATCCGCTGAAGTTTTATTTTGTTCTTCGAAAACAATCTTTCTACCTCCTCCTCCTTCTTGATTTAACTCATCTTCAAGAAAGTGGGTTTGTAAAGCTATGATGATCCTCTGATCATCACGCAGGTAAAAGAGGTATCCTATTGAATCCTCAGGATATCCAACGAAATGCCCTTTTCTGGATCTAGCCTCCAATTTGTCTACTTTAGTCTTTTTGACATAAGTCAAACATCTCCAAATCTTGATGTAATTAAGACTTGGTTTCCTATTTGTCCATATCTAATATGGATTCTTAGGAACGGACTTGGATGGACATCTATTTAAAATATGTACATCTGTGTGCAGCGCATGACCCCACAGTGAAATGGGCAAGTTAGTGTAGCTGAGCATGGAGCGAACCATGTCCAATATGGTTCGATTCCTTGGCTCTACTACTCCATTTAATTGTGGTGTCGCTGGAGGTGTGAGTTATAATACTATGTCATTCTCTCTAAGGTATACATCGAACTCGTCACTCATATATTCTCCTCCTCGATCAGATCGAAGAGTTTTTATATGTTGACCAGTTTGATTTTCCACTAGAGCCTTGAATTCCTTGAACTTTTCAATGGATTCAGACTTATGCTTCATCAAGTACACTAGACCATATTTTGAATGGTCATCTGTGAATGTGATGAAGTAAAGAAAACCTCCTTGAGCCATTTCTCCAAATGGCCCACAAACATCAGTATGCACTAAACCTAAGATTTGGGAGGTTGTTTCAAAAGTCCCTGTGAAGGGAGATCTAGCCATCTTACTTTTGAGACAAGATTCATAAGTAGGATAGGGATCCAATCCCAATGGACCGATTAGTCCATCTTTCTCCATTTTGTGAATTTTGTGTGTGCCGATATGGCCTAGTCTAAGATGCCAGATCAATCTTTGGTTAATTCCCTGCGTACTATGTTTCCTTTGTATAGTATTCACAGAACACTCATTCTGGACATTAAGGTAATACAAGCCATTTAATAAAGAAGACAAGCCTACTAATTTATTACCATAACAATATTGCAATGTTCATCAATAAAACGGAAAGTATAACCAACTTTAACTAAAACAGGAATTGAAACAATTTTTTAAGCCCATTGGGAAAAACTAAAACATTATCTAGAAATTGTAAATGTCCAGAATTGTAATGTAATGAGGTAGATCCAATTCCAGTAGTTGCGACGCTTTACCCGCTGCCTACTCTTATTTTCACCTCATCACTATCCAGCTTCCTTCCTCGCACCGGATCCTGATTCATACAACAAATGTGAGCAGTCGCTCCAGAATCAAGAATCCAAGATGTAGAGAAAAAGGTCATAGAACAATAAGTTTTGTGAACATAAAGTTCCATACCTTGTGCGCTTGGGCCCATCTTTGGACAGTTCCTCCTCCACTGGCCCGGCTCACCACGGTGTAGTCATCTATCCATCTTTTGTGGCCCCTTACGCTTGCGATTCGCAGGAGCTTTCCCTTTTCCCTTATCAACACCACAGGGAGCTCCAAGTTCGCCATTCTGTTTCTTGGTTTTCTTTTTCTTATTCTTCGCCCTTTTGGGCCCAGAAGAGATAATCAGTACAGTTTCTTTTCCCTTAGGCTTCAATTGAGATTGTGCAGTGTTTAATTTATTCATTAGCCCAGCTAAGTTGCATTCAATCTCGTTGCAATTGAAGTTCATGACAAATTGGGAAAAAGAATCTGGAAGAGACTGCAAAATGAGATCGGTTTGAAGTTGTGGGTTCATTGTAAAATCGAGAGCCTCCAATCTTTCGATCCTCGAGGTCATCTTGAGGACATGATCCCCAACTTTTTCACCCTCTCTCATTTTGGCCCTGAAGAGCTCTTTATATATCTCATATCTAGCAGTACGTTTGTGCTCACCATAGAGCTTGACCAAGTGTGCCAAGATAGCCCTCGCAGTGGTCATCTTCTCGTGGGACCTTTGAAGCTCGTTTTTCATCGAGCCAAGAATGTACCCACGCACTCAGACAACGTCCTTTACCCATTTTTCGTGAGCTTAGACTTTTTCTTCATTGGCACGTGTTCTGGAGGTGGAGCAGGGACGCCAGTGTCCAACACGTGTCCCAATGACTCCATGTTGAGAACAATTCTCAAGTTCCTTAGCCAGTCCACGTAGTTGGGTCCGGTAAGGATGTTCTTTTCGAGTAAAACTGAAAGTGGGTTGATAGTCATTTTTGTTTTGAGAGCGATAAAACAAATAATTGCAGAAAATAAACCAGTCTTTATTAGACCTATGTAACTAAACTACAGCCATGTTTAAAATCAAGGACTTCGACTTATAACTTAGCTCCCACTACATTTTTTGAGATTCACACTCCCACTGTGAAAAACGGAAGTGATTGTTGTAAAGTACTTCGTGGTGGGGATTGAGTCCTTTAATCAATGTAATGGATGACAACTCTTTAACGATATTTGGTCCATTACTTAATTAAAGTGATGTCGAACATCATGTTAGGAATTCTATACATGAAAATAGAGAATTGCAGCGGAAGATTCGAGGATTCCTACCGGCCGATCACCAAAATAGATCTGATGATTTTTAATGGGTTTCGCGAAAATTAGAACGAATAAAAATACCTTTTTGATTCGTTTATTGATTCTGCAGAACAGCAATCCTCCAAGGGCTCCTATCTCTAAAGCTTCACGCGAAACGAGCCTTCCAAACATCCCGAAATTCATCTTTCTTTGCAGTAGTGGACGGTTAGAGAGGAGAGAGGGGAGAGAGTTATTTTGCTTTTGTGTTGTGTTTCTTTCTTGTCTTAAGATTTGTTCCATTGTAGGAGTCCTTTTAAACTAAACTAGCTTGTGGAACAAGTTGGAGGCTACTCCAACCCTAAAGTGGCTGCCCCTCCTAGGGCTTCCTTGGACTGGGTGGATTTTTAATTGGTTTGTCTAATTTCTAGCCCATCTGTATATATTTAATTTAAATCCAATTTAAATATAATATATATACTATTAATTAAATTTTTTTAATTAATATACTCATTAAATAATTTAATTTAATCTAATTAAATTAACTATTTAATTAATTGATTTAATCTAATCAAATCTATTTAATTCTTTCTAAAAGATTTACACAAAACGATACATCTCGTTCATTTCTTATAACGCGACTCTTTAGGTTCGTCTCAATTGGCAAAGGGAGAAATTACCTAATGATGTGAGTGTCACCTAGCCAGTCCCATGGACTCACATCGTAACCCAATTGAGTACAAAATGAATGAATCATTTTACGAACCTCTTGATCATAAATGACGTATGAGTATAAGCCCTTCATTGACGTATCCCGATCAAGTGAGAGTCATGGAAAATGCCGAACTCACTAAACTTGATACTGTTCAGTAGATTATAGCATAATGAAATTACTAAACTACCCTCAGTGTCCCACATGAGTTAGTTGTTATGCTTTGGCCAAAGACTTTATAATTTCATTAGCCTATAATCGCACAGGATACTTATTCGTTTACTATCGAGACAGTGAATCCCATCTGGCGATCACTGATCAACTGCTACTTGTCTCATTGATATCGCACTTCGAGGTCGACCCCATAACGGGTGCTATGGACTTAACTACTCTGGTAACAGATCCAATAATACAAGCACATTGATCATGAACCCTCAGGTCTAAGGCTCACGCATACTATTACGATCAGTAATCCAATCATTGACAGTCACTGAGTAAATACCCATGTGATCGGATTACTACGAGCCGTGTTCGAATATGTTAATTCCATTGACATATCTATGATACTTGCTCCCACTATCCCTATAGTGTTCGACTCGCACTCATCATCAGAGCATGTGTCATACAAGTCCAATATTAATGCCCAATTAAGATTCTTTGACTTGCGAACCCGTTTAGGTGATAAGGTGTAAGACTCTTCCCATGCCACGTCTTTATTCCATAAAGGGCAAAGAGTCAAACCTTTATTCACATGGACTATATGTTCAATACTTATTTAGATGCCATAAAGATTTATATGAACAAAATACAGATGCCTTTATTAATATCATTTTAATAGTTTGTACAACATAATAAGATACCCTAATCTAACTATTTGTCCTCATTGGCATCTAGGGCACATACCTAACACATCAATCTATCCAATAGACGGTCCAGTCTTCTTTTTCCCATAACCCACCAAAACCGCAATCCTTTAACAATATTTAGGGTGAAATATGTTGACTATCTAAGTTTATTCCCACTAACTCCTCATAATCTAACATTTGAATTTCACCTTACAACCCTTTAACGATATTTGGGGTGAAATATGTCTCGATTAAGGCATCTAATGCACTTAATAAAATTTTAGAATTAAATCTTGATATATGACCCCACTTACTGGGAAGATGCTATATACCAGGTTTAAATCTTAATTCTATTAAGTTTAGTGGAGGGAAAGGACGCCTACCGCCCCTTACTGACTTAGTATAATTTTTGTTTGGGAGAATTCCTGTTCTAAATATTTATCTAAGTCTCACTTTGCACATTATCATATTTATATAGCGCATATTGATTACATGCATGCTTCATACAACTAATGAACATGCATCATAAGCAATAAAAACCAACACATTTATCCATGAGCTTTTTCTAGAGGAATGGGCCATCATAAAACGAAAAATAAACCTAGTTATTCTTCTTGGACTCCAAGCTCCTCTTCTTTTGGATTGATCTCCTCTTAAAGGCTTATTCTATTTCTATCTATTACATGAGAATAATTTAACAACCTATACATAATTCTAGAAATGGAAAGAAAAAACAAGCTCAAAACCGGCCCTTACAACCCATATTAAAAGGAAATACTTCAAAAGAAAACAACCTAAGCCCATGGACAATGTCACCATGATATAATACATGCTCATGATAAATTAAGCAACTATGTTGGTGATTAAGTTAATAATTAATTAGTCCAAGTAATTAATTTCTTCAATAAAATTCCAAATTTTATTGATATTTATGAGAATAAACCATCTAGTGAGAATTTATTATTTAAATAAAGGAATTAATTAAAAAATCCTCAAAGATTAATTAATTAATTATTGTACTTAAATAATTAATATTTAAATTCAATCTTAAACTAATTTATTGAATGCCCAAAATTTTAATTAAAACAATTTGGGCTCATTTAATTAAATTCGGTTCATCATCCTTTTGACCGACCTGGATAATTAAAATAGCCAAAAATCCACTTATTAAAAAATTGGACCCGCGAAATTTCGACCCGACCCGTTAGGACCCGGGTCATGGACCCGGGCCCCCAAGACTCACGTCGTGCGCCTAGCGCACGGCACAGTGGCTTGGCCGTGTGCGTTAACAGCTCACGACATTGTGCACACGCTGTGCGTGCAACGGGTGGCTGAAGCCACCAACTGCGCGCACGTCGCGGGGTTTTTCACTCACGATTCTCACACAAGTTCAATTTTTCAATTCACATATCGTCATACTATAATATTCATGAATGAACACAGAAAAATCATGGTGTAAAATCATAAAAAACATATTTAATTATCTTGCTTCAAAAACACGGATAACACATAATTCACGTATTCAATTAAATATGGAAATCAGAGATTGGCTCTGATACCACTATTGGGTTTATTGCACTATAACGCAGCGGAAAAAATAAAATCTGTTGGTCCCAAGTGGCATACGAAAGGGTCTAGAAAGGGGGGGGGGGGTTGAATAGACCCTTTAGTCTTTTTCGACTTAAAAAGATTTCGTATTAAACGTATTTGGACGCTTGAAATGATAGGCGCTTGAAGTGTCTGACGCTTCACCTTAGCATTCACATAAGATATTTGAGACTTTGTGAAGCGTCTAATGAAGACTGTTTTATAAAGTTAACTTAGACTTCAGGAATTGAATACTTTGACCTTGTAGGTTAAGCGTTCAGTTCTTTTAATCAGGGTTAGCACAGCGGAATGATTTTGGAGTCTTCTCTTTGAAAGTTTTAGCGTCACAAGATGTTTCTTAGTTGCTTAGCTTTTGATTGTGTTTTACTTATGCAATGATATGATAGATGAATGAAATGACTGAAAAGTAAATAACACAATATTTGTAAGGTTCGTTGGGTGATGTAATCCCAACTACGTCCTTCTTCTCCTTTGCACTTGGAGGCAATCCACTAAAATGATTCTCAAAGAATCACACAGAATCTTCTACAAATTAGGGAGAGATGGATGTCGATGACTTGAGCTCCTTGATCACACAGATTTCTGCTTCAAATCACTTCAACCCTCTTGCTTCTTTCACCCAGAAATGATGCAAGTATCCAACTTCGACTTCACACAGATCGCGAGGCTTGGATGGGATTTTCTAAAAGGTTTGTTTGATTTTGATGAAGTTCAAACAACTTGGTAATATCTCAGTAGGAATCTGGTTTCTTCAAAAAGAATGTTTGAGATATTTGTTGACTATCTCAGGAATATAAGAAAAGCAAGTAGGATGTTTCTTGAATTTTCTGGCTTTTCTAAGAGTTTAAGGAATGAGATTTTAATGCAACAGCAATTTGGCTTTGATAAAATTGTTGCACACTTTTTTGTTTGTTGTTGAAGTCCTATTTATAGGTATTCTTGGAGAAAGTGTCCGTTTGACACATGCACTGGCGCGTGTCTCTCACTTTCGCGAGTGAACAGCTTTTGTCCTTTTTCCTGAAAATCTGCTGCACGAAAGTTGGTGCTGCAGTCTGAGATAGTTGACAGTCCAATAGGGTGGCTTCTCCATACGTCTGACATTGCTTATCATATTAAATGCTCTTATCAACATTTAATGCATTTGAAATTAATACCCGTTGGTATTTAATGCTTTGAGAATATTTGCATTAAACTCCTTCTGGACTTAGAAGTAAATTCAGGTGAAATCACTTCTGTCCCATAAGGTAACGCTTGATATAGTTGGCCAAAGTGGACGCTTGGAGACTGTATCTATCTTCTGAGATCAGGCGCTTGAGTCTTCGAACTTTACCACTGATAAACTCACTCAGAAATCATCAGACGCTCAGCCTAAGACTATTTTGCCTAACACTCTAAAGTAAGATAACAAAGCCTAATAAATCTATTACAAGTCTAACGCTTCAAAGCCTATACAAGTTTTCTACGAAAAATAAACTTACAACTTTTTGGGGTCTAACAAAAACTTAATTGTCATCATCAAAACTTCTAACATGAAATTCCTAACAATTTCCCCCTTTTTGATGATGGCAATACTTACTCTTTTATAGTTCAAGAGTTAGATAGCCAAAAGTAAAAGTTAGCTTTGATCAGTAGACGTTAGTTAAAGTTAGTTACGCTTCAACGAGATGTTTCAGCAAGAAAAAAAATGCATTTCATATTTATCGAGAATTACAAGCATTTTTACAACTGAATATTTAAAGATATAAGAGACAAGAATATAGATAATGTAAAATCAGAAAGCTTTAATGACTTGGTCTAACTCTGTATCGCTTGGACATTTCAGCTCGGATAGCTTCAGTCAGATTGTCTTCCAAGATCATCATTGCTTCATGATCTTTGTTGATGATAAGCTTGTTTTCTTCATGTTGTCTCTGTTTGAATATTTTAAAATGATTATCCCAGTCAGTTGGGTCGATACCAATGTACCTTAGGCAGATTCGAAAAGCTTGGCTAAAATCAGTCATCTTCCTTTCTTCAGCTAAGATCTGTGGATCTGTAGGTTCTGAAATGGATGTTCTCTGAAGAGGAATGTCAAACTGTTCAAGCAGTGCTCTTGTAGGAATTGGTAGGTTTGGATATAACGCTCTAGGAGGTTCCCTTAGCGTACTACTGGGCGCTCCGGATGAACTTTGTTTCAGAGCAGTTATCCAAGACGGGAGATTAAGCGCAGACTGAGAAGGAGGCAGTTGACGCTTAGGAGACGGAGGATCTTCAACTTTTGAACTGGACGCTTTCCACTTTTCTCCTTTCTTCTTCTCTTCCCCCTTATTGCCATCATCAGATTTTAAGAAGTGGTTTGTGAGTACACTTACCTGATGAGCAATCTGAGATAAGGAATCTGTGATGTCATCCAGACGCTTGTCGAAGCGTTCCTGCATAACAAGAAGCTTAGCGCTGGTGGCGTCATTCACAGAGATCTCAAAGGTTGCAAGGCGCTTTTCAAGTTCTTCTTTCATGGCAAGTTGGGTTGCGTGGGCAGCATCCTGCATTTCTTGAAAGTCTTGTTTGCACTCACCAACTGCCGCTTGAGCTGAACTACGCATATGAGCAATCTGAGCGCTCATTACGTGAGTTTCAATCTTTGCCAGGTCTTCCTTAATCCAATGGAGAGATTCTTCACTCTGAGTAGCTTGAGCGCTAATTGTCTCCAAAACAGATTTAAGCAGGGGACCGAAGGCTTGACTCTCATCTGATTGAACCGCTTGAGGAGCTGGTCGCTTGAACCGTGATGAGTGTTTGAGAGAGTCAAAAGGAACTTGATAGGCTGGATCAAAAACAGTACCTCGAATATCCAGGGAAGGATCTTCAGCACTATCAATGGTAGCATGTTCAGGAGCGTCAGGAATACGGGTATCTGCAGATTTGGGTGCTTCAGATGTCTCAGCAGGCGCTTCCTCAAGCGTTGACTCAGGTTGGCGAAAATCAGTGAATTGAAAGTTCCAGCTTGCTGAGTCGGCATAAGAGGTGGATGTAGAATCCAAGAGTTCAATGAGTCTGGTCCTGGACATACAAGTACCGGAGATAAATGTGCGAAGAGGACTATCAATGGCCCTGATGTACATTGGACCAATGATATCCAGCACATGATCTGGGAAAACTTTGGACGGCGCTTGAGCGATGGAGAATAGTGAATCTGTGCAGTGAGTTCTGGAAAATCCAATCAAGCAATCTGAGGGAAGAGATGCAGGACGTCGATGTGTAGGCACACAGTCCGCATAGTACTCTTCAAGATACGGATAAATGGCTTGAGCGAGCTCTTGATTCCTTTCAAGCAGAGAGAGAACATACTCATAGTGATTGAGTACCTCACTGCGAATGGAAGGGAGCAGCGGATATCCTTTGAATGAATTGATCACTGAGCCGTTCCAAGATCTGAGATTGGCGGTGAAGATTTTATCAAAGAGAGATACGGGAGATAGAATCTTTACCATCAGATTGAAGTTTTCTTCACAGTGGCTTGGAGCAAGATTTAAGCACCGTTCACCAACTGTACCACTGGAAGACGCTTGAGCATTAAACCGAAGAGGGGTGAGGGATAATCTCTGAAGTTCTTGACGTAGACATTGTTCTATTTGATGTCTAATAATTGGGAGTTTGAGAACAGGTCCGAGTCTTTGTTGACGCTTCAGGAGGCAATACTTGGCGAATTGACGCTTCTTGTCATGCATGCCTATGCCGAAAAGATGGGGAGCTTGGACTAACTCTGGGAAGGTGTATTTATGTCCCATGTACGCTTCAACCCAATTTACTTCATTTATACAGAAGTCTGTGCCAGCAGTCACCATAGCACGAATGCCTTCAAGATGAATATCTCTTATGGCTTCAAAGCGGTGCTTATCAGGCTGATAGTTGGCATTCCAGACGCTGTCAAAGTAAGCATCAGCTTCAGTCTGGAGCAGATCGGTCAACGATTCAAGGCGCTCACCAGCATGAATCTCTTTATTTTTCCATAGACTAAGAGGACGGACCGATGCAAGATTTTCAGGACTGTGAGCCGTCTGTGGGAAATGTGTGTAACCTTCTCTGTTCAAGACTGACTCTGAGGGATTGAGAAAGCTAGGACGGAGAGGATCATACACACGAACAGTGTAATCCCTTAGCGCGAACCCAGTTGGTCTGTTGTGGCCATTGTCAAGATAGTAAGCCACATCCACGGCACATCTAGGAGGTCTGTCTCCTGGTCTGTCTAGAACGGTTGCTTTGATTGCGCTGTCAAAGTCAATCAGTCTTGCAGCGTCAGCTTCTGCAGCAATATATCTTTCTATATTATATCCTGCAGGAATGAAATCTTCGTCGAGCGCTGGGGGCATATAGTTAATTGAATGATCAATTGTCTTCAGCGGATCGAGTTGAAAGAAGTGACGAGGAGCTGTAACGTCTTCAGCAGCGTTCTGACCTTCTGAACGTGCCTCTGTTAAAATAGCAGGTTCCTCAGGTTCAATTGCAGCTACTTCAGCGGCAACATCTTGAGCGATAGCTACGACTCCAGTCAGGTCAACATCCAACAGAACATCTGTGGACACTTCAGCAGCAGCTGGAACTATAGCCTGAGAACTAAGCTCAACAGCAGTTTCTGGAGCGCTTGGCTCAACAGCAACATCTTGAGCGCTTGGCTCAACGGCAACTTGAGCGCTTGGCTCAACAACAACATCTTGAGCGCTTGGCTCAACGACATCTTGAGCGCTTGGCTCAATGGCAACTTGAGCGCTTGGCTCAACCGTCTCAGGCTCTTCAGGAGTAGCTTGACGCTTGCTAGTCCTGGAACGCTTAAAGATTTTCTTAATGTTGACTCCTTCAACTAGTTTAGCCAGAGGAGCGGGAGGATCAGCAGCTGGTTCTTCAAAGTCTATTTGCTTAATGATCCCTTCCAGCTTTCGTCTTTTGAGAGGCAACTTGTCCTCGGCATCCTCATCAGTTTCCTCATCAATCTTTTGAGAAGAGATGGCAATTTTAACTTTGGGTTTTCTGGGGGCTCTCTTCTTCGTTGCTGCTGGACGCTTCACAGCTTCCTCTGGCACTGGTCTCTCAGCCTTTTGAGCAAGCAGTTGGCGTTCTTCCAGCCGCTCAGATAGGGGTCTAGCCGCACCACTAACTTTTGGAGGATTGAACATATTGGTCAGAATCCTTTTTCCCAACAACTTGGACTTATTCAACGGAAGTCCAGACGAGTACACACAATTCGATTTAAACAAGATATCACTCAGGATGAGTCCATAAGGCTTATTTGAAGCGCTTAGACTGTCCCGAAACCGTCCGAAGATGTACTCACTCCAGTTGATTTTGATGTTGAAGAGTATAGCAACCATCATCTGAAATTGAACAGGATTTACCTTATCAAAGGTTCCCACGCGGCATTCTATGATCTTGCTGCAGAAATCAGCCAATAACCGGTATTTGGACACCAGGTCTTTCTTCTCGAAGTACTGAGTGTAAGGAACGTCGTCGTACGCACTCATGATTGCCCATGCTTCCTTAATTTGTTTCAACGTAACAGAATCCAGTGCCTCACCCTCATTAGGCAAATTGAAGTTCTTGGCAATGGTGGAAGCAGATAGGATGAATTCCTTTGGAGACTCCTTCTTGGAGAAGGGAATTTGACAAGAGATGGACTTCTTGTCCTCTGAAAGTGTAGCAGTCTTCCAGAAAGTTTCAACTTCAGTAGGAAACATATAAGAGTATTGGGTTAAGAAGGGTTTGAGCCCAGCTTTGACGACCATGTCCATTATGTCCGTCAGGTTGATCTGAGTTTGTTCATATAGAAATTTCCAGTCGACAACAAGACCTTCAGTTACCTTGATGGTAATTTCAGCAGAAGTAGATGATGATTTCTTTGGTGCCATTTTTTTTTTTTGTTTAAAACGAAGAAGATGGACTGAGATTTTTCTGTTGTATTGAGAGAGATAAAGAGAGATTTGCAGATATGCTTGAGTAGAAAGTAAGTTACTTTTTCTGCAGAGTTTGTGTTTTAAATGACACAGTAAAGAGTTTTGAAACTTGTGTTATGTAGTCTTAGTAGGATTTAACCACGTGTAATAACTGTTGAATCTTAGCCATAAATTTATTAACTGCGGACGCGAGTTTTGTGTAAAAGAGAGAAGTTACATTTGGTAATTCTCATATATAAAGATTTGACATCCGAGTTAAAGAAAAATTAACGTTTGGTATTTTCAGAGTGGAACACACGCGCATGTTTGTACACTGACACGTACACAAACACGTGCTATCTCTGAACCGTCATTTTTAAAAAATTTGAGTACCCGCCAGTTTGATGTGATAGAGGCGTGTGAGTAGAGTACAAAATAGACCTTTGAGTCTACCCACGACCTTGAAAGAAGTTTGAAAATTTTATGCATGGCTTGTAACGAAATTTTTTTTTTTTTTTTTTATAAATTTTTGATAAACTATTCAGCGCTTAGCTGATAAAATGGACGCTTGAAGTCAAAAGTCTTTTCAATATTTTGAGCATTCAATATTTTATGCAAACATAGAACTGAGCGTTGATGATTATGCATCTGAAATTTTTTTTTATCATTGACGCTTACAGTTATGGTCCAATATAAATATATTTTTTTAAAGAATATTGTGAGATATAACTTAAGTGGATTCCCCCTAAATTATATGCCTAATAAAATATGATGCTTCATGATCAAGCGTTTAAATCAATCATACCTAGTTCACTTCTCAAAGTGAGAAAGCGTTGTTCATTGAGTGCTTTGGTGAAGATATCTGCCAGTTGTTTGTCAGTTCCAATGAAGTGCATGGAGATATCTTTCTTTTGAACGTGGTCACGAAGGAAATGGTATCTAATGTCAATGTGTTTGGTTCTTGAATGAAGAACAGGGTTTTGAGTCATGGCTAAAGCGCTTTGGTTATCACAATGAATGGGAGTTGGTCCTAAGATTGTTCCGTAATCTCTAAGTTGTTGCCTCATCCATAGAACTTGTGCACAACAACTTCCTGCAGCTACATACTCAGCTTCGGCTGTGGAGGTAGCTATGGATTGTTGTTTCTTGCTATGCCATGAAACTAACCTATCACCTAAGAATTGACAAGTACCACTAGTGCTTTTACGATCTATTTTGCAACCTGCAAAATCTGCATCTGAGTAACCGATTAGTTCAAAAGGAGAATCCCTGGGATACCATAAGCCCACATGTTGTGTGCCTTTTAGGTATTTAAGGATTTTCTTGGCAGCAGTCAAGTGTGACTCTTTAGGATCAGCTTGGAATCGTGCACACATACATACCGAAAACATAATATCAGGTCTACTGGCAGTGAGATAAAGAAGTGATCCTATGATACCTCTATAATTAGTGATATCAACTTTCTTTCCACTTTCATCTTTATCTAACTTAAGCGTTTGGCTCATTGGAATTTTTGAATATGATGCATTTTCCATACCAAATTTCTTAATCATATCTCGTGTATATTTAGCTTGGTTGATAAATATGCCATTAGGGAGTTGTTTAACTTGTAGTCCTAAGAAGAAAGTTAATTCACCCATCATGCTCATTTCAAATTGTTCTTGCATCATTTTCGAAATTTCTCACACAGACGCTTATTAGTAGAACCAAATATAATGTCATCAACGTAAATTTGAACTAAGAGAATATCTTCATCATTGGTAATTTTAAATAACGTTGTGTCAACGCTGCCTTTTGAAAAACCTTTACCAATAAGAAAGATAGAGAGAGTGTCATACCATGCTCGAGGTGCTTGCTTAAGCCCATAAAGTGCTTTTTCTAGCTTGTAAACCATACCCTTACCATGATTGTTGATGAATCCTGGAGGTTGCTCCACATACACTTCTTCTTGGAGTTTACCATTCAGGAAGGCACTCTTTACGTCCATTTGAAATACTGTAAACTTGTTAAACGCTGCGTACGCTAGAAACATGCGGATTGCTTCAAGACGAGCAACAGGAGCGTAAGTCTCATCAAAGTCAATGCCCTCCTCTTGGCAGTATCCTTGAGCTACGAGTCTGGCCTTGTTTCTTACAACAATGCCGTCCTCATCCATCTTGTTTCTATATACCCATCTAGTTCCAATAACTCCTTGATGAGTTGGTCTTGGTACTAGCATCCAAACTTTATTTCGCTCAAACTGATTGAGCTCTTCTTGCATAGCTTCAATCCAACTTGGATCACTTAACGCTTCATCCACTTTCTTAGGTTCCATTTGAGATAGAAAGCTTGCGAACATAGCCTCATTAAATGTAGCGGCTCTAGTTCTAACTGGTGCTTCAATATCTCCAATGATTTGCTCAGGTGGATGGTCACGTAACCATAGTCTATCTGTTTGGAAGGGGTTTTGAGAATGAACAGGCGCTTGAGAATCATTCGCTTGACCATTCTCCTGCGTTGGCGCTTCAAGTTCACGATTCCTTCTTTGCTCTTGATGATCATTCTCTTCATGATCATCCGTATTTCTTACATGATAATTTAGATTGATTTCACGAGTATTCTTAGGAGGAGGCACTGAGATCTCATCATCATCGTCAGTATCTTCATCAATAGTAATTTTGGACGCTTGATGACATAGATCTTCAACTCCTACATCATTTACATTTACCTTACTCGGCTCTTGGTTAGCATCATCAAACACAACATGAATAGATTCCTCAACCTTCGATTTGATCTTATTGAGAATGCGAAAATTCTTTCCATTTTTGGCGTAGCCTAGAAAGATTCCTTCATCCGCTTTAGGATCAAAAGTCTTTAGGCTTTGGGATCCATTATTTTGGATAAAACATTTTGAACCAAAGACATGAAAGTATGAAATATTTGGCTTACGTCCCTTCCACAGTTCATATGGAGTTTTTCCATGCTGTTTGTTGATCATGCATCGATTTTGAGTGTAACAAGCAGTGTTGATCGCTTCGGCCCAAAATCTAGGAGCAAGCTTGGATTCAGCTAACATAGTCCTAGCGGCTTCCTTAAGCGTTCGGTTCCGGCGCTCAGCAACACCATTTTGTTGGGGAGTTCTGGGAGCTGAATACTCATGATGTATTCCATTTTCTGCACAAAACTTCTCAACAACCTTGTTAGTAAACTCAGTACCGTGATCGCTTCTTATTCTTGCAACCTTAAGATTTTTCAATGTTTGAAGTTGCCGAATAAGCGCTGTTAACTTGTCACATGTTTCATCTTTGGATGAAAGAAATTCCACCCAAGTAAATCTAGAGAAATCGTCTACTACCACTAAAGTATACTTTTTACCGCTTACACTGATTGTTTGAACAGGTCCAAACAAATCCATGTGAAGTAGTTCAAGTATTCTAGAAGTAGATAGATGAGGTTTTCTCTTGAAAGATGATTTAACTTGTTTACCCATTTGACAAGCGTCACAGAGGCGATCCTTATGAAATGGTCCATTTGGCAATCCCTCTACAAGATTTTGACTTATAAGCTGAGAGATTGTCTTAAAGTTGAGGTGATTCATTTTTCTATGCCATAACCAACCCATTTTAGATTCATTTTTAGCAACAAAGCATGTTGGTTGTTATCAAGTGTTGAACCCCAATCTACCAAATATACGTTGTTATTCCTTTTTCCTTTTAGTTTAGTAGATTTAGTCTTAGCGTCGTTTATATAGCAATAGTCACTTGAGAATATGACTTCAAAGCCTTTATCGCAGAATTGACTTATGCTTAATAAATTGTGCTTTAGACCCTCAACAAAATAAACATCACTTATCATGATGTTCCCCCTATGCACAGTACCTATACCTTTGGTTTTACCTTTGGAGTTATCACCAAATACAACCTGAGGACCATTGGCAGCTTGATAGTTGATCAGAAGATCTTTGGAACCTGTCATGTGCCTTGACGATCCACTATCAAAATACCAAACAGATGCATTGACTTTAGCTCTAGGTACCTGCAATCAAAAGGGAAGTTCTATTTCTGTTTAGGTACCCATTGTTGCTTGGGTCCTTCAACATTAGTATCCTTGTTAGTGTTAAGTAGAACTTTAGGAACCCAAATTTGCCTTGTCTTCATAGTAGGAATATTGGCCTTTTTGGGTTTCACCTTGTGCTGTGTGTAATTTTTGGATGTATAATAATATCCACGATTATAATAATAGTCATAATCATAATTATCATAGTATCGATAATATGATCTTGACTGTTTTGGATATCGACGCTGGTATTTCCTTGGCTCTGGCTTGGGTTGCACGTTTGGTGCTAGACGCTTAGCGCTTGATTCACAGTGACTAGATTTATCCTTAGCTTTTTGAGCGTTTGGATGAGTCTGTCTTTGTGGATCATTTGCTTTAGCCTTACCCTTGTCTGAGTTAGTTTTGACTTTCTCATTTGGCCTCTTACCATTGTCCCTTGGTTCATTTTGAGTTTGACCTTGTGAACCTTTCTCAACAAAGAAAACACCCTTTCCTTTGTTGTTTGCCCTAACATTAGGTTTGTTTGGTTGTTTACCGAATTCATTGCATCCTAAACCGGTCTTTTCTCCAAACAACCTTGTTATTTCAGTCACATTGTCGAGCTTTCTGGATGCTTTGGACAACGATGAGATGAGCTGTTCTGACTTGGCAAGTCTAGCCATCAGATCAGCTTCTCTCTTGACTATTATATCAAGATCACCTTTCAATTGAATAACTTCACTCTCAAGCGATTGGTTTTTCTCAATGCACTGTTGCTGAATTTGCAACTCTGCTCTGAGCGTTACTTTATCGTTTGTGAGTGATGAAATAATAGCGAGATCATTTTGATATATTTTGGCAGCTTCTTGACATTCATTGTAATATTCTTTGACTTTGTCAAGTAATTCATCATAAGAAAGAGGAATTGATAATTCATTGATTACCTCAGGGGACGCTTCATCATCTCTGGCCATGAGACATATGAGCGCTGAGTCATCTATCGGCTCATCATCATCACTACTTTCGTCTGATGATTCTAAATCTTCAGGTGCTGATGCTGGTTCTGATTCCGCAAGCAAACCTTGTTGTCGAAGGTTGCTCCTGAATTGGTTTCTATCCAAGTAATCCTGCCTTGAGGGCTTGGATACATTTGGATAGGGACAATTTACCTGGTAGTGCCCCGGTTTCCTGCAATTATAACAAAGATTGGTTTTCATTTTTTGTTCACTTGTTAGCCTTGCAGTGTGTGGTTTTGAAACCACTGGAGCTGGGAGATTTTGAGTAGACGCTTGATATTGAGCAGGCGCTTGAGGTAAAGGAACAGAATATTGAGGCGCTTGAAACTGTTGTTGTATGGGAGAAGGCGCTTGATATGAACTTTGTCCTTGATTATTAGGACCTTTTCCTTTCTTTTCATATCTCAAGAACTTCCTGAATCTATTTAGCAAAGCCAACTCTTCTTCCTCATTAATGTCCGAATTCTTTCCTTTGTTACCCGATTTGCCTTTGATTGATGCAATGAGCGCTCCAGATTCAATCACTGGATTACTCCCAATGTCACTAGCAGAGTTCAACTCGAACTCAAAAGCTTTTATCTCTGAAAAGGCGTCTTCTGGAGTTAAGAGATCCAGCATGTTTGATTCTCTCATAGCTGTTGTCTTCATCAAGAATTTACTTGGTAGACTTCTAAAGATCTTAACCACCATTTCTCGATTCTGTAAGTCCATTCCCAATGTCGTAAGTTCTGTAACAAGAGCTGTGAATCTTATATCCAATTGCTCTAGCGTTTCATTGGGTAGCATCTTAAATCCGTTAAACTTTTCCTTAGCAATGGAAAGTTTGTTTTCTTTGATTTGAGCTGAACCACCACAGATTGTAGCCAGCTTATCCCATATTTCTTTAGTCGTTTTGCAAGATTTGATTTTATTGAATAAGTTATCATTATCACCAATAGCCGATACAGAGCGTTGCGACCAACATTGTCCAAGTTAGCTCTTCGACGCTCATCTGGAGACCATTCTTGTTTTGGTTTTTCAACGTAACCATCAGGGGTTTCTTCTGTGGCTCCAGGCGCTCTTGTGATAACTTTGTATATTTTGATTGGCCCATCTGAAATAATATCGCACATGTCATCATCGCATGAACATAAATACGTAAATGCTTTGACTTTCCATGTGTCAAAATTTGATTCTGTCAATTTGGGAACTTTAGCAAATGCCATATCTAAGCTTTAAAAAGCAACTAGATTTTGAAAGAAAAGGATCTAAACAAGCAGTTATGCTTGGAAATTTTAAAATTTCAAAAATTAACCGCTCTGATACCACTTGTTGGTCCCAAGTGGCATACGAAAGGGTCTAGAAAGGGGGGGGGGGTTGAATAGACCCTTTAGTCTTTTTCGACTTAAAAAGATTTCGTATTAAACGTATTTGGACGCTTGAAATGATAGGCGCTTGAAGTGTCTGACGCTTCACCTTAGCGTTCACATAAGATATTTGAGACTTTGTGAAGCGTCTAATGAAGACTGTTTTATAAAGTTAACTTAGACTTCAGGAATTGAATACTTTGACCTTGTAGGTTAAGCGTTCAGTTCTTTTAATCAGGGTTAGCACAGCGGAATGATTTTGGAGTCTTCTCTTTGAAAGTTTTAGCGTCACAAGATGTTTCTTAGTTGCTTAGCTTTTGATTGTGTTTTACTTATGCAATGATATGATAGATGAATGAAATGACTGAAAAGTAAATAACACAATATTTGTAAGGTTCGTTGGGTGATGTAATCCCAACTACGTCCTTCTTCTCCTTTGCACTTGGAGGCAATCCACTAAAATGATTCTCAAAGAATCACACAGAATCTTCTACAAATTAGGGAGAGATGGATGTCGATGACTTGAGCTCCTTGATCACACAGATTTCTGCTTCAAATCACTTCAACCCTCTTGCTTCTTTCACCCAGAAATGATGCAAGTATCCAACTGCGACTTCACACAGATCGCGAGGCTTGGATGGGATTTTCTAAAAGGTTTGTTTGATTTTGATGAAGTTCAAACAACTTGGTAATATCTCAGTAGGAATCTGGTTTCTTCAAAAAGAATGTTTGAGATATTTGTTGACTATCTCAGGAATATAAGAAAAGCAAGTAGGATGTTTCTTGAATTTTCTGGCTTTTCTAAGAGTTTAAGGAATGAGATTTTAATGCAACAGCAATTTGGCTTTGATAAAATTGTTGCACACTTTTTTGTTTGTTGTTGAAGTCCTATTTATAGGTATTCTTGGAGAAAGTGTCCGTTTGACACATGCACTGGCGCGTGTCTCTCACTTTCGCGAGTGAACAGCTTTTGTCCTTTTTCCTGAAAATCTGCTGCACGAAAGTTGGTGCTGCAGTCTGAGATAGTTGACAGTCCAATAGGGTGGCTTCTCCGTACGTCTGACATTGCTTATCATATTAAATGCTCTTATCAACATTTAATGCATTTGAAATTAATACCCGTTGGTATTTAATGCTTTGAGAATATTTGCATTAAACTCCTTCTGGACTTAGAAGTAAATTCAGGTGAAATCACTTCTGTCCCATAAGGTAACGCTTGATATAGTTGGCCAAAGTGGACGCTTGGAGACTGTATCTATCTTCTGAGATCAGGCGCTTGAGTCTTCGAACTTTACCACTGATAAACTCACTCAGAAATCATCAGACGCTCAGCCTAAGACTATTTTGCCTAACACTCTAAAGTAAGATAACAAAGCCTAATAAATCTATTACAAGTCTAACGCTTCAAAGCCTATACAAGTTTTCTACGAAAATAAACTTACAACTTTTTGGGGTCTAACAAAAACTTAATTGTCATCATCAAAACTTCTAACATGAAATTCCTAACAAAATCTCATGTGGTTCATCTCGATTTCGCATATTCAAATTGAGTTTAGAATTCTTGTACCTTTCTTCTCGTATGTTGAATTCTCAATCAGCTTTCGCGATCCTTTCTTGAACAACAAATTTGTTGCTATCTCTAAATCCCCACACCGGAATCAAAGCAAAAAATCCCCTCCTTGTTCTTCCTCAGAGATGGCTAGAGAGAGAGAGAGAGAGTGGAACGTTTCACTTGGAGAGAAAGTAATATTGGATGCCTACTTTAATTTTTCACTAAGTAGTATACTTATTCTACTTTAGAAAAACAAATAACCTAATAAACTAAGGCCTGTGAGGATGCCCACTTTGGGCTTTTCTAAGCCATAGGCTTAGTCCATTTTTAATTGTTTAATTATTATTTAATTAATATTATTTATCCAATAAATAAATTAATTAAATCCATGTTAACTGTATAATTAATTTTCTCCAAGAAATTAATTAACATGTTAACTTAATTCATTAATTAATTTTGATATCCAATACCAAAAATTTTCTCAAGTCAATTGCATGAGTTTTCATTTTGCCATTCCTTTAAGCACGACTCTTTAGGTTCGTCTCAAAAGGCAATTGGGTGGAAACCAAAAGAATGTGAGTAACACCTAGCCAGTCACGTGGCTCAGATCGTATCCCAATTGAGAATGAATGAATAGTATCATTCCAAACCTTTTACGTTGTGAATACCGTATGAGTACAAATCTTTTATTTATATATCACAGTCAAGCGAGAGTCATGGTTTAGTCAAACTCACAGGACTTGACCATATGCTTAACTCATAATGAACCGAGGTCAATGAGTATACGTTCATGTCTAAAATGAGTATCTCTTTATGCTTTGGCCAAAGTCTTTTGACCTCACTCATTCATGATTGCATAGGATATTTAGCTCATCCACTTATGAGAGAATAAATCCCATTTTGTTAATCAGTTAAGACTGCTACTTGCCCATCAAGCCGCACTTCGAGGTCGATTCCACCAACGGGTGAATGGAATCTAACTACTCTAATGACAGACTTGATGTCACAAGTACATCTTCAACTTGATTCCTCAGGTTTTAGGTTCACGCGTACCCTATCACAACTTATCAGTTTCATCATTGACTGTTAGTGAGTGAAAACCCATGTGACAATATCATACAAGTTTTTATCTAGTATTGATGTCCAGTCAATACTCTCTTCGACTTGCAAACCAGTTTTAGATAATAAGGATCAAACTCTTCTAGTTCCATTCTTCCTAGCGCATAGGAAGTATAAGGTTTGCCTTATTATCAAGGACTTTACGTAGTTTATTCAAACCTTACAAATGCCTATAAGAAAACAACAAGATAATGACTTATATTACGAAAAGATATTGTTTGGTTATAAATCAATGCCCTATAATCTTTCCTCTTATGGCATTTGAGAACATACACACTAACACCTAGTCGGTACAAATTTCTACATAAAATATCCCCCCCCCCCAAGTTGGTGGGTATACGCAAGAAATAGTAGCACCCCCAGAGAGAATCAATCAAAACATGCTTACTTCTACGATAAAAAGAAAATGGCCATTGAACTATGAATATCAAGAGCAATAGTGGAAAATATGTACCTAGTTCCAAGTGGGTTCTACCCATAGTTGAATGAAAGAGTATTTCCTAGAGAGAGAAATATTCTAAAAGAGAAATTTTGCAAAGGTGAGAATATGAATGGGTATAAAAATGAAGGCCACCAACTCAACTTTACTGAAGTAAAAGTAGGTGGAAAGCTTTTAAAGCTACAAATCCTATACAACTTTGGACTCAGTGGTACAATCTAAGTAAAATTATTTCTACTCTTGGCTATCCCATACAGAACACCCGAGAGTGGGGGACATTATAATGTTTATCAAAAATGTCTGGGGGCATAGCGGTAATTAAGATAGAATCAGTTTGGGCCCGACCTTCTCCGGAGGGCGATATCCGTACATAACTTTATAAATAAGCCCACTAGACTAGTGGCCCAAGACAAATGAAGCCCAATTTGTTGGGGAAGCTATAATATTAGTTGGGCTACTAAGCATGTAGGATAATTCCTTAAGGGACCGGTACTAAGTTTTAGGCCCATGGCCCATACCCAGTTTCAGCTCTATATATATCGAAAGAGTTGATTACAAATTGTTATCTACTCTTTCCACAAGAATTCCACTAGCATTTTTAAAGAGTAACTCCACTACCCAACTGTTGGGGAAAAATAACCAAATGCAGTGGAAACGGAATGGAATCCATCGAGTCTATCTCTGCCTGCATAACTTATCGCCACTTTGCAGAGTCAATGTCCATCATTGCTTGTTCATAAGTAGAAGGGCCATCCCCATGAACTCCCACTGCTATAGTGTGGACACCCGATTTCTCTTGTAGCAGGTACACATAGCACCTATCAAGTTGATGTGGATCTACCAGATCTTCACAATGTTGGTTGTATTTCATCAGGTTCAGTGTGTGTTTCTTGAATAGTTGTCTCCCTGTGTGTTTCATCTTGTTCATTGAGAACAATCTTTCTACTTGCACCACATTTTTGAATAAATTCATTTTCAAGAAAGTGCACTTGCAGTGCAACAATGATCCTTTGATCATCTTGCATGTAGAATAAGTATCCTATAGAATCCTCTGGAAAACCGATGAAACATCTTTTAAGGGACCATGCTTCTAATTTCTTTGTCCTTGTCTTTTTGATGTAGGCAGGGCATTCCCAAACCCTAATGTACTTAAGGTTTGGTTTTCTGTTTCTCCATATCTCATATAGAGTCTTAGGAACAGATTTGGAAGGACATCTATTCAAGATATGAATAGCCGTAAGGAGTGCAAGTCCCCACAAGAAGATGGGTAAACCAGTGTAATTTAGCATGGATCGAACCATATCCAAAAGCGTTCGATTTCTACGCTCTACTACCCCATTCAGTTGTGGAGTCGCTGGTGGTGTGAGTAGCAATATTATCCCATGTTCCTTTAGGAACTGATCAAACTTGTCACTCATATATTTACTTCCACGATCTGATCGTAGTGTCTTTATATGATGACTAATTTGTTTTTCCACCAAAGCCTTAAATTCTTTGAATTTATCAAATGATTTAGACTTATATTTCATTCGATACACAAGACCATACCTTGAATGGTCATCAATGAAAGTAATGAAATAGTGAAAGCCTCCACGAGCCATTTCTCCAAATTGCCCACAAACGTCGGTGTGCACAAGTCCTAATACTTCAGTGACTCTTTTAAAAGTCCCGGTGAAGGGAGGTCTAGCCATTTTGCCTTTGAGGCAAGATTCACAAGTCGTATAGGGATCCAATCCCAATGGGTCAATTAACCCATCTTTCTCCATTTTGTGTATTTTTTGCTCGCTAGCATGGCTTAGTCTTAGATGCCACTTTAAGCTTAGGTTAGTACGCTTCTTTGAGATAACATTTACAACACATTCATTTAGCATGTTTAAATAATAGAGGCCATTGACTAAAGTAGCAGTGCCAACAATATTATCATTAAATAAAATGCTGGAATTACTGTCAATGAAATTAAAAACATAATTATTCCTAACCAACATAGGAATTGAAATAATGTTCTTAAGCCCATTGGGCAAAACCAAAATATCCTCTAAATTTAAAACATGTCCATATGATAAACATAAAGAAGTTGATCCAATGAGAGAAGTCACGACACTCTGCCGGCTACCAACACTGATCAACACCTCTCCATGCTCCAGCTTTCTACTTCGCTGCAAATCCCGATTCATTACACAAACGTGAGCATTAGCTCCAGAATCAGGTATCCATGAAGTGGAAAATGCAATTATAGAACAATTGGTTTCTAAAACAAAAGGTTCCATACCTGTAGTCTTACCTTGATTAGGACATTCCCTTCTCTAGTGGCCTAACTTACCAAAGAAGAGACACCTACTCTTTTCTTTAAGCACTTCCTTACGTTTCTTGTTCTTTCCTTTCTTGTTTCCTATTTCTCTTCGAGCCTTCAGGGGTGCTTCCATTTTTCCTTTTCCTTTCCCATACTTGTAGACATCCAATGGTACCTTCTCAGAAATGGAGATTGTATTCCCTTTTCTATTCCTCCTTATTTGTCTTTGAACAAGTTCGATTATGGTTGTGAGCCCAGCTAACGAACCCTCGATATCGTTCATGTCAAAGTTCATGACGAAGTAGTAAAAGAAACCAGGAAGCGACTACAATAGGAGGTCAACTTGGATGTGAAGATCCAAGTAGTAATCTAAAGACTTTAATTTTTCAATTAATGTCATCATCTTCAGCACATGATCTCCCACATTCTTGTGTTCTCTCATTGTCGTTCTGAAGAGTTCCTTCGATATCAAATACCGAACGTTCTTTCCATTCTCTCCAAACATTGAGTGAAGATGGAGTAGTATGTCTCTTGAATTTTCCATCTTTTCACGAGAGCTTTGCAACTCACTGCACATTGAGCTCAACATGTATCCTATAGCTCAATGATTATCACAGATCCAGTCCACGTAGGAAATTCAAACCCTTTCATCTTCCCATATACATGGTACAAGAGGACGTCTGAGTTCTAGTACATACTCCATCGACTCACTAATTAGGACCATCCTTAAGTTTATGAGCCATTCTATGTAGTTTAGTCCAGTCAAAGTGTATTTTTTTATCAAACCGGATAAGGGTTCAGGTGACATTGTGTGAGATAATAAGCAAATAACTGCAGAAAAGTAAAAAAGATTTATTAAATTCTAATGTAATTGTTGTTCCAAGTTTAAATTAAGGTCTTTCAAAATAAATTTGGCTCCCACTATATTTTTCAAAAATCAACACTCCCACTGTGGAATTCGGAAGTCATCGTTGGAAGGCTTCGTAGTGGTAATTGGTTTCTTTAACTAGATTAATAGGTTGCAACCTTTTGCTGATATTTGGTCTAATCAATCTATTAAAGTGATGTCCAACATCAACCCATCAAATGGATGATTTAATCCCTTTGTCCATTATTCATCAAATCTTAACCTTTTAACGATCTTATTGATTTATGAATAATTTAAATTCAACATGCTGACTATCTATTAGTCTAACAATTGAATTTCACTTTGCAACCTTTTGCTGGTATGTGGGGTGAAATTTGTTTCGACCAACAACATTTCATGCACTTAGAAAAAATTTAAAATATATTTCAATACATAACCCCATTGCTTAGGGATGATATTATATACTAAATATCATTTTAATTTCTCCTAAGTTTGGTGGAGGACAGGATACTTAGTACCCTTTACTAACTAAAATTTTTTAAAGTGGGATAATTTAAATTATTTATTAGGTCTCACTTTGCACATTAATCCATTGTATATCATTCATACAAACATGGATTAAATAATAAAAATTAGAAATCCTAAAAAGCTAACAACACATGATTCATGGACTTTTATTCCTAGATTGAAACAAGCCAATGTCTCAATCAAAAATAAAAAGAATCTCAATGTCTAAAGCTTCCAAAGCTCCTTCTTGTATCTCCTTGACTCGACTTGAATTTCTCCTTTGGGCCTATTGTATTTCTAACTATTACATTTCAATATATAAGCCACCTATACAAAATTTATCTAGAAAGAAAATAAAAATAATCTCAAAAGGCCTTTACAACCCATCAAAAAGAAATACAAAACTAAAAACGAGCCTAAGTCCATGAATCATGTCTCCCATCACATAACATGTCTAACATGATATATATCACATAATACATGAAAACCATATATGTTAATTTCTAATTAAATTCCAAACTTAATTATTGTTTTTCACATTCTCGAAGAAATTAAATTTATTTAATTCCATTTGAAAATTCAATTTTAATGAACTCCACTTTAGTTTTATATTAAAATCCAATTTTAATAAAAATTAATCTCTAAGTTCATCAAAATTAATTTCACAATAGAAGCAATTCAATTTAATCCAAAGGCTAACTTCAATTAATGTTAGATTAAATGAAAATAAAAATACCCTTATTAAATAATTAATATTATTTATTTTGCATTAAATCTAATTTTAATCAAAACTAAATAATATATATATATATATATATATTACTTAATAACTTACCCGGGTCGACCCATGGGTGACCTGGATCGGGTCACAGCAACCTGTGTGTTTAAAAACACACATGTGGGCTCGCCGTGAGGCCCAATTCCACGGCAGCCCAGCTGCCTGCAATTGTGCGAGCCCACTTTTCCGCCGCAGCCCATCCCTCTCAGAAGCCTAGCTGCCGAGAGAGATGGGCTCGCACAGTGAGCCCATCAGGCGCTGTGAGCGCGAGCAGGCTAGCCCTGCCGCTGGCACCCGTTGCCACCACACCAATGGTTCGGAGCTGAAAATTGCAATTTTTTTACTTTTCATCACATTAAATTTACATAAAATTCATTTTTCATTAATTTCTAATGAAAGAAAAATAAATAAAGTCCTCAAGAACACAAATAACATGAAATCCACATATCTAATGCATCGATAAAAAACTGCAAATCATGCATCTTTGTCACATATTTACACATAATTTATGATGGTCCCAAGTGGCATACGAAAGGGTCTAGAAGGGGGAGTTGAATAGACCCTGGTGTCTTTGTCAACTTTAAATTTTTTTGTATTATTTTGAAGAATTTGAATGCTTGGAAAGCTTAGCATTAGATCAGGCGCTTAGGAATAGATAACTTAGACTTAGTGATTTCAACGATTACCAAAGTAGTGTAATATTTCAATCGCTTAATCAGGGTTAGCACAACAGAAATGATTTTATAGCTTAGTGTTCTCTTGAACTTGAATTAGTCGCTTAACCGTTTTAAATGATTTTCAATGATATGATATGAATAGTAAAGCAAAGCAATAAAATAGTAAATGACACAAGAATTTAAAGGTTCACTGGGTGATGTAATCCCAGCTACATCATTCTTCACCTTTAACACTCGGAGGAAATTCACTAGATTGATTATAGAAGGATCACACAGAATCTTCTATAAAATGGTGAATGGGTAAAGATGATCTTGAGCTCCTTGATCACACAGACTTAGCTCCAATGAAGATTTTCTTCTACAAGCTTCTCTCACTCAGAAATACTGCCTATAAGGGGTTTCGACAGTTTTCTCACACAGATGAAAGGGGTTGAAGGTTTAACGTCACAGTTTTGTTTGATTTTGAGAAGTTCAAACAACTTGGGATATCTCAATGGGAGTTTAAGGTTCTTCTTTGGAAGAGGTTTGAGATATCTGTGACTGTCTATGGAATGTATATGAAAAGTTTGAAGGATTTTGGCTATGGAGTCTGTAAGCTTTTCTTGAGAGAGTATTTCAGCAAATTTTTTACCTTCTTGTGTATATTCGTGTATTTAGGGTTTGTTGAGGTGTGGTATTTATAGGCAATTTCTTGGGATTTGTCTGTTGGACACATGTAGGCGCTTGCCTATCACGAGAGAGTGAGTCATAACTTTTCTCTGACATTCCTGAAAACCGGCTACGCTAATTGGATGGGGCAGGTTTGAACTCTGAAGTTCTGACAGTCTTAGCCAATAGGCGGCTTATTCCGTATACAATCTGTCCCTATCATATTTAATGCTCGTATCAAGCATTTAATGCATTTGAATTTATTTTCTGTTGAAAATAAATGTCCGTTAAATGATTGTATTTAAGTCCTGAGTGACTTCGGAATTTATTTCAGGTGAATCTGATATCTTGAGCGCTTGATTCATAATTCCTAAAACAATCCTTAGCGATTGGCAGTCGCTTAAGACAAAATCTTCATCTTCGCTTAACTTGAGACGCTGATCTTCAACTTCATCTCTGACGGACTCACCTAGAATTCTATCAGCAACTTAGCATCTAATACTTAGTCTAAAATCTACAAAGATAAGAAATACAAGCCTATTCCAAAAACTACAACTCGATAACTTGTTAAACGTTTAAACATATTCTAAGAAAAAATAAACTTACATAATCTTTGGTGTCTAACATAAAACCTATCTTGTCATCATCAAAATTTCTAACAAGAAATTCCTAACAATTTCCCCCTTTTTGATGATGTCAAGACCATAACTCTTTTATAGTCCAAGAGCTAGATAAAGACTGACAAAGATTGTAAAGTTAGCATTTAAACAGTTAGAGAGTTAGCTATAAGTTTGTACATTATAGCGAGAAACAAGATGTTTAAGCCAAAACTCATTTATTCAATATAGTTCATGTAAGTACATGGAGTTAAAGGAAAATAAAGACAGAACCATTAATAAAAGAACTTTAAAGCGATTAAATAAACTGCCAGGAAGCTTTAGCGCCTTCGCTTTGTTCCTGAAGAAGGTTGGGGCTTGCTAGCATCTGTTTGCTCTTGCTTGAACATTTGCTGAGCAAAATTCCATAAAATGTTGTTAGTGTCTGTCATTCGCCTATGCGTCTCATTGGCATATTGTACTCTCACTCCTTCAGCCAATTCTTCAAAACAACACAGACACTTATGCCAAATGGTTGGATCAACTCCCAACTCACACAAAAGATCTTCAAATATTTCAAAAGTTCTAGTGACTGGAGCACTATTCCTAGGCACATACTTGGGAATGAAAGTAGTAAATGGCGGAATACCCAACTCTTCTACGAGTTCAGCTTAGAAGTCTGGGATGGGGAAGTCTTTATAAAAGCGTGGCTTATGCTTTCTAAGAACGGCATGTTAGATGGATGAAATAGTTTGTTGAAGCTCATTCCAGCGTTTGTCTTTAAGGCTTTCCGCGCTCTTGGATAGCTGACTTTTTTCCATTTCCCCCTTCTTGACATCATCAAGTTTGGCGTTGAGATCAGTGATGTCATGGCGAAGTGAAGAAGCTTGACTTCATTAATTAAAATAGCAACTTGGTCAGCAACACTTTGATTGACTAAATTGGAAGAATTTGTTAAGTTTTATGTCCTCAAATGCCACTAGAGGATCAGTGAACATAAGGACATTATTAATTCGTAATTGTTTATTATCAATAAAAAAGCAATTAGTTGTTTAGTTTTGAATTGGCATTCATTTATTGTAAATCAATTATAAGTCCATGAACACAAGAGTAGACTCTCTAAGGCCCTAGAGAGGTTTGATACTTGTGTACTAAAATAGTCTGCAAGTCAATGATCTCTAATTGGGCATTGGAAATCATGAAAACTTGTATGATATGAATCTTTGAAGAGAAATGTCACACACCCCGACCCGACCCATACATGTAACTCATATAAGCCACACGGTCAGGCCGAGGGGCGATGACCCATTTTCTTCCTTTGAAATGTTATGGTTTTCTAAAATAATAGAATATATACCTATCAAATTTAAAAGCAAATAATTTTTATTTTATATACATCAAAACCCAGTACCTTCATTCCTGTATTAACATACTTATGTTTACAAAACCATAACAAAGCGGTTATACAAATCAACATGAGAGTACAAAAGTGCTCGAAGCAAAGCATATGAACATAGCTCTGTCTGACCGCTCTGGAGACTTGGGCAACCTTCACATGTAAACATGATCATCACCTGCATCATAAGAACCTAATCAGCTAATGGCTTCGTAAGAAAGAAGCTCATATTTTTAAAAACAACGTTTCACATATCACATACGATAGTCAATAATGCATAGTTAAGTTAAAACTTTTCTTTTTCCTCTTTATCCTTTCCTTTTGGGTACCCTTGAAGTGTGGTATTCGACTGATAGTGATAGGCGTCTATTTTCGGAACCTGTTCATAATAATTGGCCAATGAAAGAAGCTTCACGGGGTTCTCATAACCGACCTTTCGGCCCTATGATATTAACCGCTGGCTCTCTCGTACATCGTGACTTTATCTATCTTGGATTTTACAACTCAAGGTATTCACCACCTGTACATCGTGGTTTTATCTATCTTGGCTTTTACACCTCAAGGTATTCACCACCAAGCCATCGTGGCTTTATCTATCTTGGCTTTTACACCTCAAGGTATTCACCACCAGTCTTTTGGGTCCGCCGGTCTCACCCGCGTCCCGTGCCTACCCGACCATCAATTAAATACCATACCTCCCTTTTTCAAATTATTTTCTTTACGTGTGCATCAACATCATGCATCATGATCATATATACACAATAAACAAGAAACAACATTCATTCCCAAGTAATCATCTTAAAACATCATAAACATATATACACCAACACTTCACACAATAGGCAAGTAATAACATTTATTTCCAAACAATTATCTTAAAACATCATAAACATGCATGATATGGTCCTTATGAAGCAATGAACGAACTTCAACTTACCTTAAGTCCTTTGCAATGAACTAGAAGAGATGACACTACCGAAGCTACCTAATGATATTTCTTCCTAATTTCAGGTCTGCAATAATCTGTAAAAAGGGTATATAACATACCTAAATACAATTCTCTATAATTATTCCAAAATTTACCAATTAAATTGAAGAAACAATCGGTAAAAGACTTACTTGTAATGGCCACGTCGATATACCTAGCTCCCTTTACATATTACTCTTCATTTCCTATTTTTCCTTGAATTTTTCCTCTCTTTTTTTTCTTTCTTTTCTTTCTCTCTTTTCTTCTCTGTTTCTTCTTTCTTTTTCTTATACTTTTCCTTCCATTTTCATCCAGAAAGCCTTTTAAAACTTCTAACGCGATTTGCATACTTAGTTGTGAAGTTTGTAAAGATTTATTATTATTATATTCAATGAATTATTTGCAGTTGCTAGCTTAATACGTGTTATACGTATATGCCTTATATTTTCTATATGTCGCATATTTACATTCATCGTGACATATAAATGACACGTAAAAGCATGTAGGGCATGAAATACATTGACCCGGTGACTAGTGGGAAGCTTTCGTGTACCAAATTCAATCAAAACTCTAAAGTTAAGCGTGCTCAGACGGGAGCAATCCTGAGATGGGTGACCACTTGGGAAGCACGTCAATTATCATTTCATTTATATTTATTTATTTAACTAGCGATAAATGCTAGACGTCATGCCTGCTTAGACGTCGTGTCTGCTTAACTAGTGATAAACGTTCGCAAAAATGTACCTTAAATGCAGTTATCATACAATTAAAAAGTAATCATGTTCGTGCAATCATGCCATTTATAGTCAATAATAAATGCTAACTATATGACATGCTTATTGTTGGCTGCGTGAGAGATGATTGGGCATTACAATCATAACCTTCTTAAAAAAATTTCGTCCTCGAAATTTGACATACCGAAATAATTCTGGATACTTGTTCCGCATTTCTTCTTCTCGTTCCCATGTAGCTTCTTCTACCGCATGATTTTTCCATAAAACCTTTACCAGATTAATACTTTTATTTCTCAATTGTTTCACCTTCTGATCAAGGATTTGCACTGGTTTTTCTTCATAAGCTAAATTTGGAGATAGCTCCAACGGCTCGTAACTTAGCACATGAGAAGGATTTGAAATGTATTTCTTCAGCATGGACACATGGAACACATTATGAACGCCGGTTAGTGAAGGAGGTAAGGCCACTCTGTAAGCTCTATCTCCAACTCTTTCAAGAATTTCAAACGGACCAACATACCTCGGGCTCAGTTTTCCTTTCTTCCCAAATCTCATGATTCCCTTCATTGGGGCCACTTTCAGGAACCCATGATCTCGAATAGAAAATTCCAAATCCCTTCTCTGTATGTCTGCATAACTTTTCTGCCTACTCTGTGCCATTTTCATTCTTTCACGTATCCACAATCATTGTTGTTTGTTGTACCAATTATGGACCAAGTAGTCTTCTTTCTCCAACTTCATCCCAATGAACTGGAGATCTACACTTTCTTCCACATAATGCTTCATACGGTGCCATTTTAATGGTAGATTGGTAGCTGTTGTTATAGGTAAATTCTACCAATGGTAATTTCACATCCCAGCTTCCTAGGAAATCTAGTGTGCACGCTCTTAGCATATCCTCAAGTATTTGTATAACCCTTTCAGATTGACCATCCCTCTGTGGATGAAATGTTGTACTGAATGCAAGCTTTGTTCCCATGGCATTGTGCAAACTCTTCCAGAATGTAGAAGTGAATTTAGGATCCCTATCGGATACTATGGAAACTGGCACTCCATGCAATCTGACTATTTCTTTAATGTACTGCTGAGCATATTGATCCATATTATATGTCGACTTTACTGCAAGAAAATGTGCTGATTTTGTTAATCTATCGATAATCACCCATATGGAGTTGTATCCCTTTTGAGTTTTAGGCAATCCAAGCACAAAATCCATAGTAATATGCTCCCACTTTCACTTTGGGATTGGTAGAGGCTTTAACAAACCCGCTGGTCTTTGATGTTCAGATTTAACCTGTTGACAAGTTAAACACTCTGCTACAAATGTTGCTATATCTTTCTTCATACCAGTCCACCAATAATGTTGTTGTAAGTCCTTATACATCTTTGTGCTACCGGGGTGTACTGAATAAGGACTAGTATGAGCTTCTTTTAGAATATATTCCTTGATGGCTTGATCAGATGGCACACATAACCTTCCATTATATTGCATAACTCCCTCATCAGAAATTGAGAATTCTGTCCTTTTTCCTTCATCCATCTTTTCTTTATCGCAGACAAATACACATCACCTTTCTGAGCTTCAATGATTTTATCACGAAGTTTAGACTTCAACATCAGAGCTGACAAAAAAGCATACTTTCCCTTCAGGCACAATTTCAAGTTCCAATTTCTGGAAATCTAGTAATAATGACTTCTGTGTGATAAGGAGAAAAGACACGGATTTTCTACTCAGCGCATCAGCTACCACATTTACTTTACCCGGATGATAGTTAATCACACAGTCATAATCTTTGACAAGTTCCAACCATCTCTGTTGTCTCATATTCAGCTCTTTTTGGGTAAAGAAGTACTTCAAACTTTTATGATCGGTGTAAATCTCACACTTTTCACCATACAAGTAATGCCTCCAAATTTTCAGGGCAAAGACAACAGCAGCAAGTTCCAGATCATGAGTTGGATAATTCTTTTCATATTCTTTCAATTGCCTTGAAGCATAGGCAATTACTTTCCCAGTTTGCATTAACGCAGGACCTAAACCATTTTTAGAAGCATCACTATACACAACAAATCCACCGGTTCCAGTTGGAACAGAAAGAATAGGAGCGGTAGTCAATCGGTGTTTCAACTCTTCAAAACTCTTTTCACAAGCACCGGTCCAAATAAATTTCATGTTCTTTCTTGTCAACATCGTCAATGGAACGGCCAATTTTGAAAATCCCTGAACAAATCTCCTGTAATATCCTGCCAATCCTAAGAAACTCCTAACTTCTGATACATTTGTTGGTGTTGGCCAATTATGCACAACTTCTATTTTACTCGAGTCAACTGAGATTCCATTCTTGGATACTACATGCCCTAAGAATACCACTTGTTCCAGCCAGAATTCACACTTCTTGAATTTAGCATATAGTTGTTTCTCTTTGAGAACTTGCAATACAAGTTTCAAATGTTCCTTGTGTTCTCGTTCATCTCGTGAGTAGATCAAGATGTCATCAATAAATACAATCACATATTTATCAAGAAACTGCTTGAATACCCGATTCATTAAGTCCATCAAAGTTGCAGGAGCATTCGTTAAACCGAAGGGCATTACTAGAAACTCATAATGGCCATACCGTGTTCTGAATGCAGTTTTCTGTATATCTTCCTCCTTGATTTTTAGTTGATGATAACCAGAACGCAAATCAATCTTAGAAAACACCAATGCACCTTGCAATTGATCAAACAAGTCATCTATTCTGGGAAGGGGATACTTATTCTTGATTGTTACTTTATTTAGTTCTCTGTAATCGATGCATAACCACAAGGTTCCATCTTTCTTTTTAACAAACAACATAGGAGCTCCCCAAGGAGAATAACTAGGGCGAATGAAACCCTTATCAAGCAAATTCTGTAGTTGCACTTTTAACTCTTTTAACTCTGTTGGTGCCATTCTATATGGTGCTTTAGAAATAGGGGCAGTTCCTGGCACAACATCAATCACAAATTCAACCTCTCAATCTGGTCGTAGCCCTGGTAAATCATCTGGAAATACTTCTAGAAATTCTCTAACCACTTCCACATTTTCAGGCTTTAAATGTGTCTCAATTGAAGTGTCCACCACACTTGTCAAATATCCAACACAACCTTTGTTCAACATCTTTTGGGCCTTCAATGCCAATATAATTGGTAAGGAAAATGAACTTGAAGTTCCGCTAAACATAAATTGTTCTTTTCCAGGTGGCTGAAAGATCACGACTTTCTTATTACAATCAATGGTGGCATGATATTTGGTAAGCCAATCCATACCCAAAATAACCTCAAAATTTGAAATTGGTAGAACAACAAGATCAGCATATAGTGTTCGGCTACCAATATGAATAGAACAAGCCCTCAATACATGACTGGAATCCATTTCTTCTCCCGATGGAATTGTCACGCTATATCTTATTTTTAATAAATCTGGTGCAATACCCAATTTTCTCACAAATGCATTTGATATAAATGAATGTGTAGAACCTGAATCTATCAATGCAAATGCAGGCATACCCGAAATCAAAATAGTACCTGAAACGACTAAGGGATCTGCCTCAGCTTGCTCATTTGTCATTGAATAAACTTTCCCATGCACTCTGTTCTGGAGGGTTGGGAAATCCTTTGCACAATGTCCAGGCTTCTTACATTTGAAACAATTGTTGGAACCCATTTGGCATTCACCAAAATGATTCCTCCCACATTTAGCACATTTAGGTTTTTCAATCACATTGGAGGTCTGTCCAACTCTAGGACGCTTATCATTTCCTTGACCTGGTTTTTGCTCTGGTTTCTTCCATTGTGTTGGGTTTCTTGGAGTGAACATTTGTCTCTTTTGTTGATAGGATTTCTGAATTTCTTTTTCACCCAGGTCAGCCATCAAAGCTTTATCCACAATTTCTCTAAATTGAGCGGCCGAAGACATCCTACATCCCGTCTAATCTCAGGTTTCAATCCTCTCAAAAAGTGATCGATCTTTTCAGTATTATCTCTTGCAATGTACGGTACATATCTGCAACCCTCTTCAAATTTTCTAACATAATCACATACAGTCATGTCTCCCTACTTCAACTCCAAGAACTCTTTTACCTTAAGGGATCTAGCATCTCGGGTGAAGTACTTGTCATAAAAGATCACTTTGAACCTATCCCATGTCCATGTCTCCATATCCGCGGCAAGTTTGGCTCCTTCCCACCAGATTCTTGCTTCTTTCTTCAGTAAAAAGATTGCACAAGGTACCTTATCAGCATCATCGATACGCATGTAGTCAAAAATGATATCCAATGATTTAACCCACACCTCTGCAACTATGAGATCTGAACTACAATAGAAATCAGATGGTTCCATCTTTCTGAACTTCTCATACACAACTTGTGGATGGCTGACACGCTAAAAACTAACGTGCTATGATAGCAAGTGCACTAGACGTGTGTAGTAATAAGTGGACAAAAAGTCCGGGTTGTCGAACCACAAGGACTTGAATTCTAGTTCATGATTTTCGATAAAAGATAAGACAATTAAAGTAAAGTGCAAGAAAAAGATTAAGCAATTAACGAACCAAAGAGAAACGTACTATAGATTTAATCTCACGTATGATAAAATGACTAAGGCACATGCTACAACCGAATCTACTCGTCAATATATATGAGCTGCTCTTCGAATTATTAGACTCCTATTGCTTTGGTGGAAACTCCTAAATTAACTATTACCCGATGTCTCGGCACATAATAATCCTATGATTAATTGACGGTTCTCTAAATATGTCTATCCGAGAATCTAATCAAAAATCACGCATTAACGTTCTAGAGCTTCCCCGAACGAATCCAGCTAACAACACCCGGGAATCTTTACCTATTTCTAGGGCAATCCCTCATTTGTTTCGGATGATGTGTTAATTCTCTTGCACCCTAATCTATTTTCTCTCGAACAACTAGATTAGGCAAGATAGCAAGCATATGGTGATCAAACACATGATTGGAATAAAAGCATAGAATTAACACACAAAGCAATAGGAGAATTAATACAAAGAGCAACTTCACATATATTGATTCATAAATTTGGCCTTCACATGGCCTTAGTTCTACAATATTAGCCTCTCATCAAAGCCTTAAGAAAATCTAATACAAACATATACATACTCATGGAAATAAACATGTAAATGCAAATAATTAAAACTCCCTCAATTGATTGATGATGGATCTTTGCTCTTGATCTTCAATCCTTAGCTCCTCTCTCTTTGTTCCCCTCCAAAAGTGATGAAGAAAATGGTGATGAATGATGATGAGTGAAAAGTGATGGATCCAATGCCTCTCTCTCCCTTTCTCTCCAAGATGTCTTCGGTCAATTGTCTCAAAATATCCTTAAGAAGACCACCACAAATCAGCTCCTCATGTGTATGTCCCCCCTAGTGTGTCCTCCACTACTCTTAAAGTGAGTAGTATAAAATTCCCTAAAGTAGATCTAGTAAGAAACATACTTATGACATCCCTCCCATACATGTGATGACCTCTTGGCTTTAAATGTTCCATTCCCCCATCAAATGATGATCTTTTGGCTGAAAGGAATCAAATCTCGGATGTGGCCACGCCTAGGCGCGGGAATTATGGCGCTCGGGCGCCCAAATCAGAATGTTGGGAGTATTTGCCTCTGTCTGGCGCAGTAATTGTATTTCCTTCATAACTCTCTCCACAAAACTCCAATTTGGATGATTCAAGTCCTCATTTGAAGCTAACACATAGTTCTACAACTCTGTAGAAGGAAACTTCATCCAATTCGGTCTCTAAAAATAAGAAAATATCGCTTGAACGTGGAAACTGGTGCAGATACGGCGCCCAGGCGGGGACAGAACGGCGCCTAGGCGCCCCTTTCAGAATCGGGCGCCTAGGCGCCTGATTTCTCGGCGCTTGGGCGCCCCTTTCAGAATCGGGCGCCTAGGCGCCCGATTTCTCGGCGCTTGGGCGTGGACAACAGAAGCAAATTGGCCTGAACTTGTTTTATACGTCGTTTTTCATCCCGTTCTTCGATTGTATCCATTTAAGACCTGAAATCACTTAATGCACGAATTAAACGCACATGTAGCAAGAATTAAGCGATAAATGAACCTAAAACATAAACGCAAAGGGGCTTAAAAACACGTAAAAATGCCTCTTATCAACACCCCCACACTTATCAATTGCTCGTCCTCGAGCAATAAGAGTTCTAAGATAAGGAAACACATCAATCAAAGAGAGAAACAAAAAGAAAACTACCTAACTCACTTTCGTGGAGTAAACGGTTGCATTTAGCGAATGCAACAAACCTTTGAACCTTTGAGTCACCTCAAAGGACGAGTTATAGTCTCGTGAGGGTTTGCATATGATATACCCACAAAATCTAGTAAATTTTCAATCATAACCAAATCAATACATCTCAACATAATCAACAAGAATGAATGGCATAAAATCAACCTTTTAAAGCTCACAAGTATATATATACATATCAACTACTTTTGCTCATGTGACACTAATACTTGAAAAGACTCCTTAGGGTGTAGTGAGAAATAAATCTAAGGCATTATAGTCGAGAGGCATCCTTACCAAATTTTGGACATTAATCCCATATCTATAAACTTTTGATCAAACACAAAGCACAAGAGTCATAGAAAATCTCATAGCCATTTAAATTTCATTATGTCAAACATTCAACTTTCAATTCGTATGAAACTTCCATTAAATTCATTAAGGCTAGATCATGTGCAATGTTTTATTCCATTAGGCTTTCTATGACGCCCATGTAACAAGTTTTAGATCAATGACTCCCAAACTAGATAGTTTTGGGGCATTAAGTGTAGAGACACTCCTACGGATTTAATCACTCGAGTGTCAAAGGCCACGAAATAAAACTAGATCTTTTAAACAAATCACTTCTTTTTGGCTTGAGCTTAGCTCAAATTAGCATAATAGTACAGTATATAGGCATGAAACTTATCACCTCCGGTACGTATTAGCCTGACCACTTTTGGTCATACCAAAATTCAACCTTTTCAATTCATTGTTTAGCATATAAAATTACTACTTAACTTATAATCTTATGAGAAATCTAAGTTAATATTTTTGGGAAAAACTCCTTAAGTGTCTCAAGATGGTTATCCTCTCAACTCCTCTACCCTCGATTCATTGTGCAATGTGAATCATCTAAAGAATCAATCCTAGTCTAGTGTCTCCACGAGCAATTTCAAAGATATATATCTTCCATTAAATTCAAATTATTTCAAGAGATCATGCCATTTCTCCAAGTCAATCAATTTCAATGCATCAATTGGAAGGACTAAATTTGTTTTTTTTTTTTTTTTTTTTTTTTTAATACAAAATTTTCTCAACAAAGAAGCATATAAATATGATAGTAAACAACTTTCCCCCAAACTCAAGCTACAAATTAGGATTGCATCATCAAAGTTCAAAATAAGTACTCTTCTACCCCCAAACTTAAATCCAACATTGTCCCCAATGTTGTTATGACAAGCATACACAACGGTACAAGAACACTTACGACCAAGGATATTGAACAACATCCTTAAAATTCCAATACATAATCCTATAGCTTCCTCTCCTCTCGAGTACAATACGCATCTCTTAAACATGGGGTCCAAATGTGCATTATATCTAACACTTCAACTCTTTAAACCATCAAGCATAAGACACATACATGCTAAAAGTGCATGCTTGAACACAACAAAAAGAAACAAATTAAACAAAACAAAAACAAAAGCAAAAAGAAAAAGAAAAGAAAACTTACAAACTTGGGTTGCCTCCCAAGAAGCGCTCTTTTAAAGTCATTAGCTTGACTTTACCGAGTTATTTTAAGGCGGTTTCCGAATGAATGCCTTGTTCATTCTCCAAGTAGGGATGAATTTCGGCCCGGTGTTAATAGAAGCATTTGGACCCATCACTCTTTCTTCCCACTGCACCGAGTGATGACTTGGACTATTCTCCAAGTTATAAGTAGATGGCCATTTTTCTTCACCCATCGAGATGGAAAACTTGGAGTTTGTGATGTAGAACTCGAGGAGGTTATTGGTTCTTCTTTCCTGAAAAAGCTCAACACTAAAAGGATCAAAAGCATCAATGCGTAAAGATAATGTAGAATCAATTGGATGCTTAAAAACCTCATAGTTATCACAAATAACCATGTCATCTCCTACACTAGAGGACAACTTACTATCATGGGCACTAATGACCTCTATACCCGTGGAGAGGGAAGAAGATACCAAAGAATCTGGTAAAGGCTCGAGCGTCCTTTCCTTCAACGTCGGCTTCTTTGATATCAATTCTTCGATAAAAATGGGGCCGGGTATCGCTTGAATGTTAGGCGGGCGACGCTGAGGCGATGACACCTTCATAGAAATCCTCTCATTTTTCATTTCCTCAATGATCATTAGAGCCTCCTTAATTGGTCCTTCATACAAAGCATCAATGGCTTTGTGTACCAATTTCATACTTTTCGGCTGATCCAAATCATCTAGTGTGAGTTGTAAGCCGTATAGGAGTTGTCGAACCCATTCTCGTTCCTCCAGAGTCGGGGATAAATGATATCCCTCCTGTATGGTAAAGACGCTGGATGGTAGACAATCCCGGACCGACTGAAGTGGTTGAGAAGGAGGCGGTTGCATAGCTTGGAGAATGCCTTGTAACCACTCCCGATCCTTCGGTAAATTCATATCCGGGAAACGTGCATTCGGATTTGGTTGATAGATATTGTCCGCCATCTCTCGAACTCATCTACAAACCCGGAGCACATGTTCAAAATAAAAATAACAAAATCAAGCAAAGGCTCATTTGAGGAGCGGGTCATGCACCACAAATCGAACTTAACAATTAAGCACAAGAAACAAAATTAGACTAAACACGAAAATAAAAGAAAATCAAGAAATAAACGAAAACTAAGAATTATGAAAAATGTAAACAAAAATCAAAAACTAAAATAAACAAGTCCCCGGCAACGGCGCCAAAAACTTGACACGCTAAAAACTAACGTGCTATGATAGCAAGTGCACTAGACGTGTGTAGTAATAAGTGGACAAAAAGTCCGGGTTGTCGAACCACAAGGACTTGAATTCTAGTTCATGATTTTCGATAAAAGATAAGACAATTAAAGTAAAGTGCAAGAAAAAGATTAAGCAATTAACGAACCAAAGAGAAACGTACTATAGATTTAATCTCACGTATGATAAAATGACTAAGGCACATGCTACAACCGAATCTACTCGTCAATATATATGAGCTACTCTTCGAATTATTAGACTCCTATTGCTTTGATGGAAACTCCTAAATTAACTATTACCCGATGTCTCGGCACATAATAATCCTATGATTAATTGACGGTTCTCTAAATATGTCTATCCGAGAATCTAATCAAAAATCACGCATTAACGTTCTAGAGCTTCCCCGAACGAATCCGGCTAACAACACCCGGGAATCTTTACCTATTTCTAGGGCAATCCCTCATTTGTTTCGGATGATGTGTTAATTCTCTTGCACCCTAATCTATTTTCTCTCGAACAACTAGATTAGGCAAGATAGCAAGCATATGGTGATCAAACACATGATTGGAATAAAAGCATAGAATTAACACACAAAGCAATAGGAGAATTAATACAAAGAGCAACTTCACATATATTGATTCATAAATTTGGCCTTCACATGGCCTTAGTTCTACAATATTAGCCTCTCATCAAAGCCTTAAGAAAATCTAATACAAACATATACATACTCATGGAAATAAACATGTAAATGCAAATAATTAAAACTCCCTCAATTGATTGATGATGGATCTTTGCTCTTGATCTTCAATCCTTAGCTCCTCTCTCTTTGTTCCCCTCCAAAAGTGATGAAGAAAATGGTGATGAATGATGATGAGTGAAAAGTGATGGATCCAATGCCTCTCTCTCCCTTTCTCTCCAAGATGTCTTCGGTCAATTGTCTCAAAATATCCTTAAGAAGACCACCACAAATCAGCTCCTCATGTGTATGTCCCCCCTAGTGTGTCCTCCACTACTCTTAAAGTGAGTAGTATAAAATTCCCTAAAGTAGATCTAGTAAGAAACATACTTATGACATCCCTCCCATACATGTGATGACCTCTTGGCTTTAAATGTTCCATTCCCCCATCAAATGATGATCTTTTGGCTGAAAGGAATCAAATCTCGGATGTGGCCACGCCTAGGCGCGGGAATTATGGCGCTCGGGCGCCCAAATCAGAATGTTGGGAGTATTTGCCTCTGTCTGGCGCAGTAATTGTATTTCCTTCATAACTCTCTCCACAAAACTCCGATTTGGATGATTCAAGTCCTCATTTGAAGCTAACACATAGTTCTACAACTGTGTAGAAGGAAACTTCATCCAATTCGGTCTCTAAAAATAAGAAAATATCGCTCGAACGTGGAAACTGGTGCAGATACGGCGCCCAGGCGGGGACAGAACGGCGCCTAGGCGCCCCTTTCAGAATCGGGCGCCTAGGCGCCTGATTTCTCGGCGCTTGGGCGCCCCTTTCAGAATCGGGCGCCTAGGCGCCCGATTTCTCGGCGCTTGGGCGTGGACAACAGAAGCAAATTGGCCTGAACTTGTTTTATACGTCGTTTTTCATCCCGTTCTTCGATTGTATCCATTTAAGACCTGAAATCACTTAATGCACGAATTAAACGCACATGTAGCAAGAATTAAGCGATAAATGAACCTAAAACATAAACGCAAAGGGGCTTAAAAACACGTAAAAATGCCTCTTATCAATGGCCAGGTCGAACAATAGGTGCATGAGCTTGCTGATTCTGTTCTTGAGTTCTCTGTTGCGTGTCCAGTAACAGTTGAATTTTCTCACCATGCATTTTAGTTTGTTCTTGTATCAGATTAGTTAGATCACCCACAACATTGTTACCACACAATTGGGCACCCATTGCCTTTCTTTTTGGTGGCATGATTTCCTATATTTTGCCCAACTTATCCCATTCACTAGCCAATAATGAATGCACCATAATGACAATAATATGCATTGATCAAACATAAAAGAATAAACCAAAGAGTTGACCAAGTTTCCCAGCCAGAATATGTTCATAAGCCTTCTTCTGTCTTCAGGAAAGACAAAACCTCCGCTCTGATACCACAAACTGTCACACACCCCAACCCGAACCGTACATGTAATTCATATAAGCCACACGGTCAGCCCGTGGGGCGATGACCCATTTTCTACCTTTGAAATGTTATGGTTTTCTAAAATAATAGAATATATACATTTCAAATTTAAAAGCAAATAATTTTTATTTTATATACATCAAAACCCAGTACCTTCATTCCTATATTAACATACTTATGTTTACAAAACCATAACAGAGCGGTTATACAAATCAACATCAGAGTACAAAAGTGCTCTAAGCAAAGCATATGAACATAGCTCTGTCTGACCGCTCTGGAGACTTGGGCAACCTTCACATGTAAACATGATCATCACCTGCATCATAAGAACCAAATGAGCTAATGGATCAGTAAGAAGAAGCTCATATTTTTAAAAACAACGTTTCACATATCACATACGATAGTCAATAATGCATAGTGCAGTTAAAACTTTTCTTTTTCCTCTTTATCCTTTCCTTTTGGGTACCCTCGAAGTGTGGTATTCGACTGATAGTGATAGGCGTCTGTTTTCGAAACCTGTTCATAATAATTGGCCAATGAAAGAAGCTTCACGGGCTTCTCATAACCGACCTTTCGGTCCTATGATATTAACCGTTGGCTCTCTCGTACATCGTGGCTTTATCTATCTTGGATTTTACACCTCAAGGTATTCACCACCTGTACATCGTGGTTTTATCTATATTGGCTTTTACACCTCAAGGTATTCACCACCAGGCCATCGTGGCTTTATCTATCTTGGCTTTTACACCTCAAGGTATTCACCACCAGTCTTTTGGGTCCGCCGGTCCCACCCGTGTCCCGTGCCTACCCGACCATCAATTAAATACCACACCTCCCTTTTTCAAATAATTTTCTTTACGTGTGCATCAGCATCATGCATCATGATCATATATACACAATAAACAAGAAATAACATTCATTCCCAAGTAATCATCTTAAAAGATCATAAACATATATACGTCAACACTTCACACAATAGGCAAGTAATAACAATCATTTCCAAACAATTATCTTAAAACATCATAAACATGCATAATATGGTCCTTATGAAGCAGTGAACAAACTTCAACTTACCTTAAGTCTTTTCCAATGAACTAGAAAAGATGACACTACCGAAGCTAGCTAATGATACTTCTTCCTAATTTCAGGTGTGCAATAATCTGTAAAAAGGGTATATAACATACTTAAATACAATTCTCTATAATTATTCCAAAATTCACCAATTAAATTGAAGAAACAATCAGTAAAAGACTTACTTGTAACGGCCACGTCGATATACCTAGCTCCCTTTACATATTACTCTTCATTTCCTATTTTTCCTTGAATTTTTCCTCTTTTTTTTTTTTTTCTTTCGTTTCTTTCTCTCTTTTCTTCTCTGTTTCTTCTTTCTTTTTCTTACACTTTTCCTTCCATTTTCGTCCAGAAAGCCTTTTAAAACTTCTAAGGCGGTTTGCAAACTTAGTTGTGAAGTTTGCAAAGTTTTATTATTATTATATTCAATGAATTATTTGCTAGTGCTAGCTTAATATGTGTTATACGTTTATGCCTTATATTTTCTATGTGTCGCATATTTACATTCATCGTGACATATAAATGACACGTAAGAGCATGTAGGGCATGAAATACATTGACCCGGTGACTAGTGGGAAGCTTTCGTGTACCAAATTCAATCAAAACTCTAAAGTTAAGCGTGCTCAGACGGGAGCAATCCGGAGATGGGTGACCACCTGGGAAGCACGTCAATTATCATTTCATTTTTATTTATTTATTTAACTAGCAATAAATGCTAGACTTCGTGTCTTCTTAGACGTCATGCCTGCTTAGACGTCGTGTCTACTTAACTAGTGATAAACGTTCGCAAAAATGTACCTTAAATGCAGTTATCATACAATTAAAAAGTAATCATGTTCGTGCAATCATGCCATTTATAGTCAATAATAAATGCTAACTATATGACATGCTTATTGCTGGCTGCATGAGAGATGATTGGGCATTACAAGAAAGGTGCCCGTCAATCACTAGGAAGTAGTGAAGGATTCATATCATAGGTACACTGATGGAGATAGTGGCACTCAGATATCGCTCGCATCAATTCTGTTACATGGGTTTTCACTCTTTGACTGTTAATGACAGAATTGATTAATTGTAATAAGTGTGTCTGAACTTTAGACTTAAGGAATCGAGTTGAAGATATGCATGTGACATTTGGGTCGTCATTAGAGTAGTTAGGCCCAATTCACCCTTCGGTGGGGTTAACCTCAAACTGCAATCTAATGGGCAAGTAGTAGTCTTATCTGATATCCAAGATGGGATTCGTTCCCTCGTAAGTGAACGAGAAATTATCCTACGCATTTATAAGTAAGCTAGATCCTAAAGTCTTTAGCCAAAACATTAAATGATCTGAGCTTGTTATAAATAAAGCATAGTATCAAGTTAGTGAGTTGAACTAAAAACCATGACTCTCACTTGATCGGAATAAAGAAAAAAAGAGTTTATATTCACAGGTATTTACAAAGGAAAGGTTAATAATGATCTAATCATTTGACCTTATTTGTACCACTTGACTGGCTAGGTGGGACCCATATTCAATGGAATCCTCTCATTGCCAAATATAGATGAACCTAAAGAGTCACGCTTAAAAAGGAAAAATTGGATGAAAAATGGAATATTTCTTGTGGAAAGATTTTAAGTATTGGATACTTAAAATTAAATAAATAGAATTAATTATTTGATAAAATAAGTTAATTTATTTATGATTTAATTAAAAATATTTCTTGGAGAAATAAAATTAATTAAATGAGTTATCTATTATTTAATTGGATTAAGTTAATTAATTAATTAATAGAATAAACTAAGCACAAAATTAATAGACCATGTGGCACAATAAGCCCTAAAAGGGGCGGCCACTAGGAGTAATTAATGAGCTTAGTTTGAGTCCAAAGCAATGACTTCAGTGATATAAATATCACATTAGTCAAAAGCCTAGGTCAAAAGTTGTATTACCAACACCACAAGAAAAATACCTCTCCCCTTTCTCTCTCCTAGCCGTCGCCCACTGTAGAAGAAGGAGGAAGTTTTTTTCATCAGGTTATTCTGGCAAGACGATTTAGAGGCAGCACACTTGGATTGCTTGGATCAAATATCTTTCAGTTGGAGATTTTTCGCGAAGAATTAAAGAAGTCAAATTCCTAGGATTTGCAACCACTTCGCGGTAATTATGTTAAATCCCTATCGTACATACGTGTGAATTAACCCCTAGATTGATCCGGTTATGGGGGAAAACCATAAAAAATTTAAATTCTGTTTTCCGTTGTGTTTGGTGATTTTTCCCCAACAGTGGTATCAAAACCAAATTCATGGGGTTCGGCATTTGTAATTTATGTGTAATTATGTGTTGAGAAAACATGTTTTACAATATTTTGTCGATGTATGATTAGATATGTAGATTTCAAGTTTTTCATGTTCTTGAGGCTTATGTTCATTTTTCGTTCGTTAGAATTTAATTAAAATTGGGTTTTATGTAAATTATGTGATGGAAAATAAAAACCCAAATTTTCAGCAGGCTACCCATCGCCGGAGGGGTGACAGAATGCCGGTGGCTTTACACGTGGCCGAGAGTGCAGCCCATCTTGCTAAAAATTGGGCTCACGCTGTGCGAGCCCAATCACCCAGCAGCTGGACTGTCGGGTGATTGGACCGCATGGCGCGAGCTCACCCGTGTGTTTTTACACACGGGTTTGGGACAACCCGACCTGGGTCACCGATGGGTCAACCCGGGTCAATTATCAAATGTATATATATTATTTAGTTTTGGTTAAAATTAGATTTTAATGCCAAATAAATAATATTAATTATTTAATAAGGTTTTTTATTTTCCATCTAATCTAATGTTAATTAAAGTTAGACTTTGAATTAAATTGGATTAGTTCCATTGTGAAATTAATATTATGAGCTTAGAAATTAATTTTTATTAGAATTGTATTCTAATAAAAGATTAATAGTAGCTCATTAAAATTGAACTTTCTTTTGGAATTAAATAAATTTAATTTCCTCGAGAATGTGAATAACAATGATTAAATTTGGAATTTAATTAGAAATTAACATATATGTTTTTTGTGTATTATGTGATATCATGTTAGACATGTTATTTGATGGGAGACGTGATTCATGGACTTAGGCTCGTTTTAATTTGTGTTCCTTTTTTATGGGTTGTAAGGGCCATTTTGAGCCTATTTTTTTATTTTCTTTTTAGATAAATTTTGGGGGCCGGGGCCAATTGCAAGTCATCGAGTGATCGTGTGGATGGCAGTTTTAGATAGACTTAAAGCTAGAGACCGACTTAATAGATGGAAAATGCTTGATGACAACCAATATGTGTTATGTAACAGAGAAGAAGAATCCAGAGGACATCTTTTCTTCAAGTGCGCATTTGGGCAGAAAGTGATGGAAAGGAGTTGGGCAAAGTTGGGTATCCCCAGCAGATACAACCAACGGGCTGATGTACTGGGTTGGAGCATCAAGATCAGTCGGGGGAAAACAAAGAACAGTTGTCGTAGGCGTGCTATGTATGCTTCAATTATTTACTATGTGTGGATAGAAAGAAATAGAAGAATTTTCCAAGTAGGTAGAAATGATGTTAAAATAATAGTGGAGATGATATGGAGTAGTGTGAAATGTAAATTTGGCAGAGAGTAGAGCATAGGTCTACCTAGTGTAAATGTTCTTTGATTTGTGATTAATACAAGCTTACTAGTTCCAAAAAAAAAAAATTTGTATAGGTGGCTTATGATAAAATGTAGTAGTTAGAAATAGAAATTGGCCCAATGGAGAAGTTCAAGTCAAGCCGAGGAGATTCAAGAAGGAGCTTTGGAAGCTTTAGTATAGTTTCTTTTTATTTTATGATTGAAACATTGACTTGTTTCAATTTAGGAAATATGGTTCATGAATCATGTGTTGTTAGCTTTCTGGAATTGCTATTTATTTATTTATCCATGTTTATATATATGATGTAAAATGGATTAATGTGCAGAGTGAGACCTAATTAATAACGCAAGTTCTCCCACATTTAATATATTAAGTTAGTAAAGGGTACTAGGTATACTATCCTCCACTGAACTTAGGAGAAATTAAATTGATACTTAATATATAATAACGTCCCTAAGCAATGGGAGTTATATATTGAAGTATACTTTATATTTTTCCTAAGTGCATGTAATGCTGTTGGTCGAGAACAAATTTCACCCGAAATACCAACAAAAGGTTGCAAGGTGAAATTCAATTGTTAGACAGATAGAAAGTCAATGGGTTGAAATTAAATTATTCGTAAATCAATATTATTGATAACAGATTGAGATTTGATGAATAATGGACAAACACATTGAATCATCCATTTAAGGGGTTGATGTCGGACATCACTTTAATGGATTAATTAGGCCAAATACCAGCAAAAGGTTGCAGCCTATTAATCTAGTTAAAGAAGTCAATTACCACTACGAAGCCTTCCAACGATGACTTCTAAATTCCACAATGGGAGTGTGGATTTTCGAAAAATGTAGTGGGAGCCAAATTTATTTTTAAAGCCCTTAAAATTAATTTGGAACAACAATTACATAAAAATCTAATAAGTCTTTTTACTTTTATGCAGTTATTTTCTTATTATCTCTCTCACCATGACTATCAACCCATTATCTGTACTACTTGAAAATAACACTTTGACTGGTCCTAACTTTGTGGACTGGCTTTGCAACTTGAGGATAGTCCTCAACATGGAGTCACTAGGGTATGTATTGGATACTGATATCCCAGTTGCACCTGCAAGGACGCGTGCTAATGAGGAGGAAGTTACGGCTCATGAGAAATGGGTCAAAGACGACGTCCCGGTTCGTGGGTACATGCTGGACTCAATGACAAATGAATTGCAGAGGTCCCATGACAATATGGTCTCGGCGAGGGCTATTTTGGCACACCTGGTGGTGCTCTATGGTGAGCACAGTCGCACTCCTCGGTATGAGATATCAAAAGAGCTCTTCGGAGCCAAGATGAAGGAAGGTGAAAAGGTTGGGGACCATGTATTAAAATTGATTTCAAAAATTGAGAGGTTAGAGGCCCTCGACTTCAACATGGACCCACAACTTCAAACTGACCTAATCTTTCAGTCACTTCCAGAATTCTTTTCCCAATTCGTGGTGAACTTCAACTGTAATGAGATAGAGTACAATTTAGCTGGGTTGATGAACAAGCTGAATACTGCTCAATCTCAAATGAAGCCAAAGGGAAAAGAGGTGGCCTTGGTCCTCAGAAGAAGAAGAAGAAGAAGAAGTAGAAGAAAGCTAATAGCACTCTGGGTCCACATGCTAAGATAGACAAAGGAAAGGGTAAAGCTTATAAAGTGATGAAGAGCAAAGGGCGAAAGGAAATGGATAGGTGCCTTCATTGCGATGAGCTAGGGCACTGGAGGAGGGAGTGTCCAAACTTTGGAAAAGGTGCACCAGGTATGGAACTATTTGTTTTAAAAACCAATTGTTCTATAACTGTATTTTCCACTTCGTGGATACTTGATTCTAGAGCTAGTGCTCACGTTTGTGTAATGGATCAGGATCTGCAGCGAAGTAGGAAGCTGGAGCATGGGGAGGTGTTGATCAGTGTAGGTAGCGGGCAAAGTGTCGCGTCTTCTCGCATTGGATCAACTTCTTTATGTTTATCATCTGGACATGTTTTAATTTTAGAGGATGTTTTAGTTTTACCCAATGGGTGTAAGAACATTATATCTATTCCTATGTTGGTTAGGAACGGCTATGTTTTTAATTTCATTGACAGCACTTGTAGCATTTTATTTCATAATAATATTGTTGGCAATGCTACTTTAGTCAATGGCCTCTACTATTTAAATATGCAAAATGAGTGTGTTGCAATTGTTATCTCAAAGAAGAGTGGTAGGCAAACTGCTAACCTAAGCTTAAAATGGCATTTAAGACTAGGCCATGCTGGCGAGCGAAAGATACAAAAAATGGAAAAAGATGGTTTAATTGAACCATTGGGATCGGATCCCTATCCAACTTGTGAATCTTGCCTCAAAGGAAAAATTCTTAGATCTCCCTTCACCGGGACTTTTGAAAGAGCCACTAAAGTATTAGGACTTGTGCATACCGATGTCTGCGGATAATTTGGAGAAATGGCTCGTGGAGGTTTTCACTGATGACCATTCAAGATATGGTATAGTGTATCTAATGAAACTAAAGTCTGAATCATTTGATAAGTTCAAAGAATTTAAGGTTTTAGTGGAAAACCAAACTAATCATCATATAAAGACACTACGATCGGATCATGGAGGTGAATATATGAGTGACGAGTTTGATAAGTTCCTAAAGAAACATGGGATAATATTACAACTCACACCACCAACAACTTGACAAGTAAATAGGGTGGCAGAGCGAAGGAATCGAACGCTGTTAGATATGGTTCGATCTATGCTCAGCTACACTGATTTACCCATTTTCTTGTGGGGACATGCGCTCCTTACGGCTGTTCATATCTTGAACAAATGTCCTTCCAAGTCGGTTCCTAAGACTCTATATGAGATCTGGAGAAATAAGAAACCAAACCTTAAGTACCTTATGGTTTGGGGATGCCCTGCCTACATCAAGAAGACGAAGGCAGAGAAATTGGAAGCAAGGTCCCTTAAAGGACGTTTCATCGGTTTCCCAGAGGATTCTATGGGATGCCTATTCTACATGCAAGATTATCAAATGATCATTGTTGCACTACAAGCGCACTTTCTTGAAAAAGAATTCATTTAAGGAGGTAGTACAGGTAGAAAGATTGTTCTCAGTGAACAAGATGAAACACCTAGAGAGACGACTGTTCAAGAAACACACATTGAACCTAATCAAACACAACCAACATTGCGAAGATCTGGTAGACTACCACAACAACCTGATAGGTATTATGGTTACCTGATACAAGAGGAACCGGGTGTCCACACTATAGCAGTGGGAGTCCAAGGGGACGACCCTTCTACCTATGATCAAACAATGATGGACACCGACTCTACAAAGTGGCAAGAAGCTATGCATGCAGAGATAGACTCGATGCATTCCAACCAGGTCTGGACTCTGATAGATCCTCCTGATGGGATTGCACCTATAGGGTGCAAGTTGATCTACAAGAGGAAGATAGGGCCAGATGGAAAAGTTGACACATACAAGGCAAAACTTGTAGCAAAAGGTTATAGTCAAAAGGAAGGAATTGACTATCAAGAGACCTTTTCACCTGTGGCAATGATCAAGTCTATTCGAAATCTACTCACAATAGCTGCATACATGGACTATGTGATATGACAAATGGATGAAAAGATGGCTTTTCTAAATGGATTCCTCCAAGAGGATATCCATATGGAGCAGCCTAAAGGTTTTGCATCGAGTTCTAATATTCATAAGGTGTGCAAACTTAAGAAATCCATTTATGGACTTGAGCAAAACTCTAGGAGTTGGAATCTACGTTTTGACAAAGTTGTCAAAGGATTTAACTTTGTCAAGAAAGAAGATGAACCATGTGTTTACAAGAAGGTTAGTGGGAATAAAATCACTTTTTTTGTCTTATATGTGGATGGCATTCTACTCATAGGAAATGAAGTAGGAATGTTCTTATCAGTCAGAAGATTGCTTTCAAATACATTCTCCATGAAAGACTTGGGAGAAGCTACCTATATTCTAGGGATTCATATCTATAGAGATAGAAAAAATAGAATGATAGGACTTTCCCAAGCCCTTTACATAGAGAAGGTCTTAAAGAGATTTAGGATAGAAGACTCTAAGAAAGGTTTCTTGCCCATGAGACACGTGGTGCACCTTTCAAAGTCCATGTCTCCTCAAAATGAGGAAGATAGGAAAGAAATGAGTATTGTGCCCTATGCGTCTGCTGTGGGTAGTCTGATGTACGCCTTGTTATGCACAAGGCCAAACATCGCCTACGCAGTAAGTGAAGTGAGTCATTTTTTGGCTAATCCAAGAAGAGAACATTGGACCGTTGTAAAAAATATCCTTAAGTATCTGAAGAGAACTAAGGATATGGTTCTAACATATGGACATGGAGAATGGAAGGTGGATGGATATACTGACTCAGATTTTCAGTCTGACGTAGATGATCGTAAATCCACTTCAGAGTTTATAATCACGCTCAATGGTGGAGCAGTGACTTGGAAAAGTTCCAAGCAAAGCACAACCGCTGATTCCACTAATGACGCAGAATACATTGTAGCTTTAGAGGCTGCTAAAGAGGGTGTTTGGATTAGGAAGTTTCTTAGAGAACTTCAAGTGGTTCCGAGTGTAGAGCTGCCGTTGCCACTTTATTGCGACAATCATGGGGCTATTACACAAGCAAAGGAACCAAGGTCTCACAACAAATCAAAGCACATAGAGAGGAGATATCACATAATAAAGGAAATTGTTGGAAGAGGCGAAATAGCTGTACACAGAGTAAATTCGGAAGACAACGTCGCTGACCCATTGACCAAGCCTTTGACACACAGGTAGTGCTGGATCGACATCTTGAGAAGATGGGTATGAGATACCATAGTGATTAGCATTGATTACAAGTGGGGGATTGTTAGGGTTAATATCCACAAATGCCACTAGAGGATTATAAAATATAAGGACAGTATTAATTTGTGATTGTTTGTTGGGAAAAATTGCATAAAATCAGAAAAGACACAACGGAAGAATAAATTTGAATCCCAGTGGCTCATCTCTATTTCTCGTATTTAAATTGTGTTTCGAATTCAATTACCGTTCTCGCGTATGTTGAATTCTGAACCAGCTTTGCAATCCCTTCTTGAACAGCAAATCTGTCGCTGTCTCTAAATTGCCACGCAGAGTCAAAAAGGAAAATCTTCTTCTTTTTCTCTTGAGGAAGACGGCTAGAGAGAGAAAGAGGAGATGGAGGATTTTTACTTGGAGAGAAAGTTTGTGTGTAAATTCACTTAGGTTAATTTTTCTCTAAGTAGTATATTTATACTACAATGAAACAATAACCTAGGCTAATTTACCCCCTCATGAGGATACCCACTTTGTGGCCTTTTAGCCGTCGGACTTTAGCCCTATTATGCTTATTTAATTAATTATATAATTAATATTATTTATCCAAAAAATTACTTAATTAATAATCAATTAAATCCATGTTAATATTATAATTAAATTCCTCTAAGGAATTAATTAATCAATTAACTTAATTAATTAATAAAATTATCTAATGATTAATTAATTAATCTCGATATCCAATACCGAAAAATTCTCTCAAGTTTTCCATGATTTTCTTTTTGCACTTCCTTTAAGCGCGACTTTTTAGGTATTCTCAAAAGGCAATTGGAACGAAACCAAAAGGATGCGAGTAATACCTAGCCAGTCACGTGGCTCACATCGTATCCCAATTGAGAATGAATGAATAAGATCATTCCAAACCATATACGGTGTGAATAACGTACGAGTATAAACCTTTTATTCTTATATCCCAATCAAGTGAGAGTGATGGTTTTAGTCAAACTCACATGACTTGACCATATTCTTAGCTCATAATGAGTTGAGGTCATTTTATGCTTTGGTCAAAGCCTTTTAACCTCACTCATTCATGACTGCATAGGATATTTAGCTCATTCACTTATGAGAGAATAAATCTCATTTTGCTAATCAGTTAACAATGCTACTTGCCCATCAAGTCGCACTTCGAGGTCGATCCCACCAAAGAGTGATTTGGATCTAACTACTCTAATGACAAACTTGATGTCACAAGTACATCTTCAACTCGATTCCTCAAGTATAAGATTCACGCGTACCTATCACAACTTATCAGTTTCATCATTGACTATCAGTGAGTGAATACCCATGTGATGAAATTGATGCGAGCCGTGTTCAAACATATTAGTCTAACTTATATTTCCATGACATAGGTTCTCACTATCATTCTCATAGTGTTCGACTGACACTTTCTCTGTCAAAACTTATATCATGCAAGTCCTTGTTCTGTATTGATGTCCAGTCAAATACTTTCTTAGACTTGCGAATCCTATTTAGAGAATAAGGATCAAACCCTTCTAGTGCCATTCTTCCTATCCCATAAGAAGTAGAAGGTTTGCCTTATTCTCATGGACTTTACGTTGTTTATTAACACCTTACAAATGCCTATAAGAAAACAACAAGATAATGCCTTATATATAATAAAAAGATATTGTTTAGTTACAAGTCAATGCCCTATAAATCTATCCTCTTTATGACATTTGTGGGCATACACTCTAACATGTTTATTATCAATAAAAAGGCAATAAGTTGTTTACTTTCGAATTGACATTTATTTATTGTAAATCAACTATAAGTCCATGAACATAAGAGTAAACTCTCTAAGGCACTAGAGGGGTTTGATACTTGTGTACTAAAATAATCTGCAAGTCAATGATTTTCAATTGGGCTTTGGAAATCATAAAGACTTGTATGATATGAATCTTTGACGAGAAAGGTGCCCGTCAATCACTGGGAAGTAGTGAATGATTCATATCATAAGTGCACTGATGGAGATAGTGACACTCAGACATGACTCGCATCGGTTCTGTTACATGGGTTTTCACTCTTTGACAGTCAATGACAGAATTGATTAATTATAAAAGGTGTGTCTGAACTTTAGACTTGAGGAATCGAGTTAAAGATATGCTTGTGACATTAGGTTTGTCATTTGAGTAATTAGGCCTAATTCACCCTTAGGTGGGGTCAACCTCAAACTGCAATCTAATAGGCAAGTAGTAGTCTCAACCGATATCCAAGATGGGATTCGTTCCCTCGTAAATGAACGAGGAATTATCCTCTGCATTTATAAGTAAGCTAGATCCTAAAGTCTTTGACCAAAGCATTAAATGATTTGAGCTTGTTATAAATAAAGTGTAGTATCAAGTTAGTGAGTTTGACTAAAAACCATGACTCTAACTTGATCGGGATAAAGAAAAGAAGAGTTTATATTCACACGGTATTTACAAAGGAAAGGTCAATAATGATCTAATCATTTCATTTTATTTGGGTTAAAATATGGGCCACTTGATTTGGCTAGGTGGGACTCATATTCAATGGAATCCTCTCATTGCCAAATATAGATGAACCTAAAGAGTTATGCTTAAAACGGAAAAAATTGATGAAAAATGGAATATTTCTTGTGGAAGAATTTAAGTATTGGATACTTAAAATTAAATAAATAGAATTAATTATTTGAAGAAATAAGTTAATTGATTTATGATTTCATAAATAATATTTCTTGGAGATTAATTAAATGAGTTATCTATTATTGAATTGAATTAGTTAATTGGATTAAGTTAATTAACTAATTAACAGAATAAACTAAGTGCAAAATTAATACACCATGTGGCACAATAAGCCCTAAAGGGGCGGCCACTAGGAGTAATTAATGGGCTTAGTTTGAGTCCAAAGCAATGACTTAAGTGATATAAATATCACATTAGTCAAAAGCCTAGGTCATAAGTTGTATTACAAACGCCACAAGAAAAATTCCTCTCCCCTTTCTCTCTCCTGCCGTCGCCCACTGTAGAAGAAGGAGGAAGTTTTTTTTTCATCAAGTTATTCTGACGAGATGATTTGAAGTCAGAACAATTGGACGGCTAGGATCAAATATCTTTTAGCCGGAGATTTTTCGCGAAGAATTAAAGAAGTGAAATTCGTAGGATTTGTCAACCACTTTGCGACAACGGGTAATTATATTAAATCCCTATTGTACATACGTGTGAATTAACCCCGGGATTGATCCAGTTGTTAGGAATTTCATGTTAGATGTTTTGATGATGACAATTAGGATTTTGTGTTAGACCCCAAAATATGTAAGTTTGATTTTAGTAGAAAATTTGTATAAGCCTTGAAGCGTTGGTTTTGTAATAGGCTTATTAGGCTTTGTTTTATTTTGCTTTAGATTATTAGGCTAAGTAGTCTTAGGCTGAGCGTCTGATAATTTCTGAGTGAGTTTATCAGTGGTAAAGTTCGAAGACTCAAGCGCCTGATTTCTGAAAGAAGATAAAAGTCTCCAAGCGTCCAATTGACCAGCTACATCAAGCGTTTCCTTATGGGACAGAAGTAATGTCACCTGAATTTATTTCTAAGTTCAAAAGGAGTTTAATGCAAATATTCCCGAAGCATTAAATACCAACGGATATTTAATTCAAATGCATTAAATGCTGATAAGAGCATTAAATGTGATAAGCAATTTTAGACGTATGGAGAAGCCACCCTATTGGACTGTCAACTATCTCAGACTGCAGCACCAACTTTTGTGCAGCAGATTTTCAGGAAAAAGGACAAAAGTTGTTCACTCGCGGAAGTGAGAGACACGCGCCTGTGCATGTGTCAAACAGACACTTTCTCCAAGAATGCTTATAAATAGGACTTCAACAACAAGCCAAATGGAGAACAATTAATCTTCAAGTCGAATTGCTGTTGCATTGAAGTCTCATTCCTTAAACTCTCAGAAAAGCCAGAATATTCAAGAAAACATTCCCTTTGCTTTTCTTCAATCCTGAGACAGTCAACAAATATCTCAAACATTCTTTTCGAAGAAACCACTTTCCTACTGAGATATTTCCAAGTTGTTTGAACTTCATCAAAATCAAACAAACCGCTTTAGAAAAACCTATCCAAGCCTCGCGATCTGTGTGAAGTCGAAGTTGGATACTTGCATCATTTCTGGGTGAAAGAAGCAAGGTGATTGAAGTGATTTGGAGCAGAAATCTGTGTGATCAAGGAGCTCAAGTCATCGACATCTATCTCTCCCTATTGTGTAGAAGATTTTGTGTGATTCTTTGAGAATCACTTTAGTGGATTGCCTCCAAGTGTTCAAGGAGAAGAAAGACGTAGTTGGGATTACATCACTCAACGAACCTTACAAATATTGTGTTATTTACTTTTCAGTCAATCATATCATTGCATAAATTGACTAAGTAAAATACAATCAAACGCTAAGCAACTAAGAAACCTCTGGTGACGCTAAAGCTTTCGAAGGAAGACTAGAAAAATCATTCCGCTGTGCTAACACTGATTAAAGAACTGAACGCTTAAACCCACTCGGTTAAAGTATTCAAATCTTGAAGTCTAAGTTAACTCTCTAAAAACAGTCTTCAATAGACGCTTAACCTAAGCGTCTATATTTCTAAGAAAACGCGCAGTCAAGCGTTCCCTTTTTAAGCGTCCAAAACCAGTTTAATACGAAATCTTTTGAAGTCGAAAAAGACTTCAGGGTCTATTCAACCCCCCCCTTCTAGACCCTTTCGTATGCCACTTGGGACCAACAAGTAGTATCAGAGCGGTTAAAATTGAAATTTCAAAATTTTCGAGCATAACTGCTTGTTTAGATCCTTTCTTTCAAAAATCTAATTGTCTTTTAAAATTTAGATATGGCATTTGCTAAAGTTCCCAAGCTGACTGAATCAAATTATGACACATGGAAAGTCAAAGCATTTACATATCTCTGTTCATGTGATGATGACATGTGCGATATCATTTCAGATTGGCCAATCAACATATATAAAGTTATCACAAGAGCGTCTGGTGCCACAGAAGAAACTCCCGATGGTTACGTTGAAAAACCAAAACAAGAATGGACTCCAGATGAGCGTCGAAGAGCTAACTTGGACAATGTTGGACGTAACGCTCTATATACGGCTATTGGTGATAATGACAACTTATTTAACAAAATCAAATCTTGCAAAACTACTAAAGAAATATGGGATAAGTTGGCTACGATTTGTGGTGGCTCAACCCAAATCAAAGAAATTCTTGATGGTGGTCCAAATCTTTAGAAGCTTACCAAGTAAATTCTTGATGAAGACAACCGCTATGAGAGAATCAAATATGCTGGATCTTCTAACTCCAGAAGATGCCTTTTCAAAACTAAAAGCATTTGAGTTCGAGTTGAATTCTGCCAGTGATATTGTGAGTAGTCCAGTGATTGAATCTGGAGCGCTTATTGCATCAATCAAGGGCAAATCGGGTAATAAAGGAAAGAATTCAGATATCAATGAGGAAGAAGAGTTGGCTTTGCTGAATAGATTCAGGAAGTTTTTGAGATATGAAAAGAAGGGAAAAGGTTTCAATAATCAAGGACAAAGTTCATATCAAGCGCCCACTCCAGTACAACAACAGTACCAAGCGTCTCAGTATTCTGCTCCGTTACCCCAAGCGCCTGCTCAATATCAAGCGTCTACTCAAAATATCTCAGCACCCGTGATCTCAAAGCCACACACTGCAAGGTTATCAAATGAACAAAAGATGAAAACTAATCTTTGTTATAATTGCAGGAAACCAGGGCACTACCAGGTAAATTGCCCTTATCCAAACGTATCCAAGCCCTCAAGGCAGGAGTACTTGGATAGAAACCAATTCAGGAGCAACCTTCGGCAACAAGGTTTGTTAGCGGAATCAGAACCAGCATCCGCACCTGAAGATTTAGAATCATCAGACGAAAGTAGTGATGATGACGAGCCATTAGATGACTCAGCGCTCATATGTCTCATGGCCAGAGATGATGAAGCGTCTCCTGAGGTAATCAATGAATTATCAATTCCTCTTTCTTATGATGAATTACTTGACAAAGTCAGAGAATACTACAATGAATGTCAAGAAGCTGCCAAAATATATCAAAATGATCTCGTAATTATTTCATCACTCACTAAAGATAAAGTAACGCTCAGAACAGAGTTGCGAATTCAACAACAGTGCATTGAGAAAAACCAATCGCTTGAGAGTGAAGTTATTCAATTAAAAGGTGATCTTGATATAATAGTCAAGAGAGAAGCTGATCTGATGGCTAGACTTGCCAAGTCAGAACAGCTCGTCTCATCGTTGTCCAAAGCATCCAGAAAGCTCGACAATGTGACTGAAGTAACAAGGTTATTTGGAGAAAAGACCGGTTTAGGATGCAATAAATTCGGTAAACAACCAAACAAACCTAATGTTACGGCAAACAACAAAGGAAAGGTTGTTTTCTTTGTTGAGAAAGGTTCACAAGGTCAAAATCAAAATGAACCAAGTGACAATGGTAAGAGGCCAAATGAGAAAGTCAAAACTGACTCAGGCAAGGGGAAAACTAAGGCAAATGATTCACAAAGACGGGTTTATCCAAACGCTCAAAAATCTAAAGATAAGACTGACAACTGTGAATCAAGCGCTAAGCGTCCAGCACCAAAAGTGCAACCCAAGCCAGTGCCAAGGAAATACCATCGTCAATATCCAAGACAGTCAAGATTATATTATCGATATTATGATGATTATGATTATGACTATGATTATGATTGTCATTATAATCAAGGATATTATTATACACCCAAAAAGCACACACAACACAATATGAAACCCAAAAAGGCCAACATTCCTACAATGAAGACTAGGCAAATCTGGGTTCCTAAAGTTCTAATTCAAACTAACAATGTTACTAATGTTAAAGGACCCAAGCAACAATGGGTACCTAAACAGAAATAGAGCTTCCTTCTTGAGTGCAGGTACCTAGAGCTAGAGTCGATACATCTGTTTGGTACTTCGATAGTGGATCGTCAAGGCACATGACTGGTTCCAAGGATCTTCTGATCAACTATCGAGCTGCCAATGGTCCTCAGGTTGTATTTGGTGACAACTCCAAAGGTAAAACCAAAGGTATTGGTACTGTGCATAGGGGGAACATCATGATAAGTGATGTTTATTTTGTTGAGGGTCTGAAGCATAATTTATTAAGCATAAGTCAATTTTGTGATAAAGGCTTTGAAGTCATATTCTCAAGTGACTGTTGCTATATAAATGACGCTAAGACAAAGTCTACTAAATTGAAAGGAAAAAGAACTAACAACGTATATTTGGTAGATTGGGGTTCAACACTTGATAACATCCCAACATGCTTTGTTGCTAAAAATGAATCTAAAAAGGGTTGGTTATGGCATAGAAAAATGAACCACCTTAACTTTAAAACAATCTCTCAGCTTATAAGTCAAAATCTTGTAGAGGGATTACCAAATGGACCATTTCACAAGGATCGCCTTTGTGACGCTTGTCAAATGGGTAAACAAGTTAAGTCATCGTTCAAGAGAAAACCTCATCTATCTACCTCTAGAATACTTGAACTACTTCACATGGATCTGTTTGGACCTGTTCAAACAATCAGTGTAAGCGGTAAAAAGTATACTTTGGTGATAGTAGATGATTTCTCTCGATTTACTTGGGTGGAATTTCTGTCATCCAAAGATGAAACATGTGACAAGTTAACAACGCTTATTCGACAACTTCAAACATTAAAAGATCTTAAAGTTGCGAGAATAAGAAGTGATCACGGTACCGAGTTTACTAACAAGGTTGTTGAGAAGTTTTGTGAAGAAAATGGAATACACCATGAGTATTCAGCTCCCAAAACTCCCCAACAAAATGGTGTTGCTGAGCGCCGGAACCGAATGCTTAAGGAAGCCGCTAGGACAATGTTAGCAGAATCCAAGCTTGCTCCTAGGTTTTGGGCCGAAGCGATCAACACTGCGTGTTACACTCAAAACCGTTGCATGATCAACAAACAGCATGGAAAAACTCCATATGAACTGTGGAAGGGACGTAAGCCAAATGTTTCATACTTTCACGTCTTTGGTTCTAAGTGCTTTATTCATAGTAATAGATCCCAAAGCCTAAAGACTTTTGATCCTAAAGCGGATGAGAGAATCTTTCTAGGCTACGCCAAGAATGGGAAGAATTTTTGCATCCTAAACAAGGGCAAATCGAAGGTTGAGGAATCTATTCATGTTGTTTTTGATGATGCTAACCAAGAACCGAGTAAGGTTCATATAAATGATGTAGGAGTTGAAGATCTTTGTCATCAAGCGTCTAAGATCACTATTGATGAAGATACTGACGACGATGATGAGATCTCAGTGCCACCTCCTAAGATTACTCGTGAGATTACTCTGGACAATTTTATAAGAAATGCTGATGATCATGAAGAGAGTGATCATCAAGAGCAAACAAGGAATTGTGAATTTGAAGCGCCTACGCAAGAAGGTAGTCAAGCGTCTGATCCCCAAGCGCCTGTTAGATCTCTTAACCCCTTCCAACCAGACAGACTATGGCTGCGAGATCATCCACTAGAGCAAATTATTGGAGATATTGGAGCGCCTGTTAGAACTAGAGCCACTACAATCAATGAGGCTATGTTCACAAGCTTTCTATCTCAGATGGAACCTAAGAAAGTGGATGAAGCGCTAAGTGATCCAAGTTGGATTGAAGCCAGGCAAGAAGAACTTAATCAATTTGAGCGTAGTAAGGTTTGGACACTAGTACCAAGACCAACTCACCAAGGAGTCATTGGAACTAGATGGGTTTATAGAAACAAGATGGATGAGAACGGCATTGTAATAAGAAACAAGGCCAGACTCGTAGCTCAAGGTTATTGCCAAGAAGAGGGCATTGACTTTGATGAGACATACGCTCCTGTCGCCCGTCTTGAAGCAATCTGCATGTTTCTAGCGTATGCAGCGTTTAACAAATTTACAGTGTATCAAGTGGACGTGAAGAGTGCCTTCCTGAATGGTAAACTCCAAGAAGAAGTATATGTGGAGCAACCACCGTGATTCTTCAACTACCATGGTAAGAGTATGGTGTACAAGCTAGACAAAGCACTCTATGGGCTTAAGCAAGCACCCCGAGCATGGTATGACACTCTCTCTATCTTTCTTATTGGTAAAGGCTTTTCAAAAGGCAGGGTTGATACAACGTTATTTAAAATTACTAATAACGAAGATATTCTCTTAATCCAAATTTATGTCGATGATATTATTTTTGGCTCTACTAACAAGCGTCTGTGTGAGAAATTTTCGAAAATGATGCAAGAACAATTTGAAATGAGCATGATGGGTGAATTAACTTTCTTCTTAGGATTATAAGTTAAACAACTCCCTAATGGAATATTTATTAACCAAACTAAATATACGAGAGACATGATTAAGAAATTTGGTATGGAAAATACATCATATTAAAAAATTCCAATGAGTCAAACGCTTAAGTTAGATAAAGATGAAAGTGGAAAGAAAGTTGATATCACTAATTATAGAGGTATCATTGGATCACTTTTTATCTTACTGCTAGTAGACCTGATATCATGTTTTCGGTATGCATGTGTGCACGATTTCAAGCTGATCCTAAAGAGTCACACTTAATTGCTGCCAAGAAAATCCTTAAATACCTAAAAGGCACACAAAATGTGGGCTTATGGTATCCTAGGGATTCTTCTTTTGAACTAATCGGTTACTCAGATGCAGATTTTGCAGGTTGCAAAATAGATCGTAAAAGTACTAATGGTACTTGTCAATTTCTAGGTGATAGGTTAGTTTCATGGCATAGCAAGAAACAACAATCCATAGCTACCTCCACAGCCGAAGCTGAGTATGTAGCTGCAGGAAGTTGTTGTGCACAAGTTTTATGGATGAGGCAACAACTTAGAGATTATGGAACAATCCTAGGTCCAACCCCCATTCTTTGTGATGACCAAAGCGCTCTAGCCATGACTCAAAACCCTGTTCTTCATTCCAGAACCAAACACATTGACATTAGATACCATTTCCTTCGTGACCATGTTCAAAAGAAAGATATCTCCATGCTTTTTATTGGAACTGACAAACAATTGGCAGATATCTTCACCAAAGCGCTCAACGAGCAACGCTTTCTCACTTTGAGAAGTGAACTAGGTATGATTGATTTAAACGCCTAATCATCAAGCATCATACTTTATTAGACATATGGTACAAGTTATCAAATTTAGGGAGAACCTTAAAATTATACTTGAACCTAACTAAGCGTCAATGATCAAAAACTTTCAGATGCATGATCATCAACGCTCAGTATTCTTTTGTGAAATATGTTGGACGCTAAACCACAAAAGGAATTTACCTTTAAGCGTCCATATTGTCCCCAATAAGTGGCATTAAGCGTTGAAACTATTCCATTCAACACTTAATATAAAAATGATTTTAAAAATTCATTCAGAAAACCTTTTTACACGCTTCTTGAAGTAGTGGATAGACTCAACAGTCTATTGTGTACTCTACCCACACACTTCTATCACATCAAACTGGCGGGTAGTCAAATTTTTTTTCAAAATGACGGTTCTGAGATAGCACGTGTTTGTGTACGTGTCAGTGTACAAACGGGCACGTGCGTTACACTCTGAAAATGCCAAACGTTTCTAAAACTTTAACTCGAATGTCAAATATTTATTTGAGAATTACCAAGTGTAACTTCTCTCTATTACGCAAAACTCGCGTCCGCGGTTAATGAATTCATGGCTGAGATTGAAACTCTTTACACGTGTGTTAATCCTATAGAGATAAGAGAACACAAGTTTCAAAAAAAAATAAAAAAATTAACCTCTGTCATTTAAAAACAAAATTTGCAGAAACTTCATTTACTCATACTCAAAAATCTCTGCAAATTTATTTTCTTTCTCTCTTAAAAAGAAAAGCAAATCTCAGGTCATCTCTTTCACTAAAAATGGCACCAAAGAAATCCTCGACTACTTCTGCCGAAGCTACCATCAAGGTTACTGAAGGCCTTGTCGTCGACTGGAAATTCTTGTATGAGCAACCTCAGATCAATCTAACAGATATGATGGATATGGTCGTCAAAGCTGGGCTCAAGCCATTCTTGACTCAATACTCGTATCTGTTTCCAACTGAAGTGGATATCTTCTGGAGGACTGCTAAACTCTTAGAGGACAAGAAGTCTATCTCTTGTCTAATTCCTCTATCCTCAAAGGAGCCTCCCAAGGAATTCACTCTGACTGTTGCCTCCATTGCCGAGAACTTTAAACTCCCAAATGAGGGTGAGGCACTGGATTCTATTACTTTAAAACAGATCATGGAAGCATGGACTACAATGAGTGCGTACGACGATGTACCCTACACTCAATATTTCGAAAAGAAAGACCTAGTGTCCAAATACCGGCTATTGGCTGATTTCTGCAGCAAGATCATAGAATGCAAGAGTGGGAACCTTTGATAAGGTGAACCCAGTACAATTCCAGATGATGACTGCCATACTCTTGAACATCAAAACTAACTGGAGTGAGTACGTTTTTGGAAGATTCGGGACTGTTTAAGGGGCTCAAATAAACCATATGGGCTTGTCCTGAGTGACCTCTTATACAAATCACAGTGTGTATATTCTTCTGGTCTTCCGTTGAATAAGACCAAGTTGCTGGGAAAAAGGATTTTGAACAATCTCTTCAATCCTCCCAAAATTGGTGGTGCTGCCAAACCACTATCTGAGCGTCTGGAAGTACGTCAAGCGTCCGATAAAGAAGCGGAGCGTCCAGTACCAGAATAAGATGTGAAGCGTCTGGCTGTAATCAAGAAAAGGGCTCCCAAAAAGCCCAAAGTTCAAATTGTCGCCTCCACTCAAAAGGATGATGAGGAAACTGATGAGGATGTAGAGGACAAGTTACCTCTCAAAAGAAGGAAGCTGGAAGGGATCATTAAACAAATAGACTTTGAAGAACCAGTTGTTGATCCTCCCGCTCCTCCACCTAGACTCGTTAAAGGAGTCAACGTGAAGAAAATCTTCAAGCGTTCCAGGACTAGCAAGCGTCGAGCTGCTCCCGTTCCTGAAGAGCCTGAAGCTGTTGAGCCAAGCGCTCAAGTTGTTGTTGAGCCAAGCGCTCAAGTTGTTGTTGAGCCAAGCGTTCATGTTACTGTTGAGCCAAGCACTCAAAGTATTGCTGTTGAGACTAATTCTCAGGGTAAGTTTATTTCTTCCCACAGCATCTCCTTTCCTACATCTGTAGAAGATCATGCTCTTATAGAGGATAGTTCCTTTCTTTCAGCTATAATTCCAGCTGCTGCTGAAGCGTCAACTGATATCATCCTGGATGTTGACTTGACCGAAGTCGTTACTATCGCTAAAGATGTTGCCGCAGAAGTTGCTGCAATTGAAGCTGAGGAACCTGCAACTACAGAGGTTCAGAGTTCATCTCCTGTTAAGGCTATAACAGAGGCACGCTTAGAAGGTCAGAGCGATGCTGAAGACGTTCCGGCGCCTAGACACTTCTTCCAACTCGACCCGCTGACGACGATTGATCATTCAATCAATTATATGCCCCCAGCGCTCGAAGAAGATTTCATTCCTACAGGCTACAACGAAGAGAGAGATATTGCTGCAGAGAATGATGTTACTCGATTGATTGATTTTGACAGTCAAATCAAAGCCATCATACAAGACAGACAAGGAGATCGAACTCCTAGATGTGCCATGGACATAGCATACTATCTGGATTATGGGCACAGCAAGCCAATCGGGTTCGCCCTATGGGATTACAGCATTCGTATGTATGAGCCTCTGCGTCCTAACTTTCTCAATCCTTCAGAGTCAATCTTGAACAGAGAAGGCTACACACACTTCCCTCAAACTGCTCATAGCCCTGAAAATATTGCATTAGTCCATCCACTTCGTCTGTGGAAAAATAAGGCTGCTCATGCCGGTGAGCGTCTCGAATCATTGACAGACTTGCTTCGGACTGAAGCTGATGCCTATTTTGACAGCGTCTGAAATGCTAACTATCAGCCTGTTAGATATCGTTTTGAAGCTATCAGAGATATTCATCTTGAAGGCATTCGCGCTATGGTGACTGCTGGCACAGACTTCTGCATAAATGAAGTTAACTGGGTTGAAGCGTATGTGGGACACAAGTATACCTTCTCAGAACTAGTTCAAGCTCCCCATCTTTTCGGCATAGGCATGCATGACAAGAAGCGTCAGTTCGCCAAGTATTGCCTCAAACAGCGTCAACAGAGAGTCGGACCTGTTCTCAAGCTCCCAATTGTTAGACATCAAATCGAACAGTGTCTGCGTCAAGAGCTTCACAGATTTTCCACTACTCCTCTTCTGTTCACGCTCAAGCTTCTTCCAGTGGTACATCTGGCGTATTGTGCTTAAATTTTTCCCCAAGCCACTGTGAAGAAAACTTCAATCTGATGGTGAAGATTTTGACTCCTGTCTCCCTATTCGATAAGATCTTCACTGTCAATCTTAGATCTTGGAACGACTCAGTAATCAGTCCATTCAAAGGATATCCACTGCTCCCTTCAATTCGCAGCGAGGTACTTGATCACTATGAGTTTGTCCTCTCCCTGCTTGAAAGGAATCAAGAGCTGGCTCAAGCACTTTATCCGTATCTTGAAGAGCACTATGCTGATTGTGTACCTGCACATCGGCGTCCTACGTCTCTTCCTTCTGACTTCTTGATTGGATTTTCCAGACAATACTGTCCAGATTCACTCTTCTCCATCGCTCAAGCACCGTCCAAAGTTTTCCCCAATCATGTGCTTGATATCATTGGTCCAATGAACATCAGGGCCATTGATAGTCCTCTTCCCACATTCATCTCCGGTACTTGTATTTCCAGAACCAGACTCACTGAACTCTTGGATTCTCCATCCACTTCATATGCCGACTTAGCAAACTGGAACTTCCAATTCGATGACTTTCGTCAACCAGAGTCAACGCTTGAGGAAGCGCCTGATACATCAGCTGAAGCGTTCAAGTCTGCAGTTACAAGTATTCCAGCGTCTGCTGAAGAACTCGTTCAAGCGTCTCCACCCGAGGATATTCCTGACGCTTCTGAAACTGTTACTGCTGATAGTGCTGAGGATCTGTCTCCTGTCATTCGAGGTACTGTTTTTGATCCAGCCTATCAAGTTTCATTTGACTCTCTCAAACACTCATCAAGGTTCAAGCGACCGGCTCCTCAAGCGGTTCCTTCCGATGAGAGTCAATCTTTTGGTCCTTTGCTCAAATCCGTCTTGGAGAATATTACCGCCCACGCTACTCAGAACGAAGAATCTCTCCATTGGATTAAAGACGATCTGGCAAAGATTGAAACTCACGTCATGAGCGCCCAAATTGCTCATATGCGTAGTTCAGCTCAAGCGGCTGTTGGTGAGTGCAAGCAAGATTTTCAAGTAATGCATGATGCCACTCAAGCAACCCAACTTTCCATGAAAGAAGAGCTTGAGAAGCGCCTTGAAACCCTTGAGACCTCTATAAATGATGCTACCAGCGCCAAGCTTCTCGTTCTGCAGGAGCGCTTCGACAAGCGTCTGGATGACATCACAGATTCTATGTCTCAAATTGCTCATCAAGTTAGTTTACTCACAGATCATTTCTTAAATTCTGATGATGGCAATAAGGGGGAAAAGAAGAAGAAAGGAGAAAAGAGGAAAGCATCTAGTGCAAAAGCTGAAGAGCCTCCGTCTCCTAAGCGTCAAGTGCTTACTTCTACTTCTGCGCTTCGTCTTCCGTCTTGGATAACTGCTCAAAGTACATCTGGAGCGCCTAGTAGTACGCTAAGGGATCCTCCTAGAGCGTTATATCAAAATCTACCAATACCTACAAGGGCACTGCTTGAACAGTTTGACATCCCTCTTCAAAGAACGTCCATTCCAGAGCCTACAGATCCAAGAATGTTAGCTGAAGAGAGAAAGATGACTGACTTTATCCAAACTTTTCGAATCTGCCTAATGTATATTGGTATTGACCCAACTGACTGGGACAATCATTTTACTGTCTTCAAGAAGAGACAACAAGAAGAAAACAAGCTTATAATCAACAAAGATCATGAAGCAATGATGATCTTGGAAGACAATCTGACTGAAGCTATCCGAGCTGAAATGACCAAGCGATACAGAGTCAGACCAAGACATTAAAAGCTTTCTGATCTTACCTTATCTATATTCTTGTCTCTTATATCTTCACTTGTTCAGTTGTAAAAATGCCTGTAATTCTCGATATATATAAAATGCATTTTTCAGCTGAAACATCTCGTTGAAGCGTAACTAACTTTAACTAACGTTATCTAATCAAGCTAACTTTTACTTTTGGCTGTCTAACTCTTGAACTATAAAAGAGTAAGTATTGCCATCATCAAAAAGGAGGAAATTGTTAGGAATTTCATGTTAGATGTTTTGATGATGACAATTAGGATTTTGTGTTAGACCCCAAAATATGTAAGTTTGATTTTAGTAGAAAATTTGTATAAGCCTTGAAGTGTTGGTTTTGTAATAGGCTTATTAGGCTTTGTTTTCTTTTGCTTTAGATTATTAGGCGAAGTAGTCTTAGGCTGAGCGTCTGATAATTTCTGAGTGAGTTTATCAGTGGTAAAGTTCGAAGACTCAAGCGCCTGATTTCTGAAAGAAGATAAAAGTCTCCAAGCGTCCAATTGACCAGCTACATCAAGCGTTTCCTTATGGGACAGAAGTAATGTCACCTGAATTTATTTCTAAGTTCAAAAGGAGTTTAATGCAAATATTCCCGAAGCATTAAATACCAACAGATATTTAATTCAAATGCATTAAATGCTGATAAGAGCATTAAATGTGATAAGCAATTTCAGACGTACGGAGAAGCCACCCTATTGGACTGTCAACTATCTCAGACTGCAGCACCAACTTTTGTGCAGCAGATTTTCAGGAAAAAGGACAAAAGTTGTTCACTCGCGGAAGTGAGAGACACGCGCCTGTGCATGTGTCAAACGGACACTTTCTCCAAGAATGCCTATAAATAGGACTTCAACAACAAGCCAAATAGAGAACAATTAATCTTTAAGTCGAATTGCTGTTGCATTGAAGTCTCATTCCTTAAACTCTCAGAAAAGCCAGAATATTCAAGAAAACATTCCCTTTGTTTTTCTTCAATCCTGAGACAGTCAACAAATATCTCAAACATTCTTTTCGAAGAAACCACTTTCCTACTGAGATATTTCCAAGTTGTTTGAACTTCATCAAAATCAAACAAACCGCTTTAGAAAAACCTATCCAAGCCTCGCGATCTGTGTGAAGTCGAAGTTGGATACTTGCATCATTTCTGGGTGAAAGAAGCAAGGAGATTGAAGTGATTTGGAGCAGAAATCTGTGTGATCAAGGAGCTCAAGTCATCGACATCTATCTCTCCCTATTGTGTAGAAGATTTTGTGTGATTCTTTGAGAATCACTTTAGTGGATTGCCTCCAAGTGTTCAAGGAGAAGAAGGACGTAGTTGGGATTATATCACCCAACGAACCTTACAAATATTGTGTTATTTACTTTTCAGTCAATCATATCATTGCATAAATTGACTAAGTAAAATACAATCAAACGCTAAGCAACTAAGAAACCTCTGGTGACGCTAAAGCTTTCAAAGGAAGACTAGAAAAATCATTCCGCTGTACTAACACTGATTAAAGAACTGAACGCTTAAACCCACTCGGTTAAAGTATTCAAATCTTGAAGTCTAAGTTAACTCTCTAAAAACAGTTTTCATCAGACGCTTAACCTAAGCGTCTATATTTCTAAGAAAACGCGCAGTCAAGCGTTCCCTTTTTAAGCGTCCAAAACCAGTTTAATACGAAATCTTTTGAAGTCGAAAAAGACTTCAGAGTCTATTCACCCCCCCCCCCCCCTCTAGACCCTTTCATATGCCACTTGAGACCAACACCAGTCATGGGGAAAAACCATAAAAAATTTTAATTCCCTTTTTCGCTGCGCACTACAAAAAAATGTATTTCTTATGGCAAAAGATACGGTAACAAAGTCAATTTTTGTCACAAAAACTAGCTTTTTCGTAACAAAGTACATTAATTGTTACCAAAAAGTCATTTTTTCATAACAAACGTGTTCATTCGTTGCAAAAAATAAAATCTTGTTGCAAAAGAACTTATTTTTAGTAACAAAGAAATTATATCGTTACGAAACATAAGTTATCGTTACACAAAGTAAAAAACTGAATCCAAGTAAAATATTTTGTAACAACTTGTTCATCTTCTCATAACAAATATTGATATTGTTACACTAAGTTCATTTGTAACAACTTTAGTTCCTTACAAGAAATTTAGATTGTTTGAGCAATTCATTTATCTTTTAGCGGTAAAATGGGCGCCCAATTTTTCTATTTCCTTATGTTTTTCTTTTATTTTTCTAACTAATAACTCTTGGTTTATAGGTGTCTCTTGTCTAGTTACTTAGATATGTGATGACAAAATTTTGGTATTTAATACGTACGAGTATTTTATGAATTTTTATTGAAAGTTATGGTGGAATAATCTTCTAATAGTACGGAAATGGGAATAAACGAATTAGTACTTGTACGAGTAACATACGAATAAAAATGTATTATTCGGGAGTAAAAATACGTCTTATTTTTATATATTTTTGTAAGATATACAACTTATTATGAAAGGGTTTTTCCCGCCAAATAATTGGTTGTAGCATCCCTACCTGATTATTACATAAATTTCATTATTGACATTGATCATTAGATTAATTTTCATTATTATAGCTAATTACTCTCATTTGAGACTAGGATTAAAGTAATGTTAGATTATATATATATATATATATATATATATATCTTTCCTCTTTTATAAAGTGGGAGCACTTTAGAAAAACTGATTAGGTGTGTTTTTAGGTGACTCCCTAAAATACCCTTCCATTAACTTGGAAAATTAAAGAAACTTCGAATTCAACTCACGGGCACCAGCCAAGGCCACCTGTTGACACACATTCATGAATTTGTAACTTCCTCCCACTTATCCTCCCCACTAACATTGATGTTAATAACTTCTTCACTTAATTACCAAAAAGAAAAAAAAATGAAAACTTCTCCACTTTCTCCAAATTCTTATCATGCTTTCTGTCATGTTGTTGCTTTCTTCACTCTTATTCCAAATTTAGTGTTCTTAATTTGCAAGCCAGATATCAAACGATTATTCCCATCATTTATACATAATATTCCAGAGGATGATTTTATCTACCATTTTCGCTTATAAAATCCAACCTTCTTAGTGCCATTACCATTTTTCGTGAGATTCGATGCACAAGAGGAGAAATGCGGGCTATTTTCCTCCCAAGGTTGCTATTTTCTGGGTTGACTCTTCCATTGAAGAAAGAATGAGGTGTCTGCATATCAAATGAAACCAAATTTTTTTAATTATTAAAAAGTTCCATCCAACGGTAGAATGAGTAACCTCAACACGAAAATAATGAAACAGGAAATAATTATAGCTAACCGTGAGACTGATCATTCTTGGAACCCGATTGACACAATATTCGGTTGGATGAATTTTTTTCACCTGCATATCAAATGAAACTAATTTTATAATTATAAGAAATTCCATCAAACGGTCGAATCAGTAACCGCAACATGAAAATAATGAAACAGGAAAATAATTATAGCTAACCTTCAAACTGATCGTTCTCAGAACTCGATTGACACAAAATTTGGTTGGATGAATTTTTTTTTACTTCATTCTACATACAAAAAATGAGACCAAATTTTTTGTATTATAAGAAAATCCATCAAAACTGTCAGATGGAGAAAGATGATTCTTCAATATTTTTGTTGACATGCTTACATACCTGGTAATTAATTAATAGGAAGCAAAGCCGTATAAAATCCAACATTCGGAGGTTAAGATCCGTAGTTTAAGATTGCTTTGGATAGGATTTCTGCTTGAGGTAGGAGACGGAACCTTTTTTGTTTCCTGATGAAAAAATATGTGCTTTAAGATTGTAGGGGAGTTGGAAGATGGGAGGTTTCTTACATGAAAAAGAATTAAAAATGCTTTACACCAAAAAAAAAAATCCAGTCCACAGATTTTCAATAGATGCGTACTTTGGAATTTCTAAAAATCCATCTCTAAACCTGTAAAAAACAAAACCATTAGCACAATTGCCCTTATTAGCACGTCCTAGTCCATTAAACTCTATCCTTTTCCAACACAAATAAGCAAAACTAAGCATAATTCTCCTCAAGATGCAAACTTTTGTCATTGCAATGATAAACAAAAAAGGCAAAACGCAATGCGTCGTTCCGGATATGAAAGTTTCCATGAGCTTCAGACAATTTAAGTGCTACCTGTATCATTTTCTTTTCTCATATGTATTTTCTTCATTTAAAACTAATCCAACTCCTTGACCTCCAAAATATAATCATCAACACTCCAATCTATTATTTTTCATGCAGACCTTCTTCTTCCCTCCAGTAGCACGCCATGGAATTTCGAGAAATAACCATAATTGCCGGCTGATGATTCGTTTCTGCAACATAAACGTATATCAAATGGCCTTGTGTGGTTACATCATTGGAAGAGAACATGTCATGAAATGCAACTCCATTTTCGACTTCAATGGTAAAGTAAATAATCAGCAACTAAATTACAATATCCAAAACCGTTATTTGAACATAAGAACCAAAGAAAATAAAACCCCATATAGACATGATTTCCTCCAACACCTTAACCACACTCCACTGAATGTTACATTTGAAGAAGAAAAGATTCAACCATCAACCAAAAGAAACATAACACTCCTACTCTTATCCAAATTATGAAATTTCACAACTATCCCATATTTCCGAAAGATCAAAACACAAAACTATCCCATATCATTGGAAATTAATCAAATTTATCCACAATAAAGTATGTACAAAAAGTTTTACTTTTTCTGGATTTTTCTTTGCTAAATATGCAGTACAAAAGAACATGCACTATATACTCAATTTATTTCACTTTTTTAATTTCTTAATTTCAATCTACATTTATTTGACTAATTTTACCGAACATCATAGTTTAACTAAATTTTTGCAAGAGTTATGAGGATATTAAATTACTTGTAATGAGAAAAATATTTTTTTGGACAGGGACATAAATATTTTTCTATAGCTCTTTTGCACTTGAATAATATGAAATAATTATATTTTCTTAATATAAAATAATTTACACTTTTTTTTTTCTTTGCACACGCATAAAGTGTGCTCCGGCGGCTAGTATATATATATATATATATCAAATAACAAGTATATTGTAGTATTATTCAAGTAATATTAATTCTTCACATGTAGGCCCTAAACCCTATACCCTAAACTCTAAATGTATGATAGATAAATAGTTTTTGGAACTTTTGACGTATTAAAAGATACTTAATATTATTAATTAAAGTCATTTTTCAGAGACAACATTTTTGCTGGGTCTTTTGAGTTTTCATCACTCTCTCTCTTGTTCAAGCACACTCGTTTTCCTTTTTTTCCAGGTCGTGAAGATGAGTTCTCTTCTCCAACCCATCCCATGACTCCCACCCCACCTCCCCTCCCTCATTCCTACGCTATTCAAAAATCTTTGACCTTAATTTTGGTTTCAATTTTGCTGATTTCTGGTAAGCTTTGTCCTTGATAGGTAAATAAAACTCTTCTTTTGGTATCTCTATTTAATAAAGAAAAATTGAATATTAACCCATCAATGTAGAATGCCCATATAGGGCTTCTCACGGTTTGGTTAACCGACAGAACCGAATCGAACTGAAACCGAGATTTTCAATTCAAAGTGAAACCGAACCAAAATTTTCGGTTCGGTTTTCGATTTTGAATTTTTGGAATTTTTGGTTTTCAGTTCGGTTTCGGTTTTCATGGTCAGTTAACCAAAACCGAAATGTATATAAATTATATATAATTGTATATATATCTAGGGGGCTATTGTGAGATTTTTATAAACTTTAGGGGTTAAAATAAGAAATTTTAAAACTCAACCCAATTAACTACCCCACCCACCCAGTCACTCTCACTCACGCTCCTCTCCCTCAAACTCTTAAATGTCTGCAACTACAAGTTAAGCTTCCACCTTAAGCTCCTCACTTCAACTCTGTCGCCATCGCGATGCTGTCATCGTCGCCTTCCATCCTCCTCCTTCTCTCATCGGCTCTCCTCTCCCATTTCATTTTTCAAACCCTAGGTAAGAAATTAAAATTAGGTTATTCAATTTCTTAATTTTTCAAATCAATTGGGTTAATTTTCTACTTGATTTTGTTGATTTTATCTTTATTGATTTATAAATTACTATTTAATTTGGTTGCATGGCACTTTGGACTTGCAATTTGTGCTTTTTGTTTGCCAGGTGAAAAATTATATATTTGTAATGGGTTTGTTGAATTTTTTGGCCAAACTTCGGTTAACCGAAAAAAATCGAAACCCAATCGGTTAAAACCGAACAGAACCAGGCCCTTATGGTTGGTTTCGATTCCGGATTTTGTCGAACCGAAATTTCGGTTCGTTTTTAAACCAATTGAATTGATCCGTAAGAGGGAAGCTGTAATGGAGTTTTGCAACATAAATTTAGTATATCTCCATTAACATGTATTCTTTTAAACAAATAGCTTAAGCACTATTTATCTTTCTTTTTTCCTATGGTGATGGACAGGTGTTATGCGTGGGATTATCTGATAGCATAATACAACAGGTTTTATTTCTAAACAAGCGCCCAACAATCAAAGTTTGGATTTCTGATTGAGTTCTACAACTGATTTTAGTGCTTATGAGCTTACTCTTAAACAACATGTGATAAATGATATGATCTTACTTAAAAAACTTCGATTATGGTGGTAGTAAATAGCTAAATTTTGGATAAATTCTCATCCCTAAATCAAAAATTGATAAAGATAAAAAAGAAGATATGCAAACATTAGTAACATTTATCTTAAGAGCAAGCTTTTAGTAATACTTTTTTATTTATCTATGTTGTGCTTGAGCTAAAAAATTATATTGGTTGACTATGAAATTTTCATACTTTTACTTTCAATTGCGTTAACTTTTAAGTGATTAAGAATTAAGTTGAGTAAGCAGGTACCATAGAGTTTCCTCTTTTAAAAAATGCCCATTTTTTTTCTCTTGAGTAAACAGGTACATGGAGATTATAGGTTGATAATTTCAAAATTTGGCTAGTTTTCCTCTCTCAATTGAATGAGGAAGGTGAATTAGGCAGACTATAGTTTTTTTTATCAGTTTTGTCCTTGTTTAGGGAAACATTCCATTTACTTTGTGTGAATTATTGTCAAACACTAAAGGAAGATAGTAGTATAAGACGATGAGGAGATGATCTTGAGAGATGAGTGATTAAGTTGGCACATTTGAGAAATGAGAGACTAAAGTTGGACGAAAACTATTCGATATTGAGTTTTCATATTATTCGATATTGAGTTTTTATATATCCTGAACCGATGTATAGCTCGAAGCTCATCATATATGCTCGTTGGTCACACGATCCATTTGCTTGTATGAAATTGTGAATATGTCGTTATGGTTACACTAGATGCATGTCTATCCCTCATGTGCGAGTGGGAGATGTTGAAAATAAGATTAGGGTCATGGATCGCCCATGAGGGCTTGACCCTGCCCATATCATTTGAAATATGGGAAATGGAGGGAGTAGTTTTTGGTAGGAAAAAATCACCCCAACTTCCCCATTTATTATCTGTATTATTATCTGAAAATAGGAATGAGAAAAAACACACATCCAAATATCATTTTCGCAGCAAAAATGAGGGGTAAAATACAAACACATAAAAGTCATATTTTGGTGTAATTCGACAAAAGAAGATTCACCATTGAAGTTCTTGGATTGTGGATAATCGTCTCTCTCCCCGTGACAGAGGTGTGGACTAGTTTTGGAGCATCAAAACCGTGTGAAACAACCAAGTAAAGATCCAAATTCGGCAAGTGTTTATATATCGAATTCGCATGTTATGTGTGATCAATTTCCGTCACATAGAATACGAAATACATATCCACCCAACAGCTAGAGTTCTAGTACGACCATTGAACTTAAAGAATGAGAATAAGCGGAAGTTCATGAGGCCCAATAGTTTTACAGTATGGATCTGCAAAAATATTGAGAGAAATTAGTAAAATTAAATTTAATTGTTTGAGTGTTATAGCAAATAATATATTTATATTTATATTCGTTACTGGAGCCTCCGTGGATGCGTAAAACAATTACATGAGAATGTATATTGTCTCGGCAATGCCACCCAAATGAGATGGTGGAGATTAAAAGAATTGGATTTGGTCAAATGAGTGCATAGTGCATCCAAAGTGTACATGAGAATAGTGCAACTATGTACACTAAAGACAGGAATCTCATAGGTGAATTTTTTTTATGTATTCTTCTAAATGTAGGTCTATTTCTAATAAATTATAAAATATTCTGAGGAGTTTATTAGCTCACTCAAATAAACTCTAAGTAACATACTTACATTGGAGCAAGAAAAACAAGTAATGATACGATATTGCCTACAAAAAAGAGAGAAACGTCATTAAAATAGTTTAAAATATATGTGAAATATTTCGTAAAAATTATATGTATAATTATATTGCAAAATCACTACTATATAATATACATAAAAGGACGATATTTACCTAAAACACCAAATAAAACCTCCCAAGTTGTGGTTTGCAATTGTCACGTTGTACTAAGAGAGAGAGAGTGTGCGCGCGCGCGCACGCAAGAGTGCTGAGTGTCTTTGTGAGAGAGTGAAAGTGCAGTGTTTAAGAGTGATAGTGCATTGGAATAAGGACTCATGCATGGACGTATATATAGACTTTGAGGCTTGGGGATTGTTAAGAAGTCGTTGTTGATTTTCCTTTTGCACCTTAGTGTTGCACCAGTGATTAATTTATTTATTTATCAATAAGATTAATTTATTTAAGTGGAAGAACATTAATCTAATAGATAATTTACTAATTAAAAAGGAAATTAATTCCCTAATCAACAAAAACCTCCTTTCCACTGCACCTCTCTATTCTGCTTCAACAACTGTTCAGAGAATTTATTTCAACAAATCTTCTCAATAGTTCGTCTCCTTCTCTAAGTTCTTCTCTTTGACAACTAAGTACATGATGATTAGAATTAGCTTTTTGTTCCATAAATTAAGTATACTTTAAAAGGTTAAAATTAAATCCTTTCATTAAAACAAGGGATGAAAACATTAAATCATCCAAACTTTGGCAGTTTGCACACTTTTTTAATGAACTTTTTTTTTTCATTTTACCCCCTAACCTTTGCAAAATTAATATTTTTTTATATTCCGGCGGATTTAAAGGGCAAATTTGTCATTTTGTCTTTAAATTTAATTATATAATTTAATTTATAAAAATAATATATATATATATATATATATATATATATATTTGTAAAGAATTTCTTTTTTCTACATATATATTATATATAGATATATATACATATGCGTGTGTGTGAGTGTGCATGTGTATATTGATGATGGTAAAAATCGTCAGCTAGTGAATGTCACGTGTATCACGTGGAGTAGTGGAACCGATCCAACGCACGACAAATTAGGTTTGGGGGTTGGTTAATCTATAGACTACACAGTTGCCTACGTGCCCGAAGTATGTGGGATTAAGTCAATTCGTAGTTCTTTTGAGGGGTTACTCTCAATAGCCAGAGAATTTTTTCTGGGGTTACATCATTGGAAGAGAACATGTCATGAAATGCAACTCCATTTTCGACTTCAATGGTAAAGTAAATAATCAGCAACTAAATTACAATATCCAAAACCGTTATTTGAACATAAGAACCAAAGAATATAAAACCCCATATAGACATGATTTCCTCCAACACCTTAACCACACTCCACTGAATGTTACATTTGAAGAAGAAAAGATTCAACCATCAACCAAAAGAAACATAACACTCCTACTCTTATCCAAATTATGAAATTTCACAACTATCCCATATTTCCGAAAGATCAAAGCACAAAACTATCCCATATCATTGGAAATTAATCAAATTGATCCACAATAAAGTATGTACAAAAAGTTTTACTTTTTCTGGATTTTTCTTTGCTAAATATGCAGTACAAAAGAACATGCACTATATACTCAATTTATTTCACTTTTTTAATTTCTTAATTTCAATCTACATTCATTTGACTAATTTTACCGAACATCATAGTTTAACTAAATTTTTGCAAGAGTTATGAGGATATTAAATTACTTGTAATGAGAAAAATATTTTTTTGGACAGGGACATAAATATTTTTCTATAGCTCTTTTGCACTTGAATAATATGAAATAATTATATTTTCTTAATATAAAATAATTTACACTTTTTTTTTTCTTTGCACACGCATAAAGTGTGCTCCGGCGGCTAGTATATATATATATATCAAATAACAAGTATATTGTAGTATTATTCAAGTAATATTAATTCTTCACATGTAGGCCCTAAACCCTATACCCTAAACTCTAAATGTATGGTAGATAAATAGTTTTTGGAACTTTTGACATATTAAAAGATACTTAATATTATTAATTGAAGTCATTTTTCAGAGACAACATTTTTGCTGGATCTTTTGAGTTTTCATCACTCTCTCTCTTGTTCAAGCACACTCGTTTTCCTTTTTTCCCAGGTCGTGAAGGTGAGTTCTCTTCTCCAACCCACCCCATGACTCCCACCCCACCTCCCCTCCCTCATTCCTACGCTATTCAAAAATCTTTGACCTTAATTTTGGTTTCAATTTTGCTGATTTCTGGTAAGCTTTGGCCTTGATTGGTAAATAAAACTCTTCTTTTTGTATCTCTATTTAATAAAGAAAAATTGAATATTAACCCATCAATGTAGAATGCCCATATAGGGCTTCTCACGGTTTGGTTAACCGACAGAACCAAATCGAACTGAAACCGAGATTTTCAATTCAAAGTGAAACCGAACCAAAATTTTCGGTTCGGTTTTCGATTTTGAATTTTTGAAAATTTTGGTTTTCAGTTCGGTTTCGGTTTTCATGGTCAGTTAACCAAACCGAACCAAAACCGAAATGTATATAAATTATATATAATTTTATATTTATCTAGGGGGCTATTGTGAGATTTTTATCAACTTTAGGGGTTAAAATAAGAAATTTTAAAACTCAACCCAATTAATTACCCCACCCACCCAGTCACTCTCACTCACGCTCCTCTCCCTCAAACTCTTAAATGTCTGCAACTACAAGTTAAGCTTCCACCTTAAGCTCCTCACTTCAACACCGCCGTCGCCGTCGCCGTCGCGATGCTGTCATCGTCGCCTTCCATCCTCCTCCTTCTCTCATCGGCTCTCCTCTCCCATTCCATTTTTCAAACCCTAGGTAAGAAATTAAAATTAGGTTATTCAATTTTTTAATTTTTCAAATCAATTGGGTTAATTTTCTACTTGATTTTGTTGATTTTGTCTTTATTGATTTATAAATTACTATTTAATTTGGTTGCATGGCACTTTGGACTTGCAATTTGTGCTTTTTGTTTGCTAGGTGAAAAATTATATATTTGTAATGGGTTTGTTGAATTTTTTGGCCAAACTTCGGTTAACCGAAAAAAATCGAAACCCAATCGGTTAAAACCGAACAGAACCAGGCCCTTATGGTTGGTTTCGATTCCGGATTTTGTCGAACCGAAATTTCGGTTCGTTTTTAAACCAATTGAATTGATCCGTAAGAGGGAAGCTGTAATGGAGTTTTGCAACATAAATTTAGTATATCTCCATTAACATGTATCTTTTAAACAAATAGCTTAAGCACTATTTATCTTTCTTTTTTCCTATGGTGATGGACAGGTGTTATGCGTGGGATTATCTGATAGCATAATACAACAGGTTTTATTTCTAAACAAGCGCCCAACAATCAAAGTTTGGATTTCTGATTGAGTTCTACAACTGATTTTAGTGCTTATGAGTTTACTCTTAAACAGCATGTGATAAATGATATGATCTTACTTAAAGAACTTCGATTATGGTGGTAGTAAATAGCTAAATTTTGGATAAATTCTCATCCCTAAATCAAAAATTGATTAAACTGATACTGATAAAAAAGAAGATATGCAAACATTAGTAACATTTATCTTAAGAGCAAGCTTATAGTAATACTTTTTTATTTATCTATGTTGTGCTTGAGCTAAAAAATTATATTAGTTGACTATGAAATTTTCATACTTTTACTTTCAATTGCGTTAACTTTAAGTGATTAAGAATTAAGTTGAGTAAGCAGGTACCATAGAGTTTCCTCTTTTAAAAAATGCCCATTTTTTTTCTCTTGAGTAAACAGGTATCATGGAGATTATAGGTTGATAATTTCAAAATTTGGCTAGTTTTCCTCTCTCAATTGAATGAGGAAGGTGAATTAGGCAGACTATAGTTTTTTTTATCATTTTTGTCCTTGTTTAGGGAAACATTCCATTTACTTTGTGTGAAATATTGTCAAACACTAAAGGAAGATAGTAGTATAAGACGATGAGGAGATGGTTTTGACAGATGAGTGATTAAGTTGGCACATTTGAAAAATGAGAGACTAAAGTTGGACGAAAACTATTCGATATTGAGTTTTCATATTATTCGATATTGTCCTCATATTATGAGATGTTGTCCTCATATTATTCGATATTGAGTTTTTATATATCTTGAACCGATGTATAGCTTGAAGCTCATCATATATGCTCGCTAGTCACACGATCCATTTGCTTGTATGAAATTGTGAATATGTCGTTATGGTTACACTAGATGCATGTCTATCCCTCATGTGCGAGTGGGAGATGTTGAAAATAAGATTAGGGTCATGGATCGCCCATGAGGGCTTGACCCTACCCATATCATTTGAAATATGGGAAATGGAGGGAGTGGGTTTTTGTAGGAAAAAACCACCCCAACTTCCCCATTTATTATCTCTATTATTATCTGAAAATAGGGATGAGAAAAAACACACATCCAAATATCATTTTCGCAGCAAAAATGAGGGGTAAAATACAAACGCATAAAAGTCATATTTTGGTGTAATTCGACAAAAGAAGATTCACCATTGAAGTTCTTGGATTGTGGATAATCGTCTCTCTCCCCGTGACAGAGGTGTGGACTAGTTTTGGAGCATCAAAACCGTGTGAAACAACCAAGTAAAGATCCAAATTCGGCAAGTGTTTATATATCGAATTCGCATGTTATGTGTGATCAATTTCCGTCACAGAAAATACGAAACACATATCCACCCAACAACTAGAGTTCTAGTACGACCATTGAACTTAAAGAATGAGAATAAGCGGAAGTTCATGAGGCCCAATAATTTTACAGTATGGATCTGCAAAAATATTGAGAGAAATTAGTAAAATTAAATTTAGTTGTTTGAGTGTTATAGCAAATGTGAACAAGTTATATTTATATTCCTTACTGGAGCCTCCGTGGATGCGTAAAACAATTACATGAGAATGTATATTGTCTCGGCAATGCCACCCAAATGAGATGGTGGAGATTAAAAGAATTGGATTTGGTCAAATGAGTGCATCGTGCATCCAAAGTGTACATGAGAATAGTGCAACTATGTACACTAAAGACAGGAATCTCATAGGTGAATTTTTTTTATGTATTCTTCTAAATGTAGGTCTATTTCTAATAAATTATAAAATATTCTGAGGAGTTTATTAGCTCACTCAAATAAACTCTAAGTAACATACTTACATTGGAGCAAGAAAAACAAGTAATGATACAATATTGCCTACAAAAAAGAGAGAAACGTCATTAAAATAGTTTAAAATCTATGTGAAATATTTCGTAAAAATTATATGTATAATTATATTGCAAAATCACTACTATATAATATACATAAAAGGACGATATTTACCTAAAGCACCAAATAAAACCTCCCAAGTTGTGGTTTGCAATTGTCACGTTGTACTAAGAGAGAGAGAGAGTGGGCGCGCGCACGCAAGAGTGCTGAGTGTCTTTGTGAGGGAGTGAAAGTGCAGTGTTTAAGAGTGATAGTGCATTGGAATAAGGACTCATGCATGGACGTATATATAGACTTTGAGGCTTGGGGATTGTTAAGATGTCGTTGCTGATTTTCCTTTTGCACCTTAGTGTTGCACCAGTGATTAATTAATTTATTTATCAATAAGATTAATTTATTTACGTGGAAGAACATTAATCTAATAGATAATTTACTAATTAAAAAGGAAATTAATTCCCTAATCAACAAAAACCTCCTTTCCACTGCACCCCTCTATTCTGCTTCAACAACTGTTCAGAGAATTTATTTCAACAAATCTTCTCAATAGTTCGTCTCCTTCTCTAAGTTCTTCTCTTTGACAACTAAGTACATGATGATTAAAATTAACTTTTTGTTCCATAAATTAAGTATACTTTTAAAGGTTAAAATTAATTCCTTTCATTAAAACAAGGGATGAAAACATTAAACCATCTAAACTTTGGCAGTTTTCACACTTTTTTAATGAACTTTTTTTAAAAAAATATATAGTACCATATATAAATCAATAAAGCACAAATTGCAAGTCCCTTAGACTATCAAATTACAAGTGGACAGAGGGTCAATTATGGTATGAAAAATGCAATTTTCCCTATAACCCTTAGACTAATAAACTAGCCCAGGTACTCTTAATTGGTCGTCAGCCCCTTTTAGGCTTGACTAGTATGTTAGCCGCAGATTTATACCCACTGGGTGGCACCCTGACCCGAGCCAGGTGTCGATTAATTACCTTAGTGCCCCTAGACATTTTTGCGCACATCATAATGCCCCCCACTCCCGGGTGTACCTTATAGGATACCAAGGAGTAGGAATATGTATGGAAAACTTGGTTGCCTATGAAGGTCTAACAGGTCACCCTTTGTAGGGGAATATTTAAATGTTACCTCGAGGCTATGCAGATGTTGACTTAAAGCAACACCCATAGCTACCTTGGGGTCTGACGCCTTGGGTTCGAGCGTCTTGAGGTCGTACGCCTAGGGGATGGCTATATTACAATGCCAGAGTGTGCGAGGTATCTCGATTTGAGTATGTGTTTCATGTCTTAGGGAGGAGCTTGCACTTCACGCATAGGAAGTTTGTCATCTCGAAGGGACTTAGAATTCTAAGGCCACTATCTGGTGTTTTAGCACCCCAACAGGGACCTATAATTTTCTAGACCTCAATCTGGGTATTTGTACTCCCGAGGGGACTTAGAATTTATCAGATTGATCTTTGCCTGTAGGTGGAGGGTCAAGAGTCGTTAACTAGTTGTGAGGGGGTGAGAGCTTTTGCTACTAAGTGAGAGTGCAAGGTCCTTTGCCTCACGAGGGGCAAAGCTTTTGGCTCTCTGGCGAGCGGTTAAGGTCCTTTGCCTCAAGGTGGGGGGCAAAGCCCTTAGCCTCTATGGTAAATGGGCAAGGGCTTTTGCCTCGAGGTGAGGGGCAATGTCCTTGGCTTCTATGTGTGGAGGTCATTTTTTAAGCCAACACATAATTGATTCACTTCATGACCTCTCCGCCCTCACAAAGCATTTTTACTGGGGTCATCGTGTTTTTACCTGGGGGCGTCAAGCCTCGTTCGCGGAGCTCGGGGTGCGCCGATTGGGTGTTGAGAGGTTGACCTCGCGGTCGGGCCGCGGGGCACGTGCAGCAAGAGGCTTCTGGAAAGCCTTGCAGCGATGCGTGTTGCCTAGCGCCGCAGGGCATAGGGCCTCGCTACCTTGCCACGAGTCATCTTTATTTCTCCCAGGGGCCTGATGTACCCTGGACCATGACGTCAAAGTCGGCTTGGCCTTCGTTGATTTTTGTTGGTCCTTTTTTACTTATGAAATTTTTTGTTTGTGCTATCGTTTCTAATAATGTTAGAGTATATGCCCTCGAATGCCATAAAGAGGATAGATTTATAGGGCATAAACATTGTAACTAAACTATGATTTTTCTATTAATATAAGGCAGTTGATTGTTGTTTTCTTATAGGCATTTATAAGGTGTGAATAAACAACGTAAAGTCTTTGATGACAAGGCGAACCTTCTACCTCCTATGGATAGGAGGAAAGACACTAGAATGGTTTGATTCTTGACATCTAAAAGGGTTCGCAAGTCTAAGAATAATTGATTGGGCATCAATAGTGAATAAAGACTTGTATGATGTAAGTTTCGACAGAGAAAGTGTTAGTCGTACACTATGGAAATGGTAGTGGGAACTTATATCATAGACGTGTCAGTTGGACTGATATGATCGAACACGGCTCGCATCAGTTCATCACATGGCTATTCACTCATTAACAGTCAATGATGAAATTGATATGTAGTGATAGGTACGTGTGAACCTCTGACCTGAGAAATCGAGTTGAAGATGTACTTGCGACATCAAGTCTGTCATTAGAGTAGTTAGATTCAAATCACATGTTGGTGGAATCGACCTCGAAGTGCGACTTGATGGACAAGTAGCATTGTTAACTGATTTGCAATATGAAATTTATTCTCTCATAAGTGAATGAGTAAAATATCCTATGCGATCATGAATAAGTGAGGATGAAAGTCTTTGGCCAAAGCATTTAAATACCTCGACTTATTATGAGCTTAGGCATATGGTCAAGTTATATGAGTTTGACTTTAAACCATGACTCATACTTGACTGGGATATAAGAATAAAAGGTTTATACACGTACGGTATTCACGGCGTAAAGGTTTGGAATGATCCTATTCATTCGTTCTCAATTGGGTTACGGTGTGAGCCACGAGACTGGCTAAGTGTCACTCACACCCCTTTGGATTCCTCCCAATTGCCTTTTGACACGAACCTAAAGAGTCGCGCTTAAAGGAAGTGCAAAAGGAAAAACATGAAAAAAAGACTTGAGAGAAATTCACGGCATTGGATGCCGTAATTAATTAATTAATTATTGGATAATTTAATTTATTAATTAAATTAATGAGTTAATTAAGTTCTTGGAGAAATTGAATTATTAATTAATTAGGAATTGAATTAATTAGATTATCAATTTATTTATTGAATAAATAAATTATCCGATTAATTAATTAGCAAGCAAGACGAAAACCCGAAGGCTTCCGAGCCCACTAAGGGGCGGCCAAATAGACGCCCAAATAGGGCCCTTGCATGCTAGTGTTATTGTTTCATAATGATATAAATATATCACAAAGTGAAAAATAACACATGGCAACTTACATAACTTTCTTTCCAAAAAAAAGTCTCCCACCTCTCTTTCTCTCTCTAGCTGTCTTTGACAAGGAAAAACGGAGGATTTTTTTCGTTTTTGATTCCGGCGTGACGAATTAGAGACATTGGCAAATTCGGCGTTAGAGAAAAGGATCACGTTTAGAAATCAATATACGCGGGAACAGTAATTTTTCTATATACAATTAAACACGAGAATTAGAGATGATTCGGGCTTTGGGAATTAAATTTACTTTCCGCTGTGTTTTATTCGTATAATTCCCAACACTGGTATCAGAGTCAATCTCTGAATTCTGTGTTTAATTGCTTATGTGATTGACTGTTTTTTTCGCATTTTTGAGGCCTTCTTTGAACGTGTTTTTCATATGACAATATTCTGAATCTCGCTGCAGTTTCTTCATGAAAGTTGTAGTTTAATGAGTTGCGAATTTGGGAATATAAATTTTATGAGAATCGGAGAAGTATAACCGCGAGACGAGAGCGATGCAACGTGTTGTGCGCGCAATAGGAAGCCTAATTAAAATTGCGCGCACAGCGTGCGCACTGGGTGGTCCCCCAACGTCGTGCCTTTTCACGGCATTGCTCAGAGGGGCTGGCCGTACTCTGGGCGTCCGGCCAAGCACGATTAAACCGTGCGCGGGGCGCACAACATACACCGTTCCATGCGCCCAGCACACGGACCTGTTTCGGGGCCCGGGTTTTCGTGACTCGGGCCCTAATGGGTCGGGTTATATTTTCCTAAGGTACAAATTTTAATTGAATAGGTGTTTGAACTATTTTAGTTATCCGGGTGGGTCAAAAGGATAACCCGGATTTAATTAAAAAGGGGCCCAAATTGTTTTGATTAAAATTGTGAATAATTCAATAAATTAGTTATTGGGCCTAACTAATTAATTTTGAATATGCCAATGGTTGGTAATTTAATTTTGATAAAATTAAGCCCAATATAGTTTTTATTGATCTTTATTTGAATGAAATAATTAATTAATAAACTCTTGGAGAATTTTATTTATTAAGTTACTTATTTAAATAAAGAATTCTCATAAATAGAATTATTTTCATATGAATCAATAAAATTTGGAATTTTATTGTGGAAATTAATTAAGTTGGACTAATTAATATTTATTAATCACCAACATAAGTGCTTTATTTATCGCGAGCATGTATTATGGGATGGTGACATATGTCTATGGGCTTAGGTTGCTTCTTTTGATTATGTATTTCTTTTGATGGGTTGTAAGGGCCGGTTTGAGCCCATTTTATTTTATTTCTAGATTTATGTATAGGTTTTAAATTACCTCTTGTAATAAATAGAAATAGAATATGCCTTTCTAGATGGAAATCATGTAAAAGAAGAGGAGCTTGGGGCCCACGAAGATTAGCTAGGCTTTTCTTTTTCAATTTTATGATGGCCCATTGGCTTGGGCCCTCTAGATAAAAGCCCATAGACTTGTGTGTTGTATTATTGCTTTCGATGCATGTTCATTAGTTGTATGAAGCGTGTGTGTTATCAATATGCGCTCTATAAATTAGGTAAATGTGCAAAGTGAGATGAATTAAATATTTAGAACATGAATTCTCCCAAATAAAAATTATATTAAGTTATTAAGGGGTGTTAGGCATCCTTTCCCTCCACTACACTTGATAAGATCAAGATTTAGTTCTAGAATGTTATTAAGTGCATTAGATGCCTTAATCAAGACATATTTCACTCCAAATATTGTTAAAGGGTTGTAAGGTGAAATTCAAATGTTAGATTATGAGGAGTTAGTGGGAATGAACTTAGAGAGTCCACATTACCAATAAATCGTTAAAGGGTTGCGGTTTTTGTGCATTATGGGATAAATATGATTGAACCGTCTGTTTGATAGATTGTGAATAATTCAATAAATTAGTTATTGGGCCTAACTAATTAATTTTGAATATGCCAATGGTTGGTAATTTAATTTTGATAAAATTAAGCCCAATATAGTTTTTATTGATCTTTATTTGAATGAAATAATTAATTAATAAACTCTTGGAGAATTTTATTTATTAAGTTATTTATTTAAATAAAGAATTCTCATAAATAGGATTATTTTCATATGAATCAATAAAATTTGGAATTTTATTGTGAAAATTAATTAAGTTGGACTAATTAATATTTATTAATCACCAACATAAGTGCTTTATTTATCGCGAGCATGTATTATGGGATGGTGACATATGTCTATGGGCTTAGGTTGCTTCTTTTGATTATGTATTTCTTTTGATGGGTTGTAAGGGCCGGTTTGAGCCCATTTTATTTTATTTCTAGATATATGTATATGTTTTAAATTACCTCTTGCAATAAATAGAAATAGAATATGCCTTTCAAGATGGAAATCATGTAAAAGAAGAGGAGCTTGGAGCCCACGAAGATTAGCTAGGCTTTTCTTTTTCAATTTTATGATGGCCCATTGGCTTGGGCCCTCTAGATAAAAGCCCATAGACTTGTGTGTTGTATTATTACTTTCGATGCATGTTCATTAGTTGTATGAAGCGTGTGTGTTATCAATATGCGCTGTATAAATTAGGTAAATGTGCAAAGTGAGATGAATTAAATATTTAGAACTTGAATTCTCCCAAATAAAAATTATACTAAGTTAGTAAGGGGTGTTAGGCATCCTTTCGCTCCACTACACTTGATAAGATCAAGATTTAGTTCTAGAATGTTATTAAGTGCATTAGATGCCTTAATCAAGACATATTTCACCCCAAATATTGTTAAAGGGTTGTAAGGTGAAATTCAAATGTTAGATTATGATGAGTTAGTGGGAATGAACTTAGATAGTCCACATTACCAATAAATCGTTAAAGGGTTGCGGTTTTTGTGCATTATGGGATAAATATGATTGAACCGTCTTTTGATAGATTGTGAATAATTCAATAAATTTGTTATTGGGCCTAACTAATTAATTTTGAATATGCCAATGGTTGGTAATTTAATTTTGATAAAATTAAGCCCAATATAATTTTTATTGATCTTTATTTGAATGAAATAATTAATTAATAAACTCTTGGAGAATTTTATTTATTAAGTTATTTATTTAAATAAAGAATTCTCATAAATAGGATTATTTTCATATGAATCAATAAAATTTGGAATTTTATTGTGGAAATTAATTAAGTTGGACTAATTAATATTTATTAATCACCAACATAAGTGCTTTATTTATCGCGAGCATGTATTATGGGATGGTGACATATGTCTATGGGCTTAGGTTGCTTCTTTTGATTATGTATTTCTTTTGATGGGTTGTAAGGGCCGGTTTGAGCCCATTTTATTTTATTTCTAGATTTATGTATATGTTTTAAATTACCTCTTGCAATAAATAGAAATAGAATATGCCTTTCAAGATGGAAATCATGTAAAAGAAGAGGAGCTTGGAGCCCACGAAGATTAGCTAGGCTTTTCTTTTTCAATTTTATGATGGCCCATTGGCTTGGGCCCTCTAGATAAAAGCCCATAGACTTGTGTGTTGTATTATTGTTTTCGGTGCATGTTCATTAGTTGTATGAAGCGTGTGTGTTATCAATATGCGCTATATAAATTAGGTAAATGTGCAAAGTGAGATGAATTAAATATTTAGAACATAAATTCTCCCAAATAAAAATTATACTAAGTTAGTAAGGGGTGCTAGGCATCCTTTCCCTCCACTACACTTGATAAGATCAAGATTTAGTTCTAGAATGTTATTAACTGCATTAGATGCCTTAATCAAGACATATTTCACCCCAAATATTGTTAAAGGGTTGTAAGGTGAAATTCAAATGTTAGATTATGATGAGTTAGTGGGAATGAACTTAGATAGTCCACATTACCAATAAATCGTTAAAGGGTTGCGGTTTTTGTGCATTATGGGATAAATATGATTGAACCGTCTTTTGATAGATTGTGAATAATTCAATAAATTAGTTATTGGGCCTAACTAATTAATTTTGAATATGCCAATGGTTGGTAATTTAATTTTGATAAAATTAAGCCCAATATAATTTTTATTGATCTTTATTTGAATGAAATAATTAATTAATAAACTCTTGGAGAATTTTATTTATTAAGTTATTTATTTAAATAAAGAATTCTCATAAATAGGATTATTTTCATATGAATCAATAAAATTTGGAATTTTATTGTGGAAATTAATTAAGTTGGACTAATTAATATTTATTAATCACCAACATAAGTGCTTTATTTATCGCGAGTATGTATTATGGGATGGTGACATATGTCTATGGGCTTAGGTTGCTTCTTTTAATTATGTATTTCTTTTGATGGGTTGTAAGGGCCGGTTTGAGCCCATTTTATTTTATTTCTAGATTTATGTATAGGTTTTAAATTACCTCTTGTAATAAATAGAAATAGAATATGTCTTTCTAGATGGAAATCATGTAAAAGAAGAGGAGCTTGGAGCCCACGAAGATTAGCTAGGCTTTTCTTTTTCAATTTTATGATGGCCCATTGGCTTGGGCCCTCTAGATAAAAGCCCATAGACTTGTGTGTTGTATTATTGTTTTCGGTGCATGTTCATTAGTTGTATGAAGCGTGTGTGTTATCAATATGCGCTATATAAATTAGGTAAATGTGCAAAGTGAGATGAATTAAATATTTAGAACATAAATTCTCCCAAATAAAAATTATACTAAGTTAGTAAGGGGTGCTAGGCATCCTTTCCTTCCACTACACTTGATAAGATCAAGATTTAGTTCTAGAATGTTATTAACTGCATTAGATGCCTTAATCAAGACATATTTCACCCCAAATATTGTTAAAAGGTTGTAAGGTGAAATTCAAATGTTAGATTATGAGGAGTTAGTGGGAATGAACTTACATAGTCCACATTACCAATAAATCGTTAAAGGGTTGCGGTTTTTGTGCATTATGGGATAAATATGATTGAACCGTCTGTTTGATAGATTGTGAATAATTCAATAAATTAGTTATTGGGCCTAACTAATTAATTTTGAATATGCCAATGGTTGGTAATTTAATTTTGATAAAATTAAGCCCAATATAGTTTTTATTGATCTTTATTTGAATGAAATAATTAATTAAAAAACTCTTGGAGAATTTTATTTATTAAGTTATTTATTTAAATAAAGAATTCTCATAAATAGGATTATTTTCATATGAATCAATAAAATTTGGAATTTTATTGTGAAAATTAATTAAGTTGGACTAATTAATATTTATTAATCACCAACATAAGTGCTTTATTTATCGCGAGCATGTATTATGGGATGGTGACATATGTCTATGGGCTTAGGTTGCTTCTTTTGATTATGTATTTCTTTTGATGGGTTGTAAGGGCCGGTTTGAGCCCATTTTATTTTATTTCTAGATTTATGTATATGTTTTAAATTACCTCTTGCAATAAATAGAAATAGAATATGCCTTTCAAGATGGAAATCATGTAAAAGAAGAGGAGCTTGGAGCCCACGAAGATTAGCTAGGCTTTTCTTTTTCAATTTTATGATGGCCCATTGGCTTGGGCCCTCTAGATAAAAGCCCATAGACTTGTGTGTTGTATTATTGCTTTCGATGCATGTTCATTAGTTGTATGAAGCGTGTGTGTTATCAATATGCGCTGTATAAATTAGGTAAATGTGCAAAGTGAGATGAATTAAATATTTAGAACTTGAATTCTCCCAAATAAAAATTATACTAAGTTAGTAAGGGGTGTTAGGCATCCTTTCGCTCCACTACACTTGATAAGATCAATATTTAGTTCTAGAATGTTATTAAGTGCATTAGATGCCTTAATCAAGACATATTTCACCCCAAATATTGTTAAAGGGTTGTAAGGTGAAATTCAAATGTTAGATTATGATGAGTTAGTGGGAATGAACTTAGATAGTCCACATTACCAATAAATCGTTAAAGGGTTGCGGTTTTTGTGCATTATGGGATAAATATGATTGAACCGTCTGTTTGATAGATTGTGAATAATTCAATAAATTAGTTATTGGGCCTAACTAATTAATTTTGAATATGCCAATGGTTGGTAATTTAATTTTGATAAAATTAAGCCCAATATAGTTTTTATTGATCTTTATTTGAATGAAATAATTCATTAAAAAACTCTTGGAGAATTTTATTTATTAAGTTATTTATTTAAATAAAGAATTCTCATAAATAGGATTATTTTCATATGAATCAATAAAATTTGGAATTTTATTGTGAAAATTAATTAAGTTGGACTAATTAATATTTATTAATCACCAACATAAGTGCTTTATTTATCGCGAGCATGTATTATGGGATGGTGACATATGTCTATGGGCTTAGGTTGCTTCTTTTGATTATGTATTTCTTTTGATGGGTTGTAAGGGCCGGTTTGAGCCCATTTTATTTTATTTCTAGATTTATGTATATGTTTTAAATTACCTCTTGCAATAAATAGAAATAGAATATGCCTTTCAAGATGGAAATCATGTAAAAGAAGAGGAGCTTGGAGCCCACGAAGATTAGCTAGGCTTTTCTTTTTCAATTTTATGATGGCCCATTGGCTTGGGCCCTCTAGATAAAAGCCCATAGACTTGTGTGTTGTATTATTGCTTTCGATGCATGTTCATTAGTTGTATGAAGCGTGTGTGTTATCAATATGCGCTGTATAAATTAGGTAAATGTGCAAAGTGAGATGAATTAAATATTTAGAACTTGAATTCTCCCAAATAAAAATTATACTAAGTTAGTAAGGGGTGTTAGGCATCCTTTCGCTCCACTACACTTGATAAGATCAAGATTTAGTTCTAGAATGTTATTAAGTGCATTAGATGCCTTAATCAAGACATATTTCACCCCAAATATTGTTAAAGGGTTGTAAGATGAAATTCAAATGTTAGATTATGATGAGTTAGTGGGAATGAACTTAGATAGTCCACATTACCAATAAATCGTTCAAGGGTTGCGGTTTTTGTGGATTATGGGATAAATATGATTGAACCGTCTTTTGATAGATTGTGAATAATTCAATAAATTAGTTATTGGGCCTAACTAATTAATTTTGAATATGCCAATGGTTGGTAATTTAATTTTGATAAAATTAAGCCCAATATAATTTTTATTGATCTTTATTTGAATGAAATAATTAATTAATAAACTCTTGGAGAATTTTATTTATTAAGTTATTTATTTAAATAAAGAATTCTCCTAAATAGGATTATTTTCATATGAATCAATAAAATTTGGAATTTTATTGTGGAAATTAATTAAGTTGGACTAATTAATATTTATTAATCACCAACATAAGTGCTTTATTTATCGCGAGCATGTATTATGGGATGGTGACATATGTCTATGGGCTTAGGTTGCTTCTTTTAATTATGTATTTCTTTTGATGGGTTGTAAGGGCCGGTTTGAGCCCATTTTATTTTATTTCTAGATTTATGTATAGGTTTTAAATTACCTCTTGTAATAAATAGAAATAGAATATGTCTTTCTAGATGGAAATCATGTAAAAGAAGAGGAGCTTGGAGCCCACGAAGATTAGCTAGGCTTTTCTTTTTCAATTTTATGATGGCCCATTGGCTTGGGCCCTCTAGATAAAAGCCCATAGACTTGTGTGTTGTATTATTGTTTTCGTGCATGTTCATTAGTTGTATGAAGCGTGTGTGTTATCAATATGCGCTGTATAAATTAGGTAAATGTGCAAAGTGAGATGAATTAAATATTTAGAACATAAATTCTCCCAAATAAAAATTATACTAAGTTAGTAAGGGGTGCTAGGCATCCTTTCCCTCCACTACACTTGATAAGATCAAGATTTAGTTCTAGAATGTTATTAACTGCATTAGATGCCTTAATCAAGACATATTTCACCCCAAATATTGTTAAAGGGTTGTAAGGTGAAATTCAAATGTTAGATTATGAGGAGTTAGTGGGAATGAACTTAGATAGTCCACATTACCAATAAATCGTTAAAGGGTTGCGGTTTTTGTGCATTATGGGATAAATATGATTGAACCGTCTGTTTGATAGATTGTGAATAATTCAATAAATTAGTTATTGGGCCTAACTAATTAATTTTGAATATGCCAATGGTTGGTAATTTAATTTTGATAAAATTAAGCCCAATATAGTTTTTATTGATCTTTATTTGAATGAAATAATTAATTAAAAAACTCTTGGAGAATTTTATTTATTAAGTTATTTATTTAAATAAAGAATTCTCATAAATAGGATTATTTTCATATGAATCAATAAAATTTGGAATTTTATTGTGAAAATTAATTAAGTTGGACTAATTAATATTTATTAATCACCAACATAAGTGCTTTATTTATCGCGAGCATGTATTATGGGATGGTGACATATGTCTATGGGCTTAGGTTGCTTCTTTTGATTATGTATTTCTTTTGATGGGTTGTAAGGGCCGGTTTGAGCCCATTTTATTTTATTTCTAGATTTATGTATAGGTTTTAAATTACCTCTTGTAATAAATAGAAATAGAATATGCCTTTCAAGATGGAAATCATGTAAAAGAAGAGGAGCTTGGAGCCCACGAAGATTAGCTAGGCTTTTCTTTTTCAATTTTATGATGGCCCATTGGCTTGGGCCCTCTAGATAAAAGCCCATAGACTTGTGTGTTGTATTATTGCTTTCGATGCATGTTCATTAGTTGTATGAAGCGTGTGTGTTATCAATATGCGCTGTATAAATTAGGTAAATGTGCAAAGTGAGATGAATTAAATATTTAGAACATGAATTCTCCCAAATAAAAATTATACTAAGTTAGTAAGGGGTGCTAGGCATCCTTTCCTCCACTACACTTGATAAGATCAAGATTTAGTTCTAGAATGTTATTAACTGCATTAGATGCCTTAATCAAGACATATTTCACCCCAAATATTGTTAAAGGGTTGTAAGGTGAAATTCAAATGTTAGATTATGAGGAGTTAGTGGGAATGAACTTAGATAGTCCACATTACCAATAAATCGTTAAAGGGTTGCGGTTTTTGTGCATTATGGGATAAATATGATTGAACCGTCTGTTTGATAGATTGTGAATAATTCAATAAATTAGTTATTGGGCCTAACTAATTAATTTTGAATATGCCAATGGTTGGTAATTTAATTTTGATAAAATTAAGCCCAATATAGTTTTTATTGATCTTTATTTGAATGAAATAATTAATTAAAAAACTCTTGGAGAATTTTATTTATTAAGTTATTTATTTAAATAAAGAATTCTCATAAATAGGATTATTTTCATATGAATCAATAAAATTTGGAATTTTATTGTGAAAATTAATTAAGTTGGACTAATTAATATTTATTAATCACCAACATAAGTGCTTTATTTATCGCGAGCATGTATTATGGGATGGTGACATATGTCTATGGGCTTAGGTTGCTTCTTTTGATTATGTATTTCTTTTGATGGGTTGTAAGGGCCGGTTTGAGCCCATTTTATTTTATTTCTAGATTTATGTATATGTTTTAAATTACCTCTTGCAATAAATAGAAATAGAATATGCCTTTCAAGATGGAAATCATGTAAAAGAAGAGGAGCTTGGAGCCCACGAAGATTAGCTAGGCTTTTCTTTTTCAATTTTATGATGGCCCATTGGCTTGGGCCCTCTAGATAAAAGCCCATAGACTTGTGTGTTGTATTATTGCTTTCGATGCATGTTCATTAGTTGTATGAAGCGTGTGTGTTATCAATATGCGCTGTATAAATTAGGTAAATGTGCAAAGTGAGATGAATTAAATATTTAGAACTTGAATTCTCCCAAATAAAAATTATACTAAGTTAGTAAGGGGTGCTAGGCATCCTTTCCCTCCACTACACTTGATAAGATCAAGATTTAGTTCTAGAATGTTATTAAGTGCATTAGATGCCTTAATCAAGACATATTTCACCCCAAATATTGTTAAAGGGTTGTAAGGTGAAATTCAAATGTTAGATTATGATGAGTTAGTGGGAATGAACTTAGATAGTCCACATTACCAATAAATCGTTAAAGGGTTGCGGTTTTTGTGGCATTATGGGATAAATATGATTGAACCGTCTTTTGATAGATTGTGAATAATTCAATAAATTAGTTATTGGGCCTAACTAATTAATTTTGAATATGCCAATGGTTGGTAATTTAATTTTGATAAAATTAAGCCCAATATAATTTTTATTGATCTTTATTTGAATGAAATAATTAATTAAAAACTCTTGGAGAATTTTATTTATTAAGTTATTTATTTAAATAAAGAATTCTCATAAATAGGATTATTTTCATATGAATCAATAAAATTTGGAATTTTATTGTGGAAATTAATTAAGTTGGACTAATTAATATTTATTAATCACCAACATAAGTGCTTTATTTATCGCGAGCATGTATTATGGGATGGTGACATATGTCTATGGGCTTAGGTTGCTTCTTTTAATTATGTATTTCTTTTGATGGGTTGTAAGGGCCGGTTTGAGCCCATTTTATTTTATTTCTAGATTTATGTATAGGTTTTAAATTACCTCTTGTAATAAATAGAAATAGAATATGTCTTTCTAGATGGAAATCATGTAAAAGAAGAGGAGCTTGGAGCCCACGAAGATTAGCTAGGCTTTTCTTTTTCAATTTTATGATGGCCCATTGGCTTGGGCCCTCTAGATAAAAGCCCATAGACTTGTGTGTTGTATTATTGCTTTCGATGCAAGTTCATTAGTTGTATGAAGCGTGTGTGTTATCAATATGCGCTGTATAAATTAGGTAAATGTGCAAAGTGAGATGAATTAAATATTTAGAACATAAATTCTCCCAAATAAAAATTATACTAAGTTAGTAAGGGGTGCTAGGCATCCTTTCCCTCCACTACACTTGATAAGATCAAGATTTAGTTCTAGAATGTTATTAACTGCATTAGATGCCTTAATCAAGACATATTTCACCCCAAATATTGTTAAAAGGTTGTAAGGTGAAATTCAAATGTTAGATTATGAGGAGTTAGTGGGAATGAACTTAGATAGTCCACATTACCAATAAATCGTTAAAGGGTTGCGGTTTTTGTGCATTATGGGATAAATATGATTGAACCGTCTGTTTGATAGATTGTGAATAATTCAATAAATTAGTTATTGGGCCTAACTAATTAATTTTGAATATGCCAATGGTTGGTAATTTAATTTTGATAAAATTAAGCCCAATATAGTTTTTATTGATCTTTATTTGAATGAAATAATTAATTAATAAACTCTTGGAGAATTTTATTTATTAAGTTATTTATTTAAATAAAGAATTCTCATAAATAGGATTATTTTCATATGAATCAATAAAATTTGGAATTTTATTGTGGAAATTAATTAAGTTGGACTAATTAATATTTATTAATCACCAACATAAGTGCTTTATTTATCGCGAGCATGTATTATGGGATGGTGACATATGTCTATGGGCTTAGGTTGCTTCTTTTGATTATGTATTTCTTTTGATGGGTTGTAAGGGCCGGTTTGAGCCCATTTTATTTTATTTCTAGATTTATGTATATGTTTTAAATTACCTCTTGTAATAAATAGAAATAGAATATGCCTTTCAAGATGGAAATCATGTAAAAGAAGAGGAGCTTGGAGCCCACGAAGATTAGCTAGGCTTTTCTTTTTCAATTTTATGATGGCCCATTGGCTTGGGCCCTCTAGATAAAAGCCCATAGACTTGTGTGTTGTATTATTGCTTTCGATGCAAGTTCATTAGTTGTATGAAGCGTGTGTGTTATCAATATGCGCTGTATAAATTAGGTAAATGTGCAAAGTGAGATGAATTAAATATTTAGAACATGAATTCTCCCAAATAAAAATTATACTAAGTTAGTAAGGGGTGCTAGGCATCCTTTCCCTCCACTACACTTGATAAGATCAAGATTTAGTTCTAGAATGTTATTAAGTGCATTAGATGCCTTAATCAAGACATATTTCACCCCAAATATTGTTAAAGGGTTGTAAGGTGAAATTCAAATGTTAGATTATGAGGAGTTAGTGGGAATGAACTTAGATAGTCCACATTACCAATAAATCGTTAAAGGGTTGCGGTTTTTGTGGCATTATGGGATAAATATGATTGAACCGTCTGTTTGATAGATTGTGAATAATTCAATAAATTAGTTATTGGGCCTAACTAATTAATTTTGAATATGCCAATGGTTGGTAATTTAATTTTGATAAAATTAAGCCCAATATAGTTTTTATTGATCTTTATTTGAATGAAATAATTAATTAAAAAACTCTTGGAGAATTTTATTTATTAAGTTATTTATTTAAATAAAGAATTCTCATAAATAGGATTATTTTCATATGAATCAATAAAATTTGGAATTTTATTGTGAAAATTAATTAAGTTGGACTAATTAATATTTATTAATCACCAACATAAGTGCTTTATTTATCGCGAGCATGTATTATGGGATGGTGACATATGTCTATGGGCTTAGGTTGCTTCTTTTGATTATGTATTTCTTTTGATGGGTTGTAAGGGCCGGTTTGAGCCCATTTTATTTTATTTCTAGATTTATGTATATGTTTTAAATTACCTCTTGCAATAAATAGAAATAGAATATGCCTTTCAAGATGGAAATCATGTAAAAGAAGAGGAGCTTGGAGCCCACGAAGATTAGCTAGGCTTTTCTTTTTCAATTTTATGATGGCCCATTGGCTTGGGCCCTCTAGATAAAAGCCCATAGACTTGTGTGTTGTATTATTGCTTTCGATGCATGTTCATTAGTTGTATGAAGCGTGTGTGTTATCAATATGCGCTGTATAAATTAGGTAAATGTGCAAAGTGAGATGAATTAAATATTTAGAACTTGAATTCTCCCAAATAAAAATTATACTAAGTTAGTAAGGGGTGCTAGGCATCCTTTCCCTCCACTACACTTGATAAGATCAAGATTTAGTTCTAGAATGTTATTAAGTGCATTAGATGCCTTAATCAAGACATATTTCACCCCAAATATTGTTAAAGGGTTGTAAGGTGAAATTCAAATGTTAGATTATGATGAGTTAGTGGGAATGAACTTAGATAGTCCACATTACCAATAAATCGTTAAAGGGTTGCGGTTTTTGTGCATTATGGGATAAATATGATTGAACCGTCTGTTTGATAGATTGTGAATAATTCAATAAATTAGTTATTGGGCCTAACTAATTAATTTTGAATATGCCAATGGTTGGTAATTTAATTTTGATAAAATTAAGCCCAATATAATTTTTATTGATCTTTATTTGAATGAAATAATTAATTAAAAACTCTTGGAGAATTTTATTTATTAAGTTATTTATTTAAATAAAGAATTCTCATAAATAGGATTATTTTCATATGAATCAATAAAATTTGGAATTTTATTGTGGAAATTAATTAAGTTGGACTAATTAATATTTATTAATCACCAACATAAGTGCTTTATTTATCGCGAGCATGTATTATGGGATGGTGACATATGTCTATGGGCTTAGGTTGCTTCTTTTGATTATGTATTTCTTTTGATGGGTTGTAAGGGCCGGTTTGAGCCCATTTTATTTTATTTCTAGATTTATGTATATGTTTTAAATTACCTCTTGTAATAAATAGAAATAGAATATGCCTTTCAAGATGGAAATCATGTAAAAGAAGAGGAGCTTGGAGCCCACGAAGATTAGCTAGGCTTTTCTTTTTCAATTTTATGATGGCCCATTGGCTTGGGCCCTCTAGATAAAAGCCCATAGACTTGTGTGTTGTATTATTGCTTTCGATGCATGTTCATTAGTTGTATGAAGCGTGTGTGTTATCAATATGCGCTGTATAAATTAGGTAAATGTGCAAAGTGAGATGAATTAAATATTTAGAACATGAATTCTCCCAAATAAAAATTATACTAAGTTAGTAAGGGGTGCTAGGCATCCTTTCCCTCCACTACACTTGATAAGATCAAGATTTAGTTCTAGAATGTTATTAAGTGCATTAGATGCCTTAATCAAGACATATTTCACCCCAAATATTGTTAAAAGGTTGTAAGTGAAATTCAAATGTTAGATTATGAGGAGTTAGTGGGAATGAACTTAGATAGTCCACATTACCAATAAATCGTTAAAGGGTTGCGGTTTTTGTGGATTATGGGATAAATATGATTGAACCGTCTTTTGATAGATTGTGAATAATTCAATAAATTAGTTATTGGGCCTAACTAATTAATTTTGAATATGCCAATGGTTGGTAATTTAATTTTGATAAAATTAAGCCCAATATAGTTTTTATTGATCTTTATTTGAATGAAATAATTAATTAATAAACTCTTGGAGAATTTTATTTATTAAGTTATTTATTTAAATAAAGAATTCTCATAAATAGGATTATTTTCATATGAATCAATAAAATTTGGAATTTTATTGTGGAAATTAATTAAGTTGGACTAATTAATATTTATTAATCACCAACATAAGTGCTTTATTTATCGCGAGCATGTATTATGGGATGGTGACATATGTCTATGGGCTTAGGTTGCTTCTTTTGATTATGTATTTCTTTTGATGGGTTGTAAGGGCCGGTTTGAGCCCATTTTATTTTATTTCTAGATTTATGTATATGTTTTAAATTACCTCTTGTAATAAATAGAAATAGAATATGCCTTTCTAGATGGAAATCATGTAAAAGAAGAGGAGCTTGGAGCCCACGAAGATTAGCTAGGCTTTTCTTTTTCAATTTTATGATGGCCCATTGGCTTGGGCCCTCTAGATAAAAGCCCATAGACTTGTGTGTTGTATTATTGCTTTCGATGCATGTTCATTAGTTGTATGAAGCGTGTGTGTTATCAATATGCGCTATATAAATTAGGTAAATGTGCAAAGTGAGATGAATTAAATATTTAGAACATGAATTCTCCCAAATAAAAATTATACTAAGTTAGTAAGGGGTGCTAGGCATCCTTTCCCTCCACTACACTTGATAAGATCAAGATTTAGTTCTAGAATGTTATTAAGTGCATTAGATGCCTTAATCAAGACATATTTCACCCCAAATATTGTTAAAGGGTTGTAAGGTGAAATTCAAATGTTAGATTATGAGGAGTTAGTGGGAATGAACTTAGATAGTCCACATTACCAATAAATCGTTAAAGGGTTGCGGTTTTTGTGGATTATGGGATAAATATGATTGAACCGTCTATTTGATAGATTGTGAATAATTCAATAAATTAGTTATTGGGCCTAACTAATTAATTTTGAATATGTCAATGGTTGGTAATTTAATTTTGATAAAATTAAGCCCAATATAGTTTTTATTGATCTTTATTTGAATGAAATAATTAATTAAAAAACTCTTGGAGAATTTTATTTATTAAGTTATTTATTTAAATAAAGAATTCTCATAAATAGGATTATTTTCATATGAATCAATAAAATTTGGAATTTTATTGTGAAAATTAATTAAGTTGGACTAATTAATATTTATTAATCACCAACATAAGTGCTTTATTTATCGCGAGCATGTATTATGGGATGGTGACATATGTCTATGGGCTTAGGTTGCTTCTTTTGATTATGTATTTCTTTTGATGGGTTGTAAGGGCCGGTTTGAGCCCATTTTATTTTATTTCTAGATTTATGTATATGTTTTAAATTACCTCTTGCAATAAATAGAAATAGAATATGCCTTTCAAGATGGAAATCATGTAAAAGAAGAGGAGCTTGGAGCCCACGAAGATTAGCTAGGCTTTTCTTTTTCAATTTTATGATGGCCCATTGGCTTGGGCCCTCTAGATAAAAGCCCATAGACTTGTGTGTTGTATTATTGCTTTCGATGCATGTTCATTAGTTGTATGAAGCGTGTGTGTTATCAATATGCGCTGTATAAATTAGGTAAATGTGCAAAGTGAGATGAATTAAATATTTAGAACTTGAATTCTCCCAAATAAAAATTATACTAAGTTAGTAAGGGGTGCTAGGCATCCTTTCCCTCCACTACACTTGATAAGATCAAGATTTAGTTCTAGAATGTTATTAAGTGCATTAGATGCCTTAATCAAGACATATTTCACCCCAAATATTGTTAAAGGGTTGTAAGGTGAAATTCAAATGTTAGATTATGATGAGTTAGTGGGAATGAACTTAGATAGTCCACATTACCAATAAATCGTTAAAGGGTTGCGGTTTTTGTGGATTATGGGATAAATATGATTGAACCGTCTTTTGATAGATTGTGAATAATTCAATAAATTAGTTATTGGGCCTAACTAATTAATTTTGAATATGCCAATGGTTGGTAATTTAATTTTGATAAAATTAAGCCCAATATAATTTTTATTGATCTTTATTTGAATGAAATAATTAATTAATAAACTCTTGGAGAATTTTATTTATTAAGTTATTTATTTAAATAAAGAATTCTCATAAATAGGATTATTTTCATATGAATCAATAAAATTTGGAATTTTATTGTGGAAATTAATTAAGTTGGACTAATTAATATTTATTAATCACCAACATAAGTGCTTTATTTATCGCGAGCATGTATTATGGGATGGTGACATATGTCTATGGGCTTAGGTTGCTTCTTTTAATTATGTATTTCTTTTGATGGGTTGTAAGGGCCGGTTTGAGCCCATTTTATTTTATTTCTAGATTTATGTATAGGTTTTAAATTACCTCTTGTAATAAATAGAAATAGAATATGTCTTTCTAGATGGAAATCATGTAAAAGAAGAGGAGCTTGGAGCCCACGAAGATTAGCTAGGCTTTTCTTTTTCAATTTTATGATGGCCCATTGGCTTGGGCCCTCTAGATAAAAGCTCATAGACTTGTGTGTTGTATTATTGTTTTCGGTGCATGTTCATTAGTTGTATGAAGCGTGTGTGTTATCAATATGCGCTATATAAATTAGGTAAATGTGCAAAGTGAGATGAATTAAATATTTAGAACATGAATTCTCCCAAATAAAAATTATACTAAGTTAGTAAGGGGTGCTAGGCATCCTTTCCCTCCACTACACTTGATAAGATCAAGATTTAGTTCTAGAATGTTATTAACTGCATTAGATGCCTTAATCAAGACATATTTCACCCCAAATATTGTTAAAAGGTTGTAAAGTGAAATTCAAATGTTAGATTATGAGGAGTTAGTGGGAATGAACTTAGATAGTCCACATTACCAATAAATCGTTAAAGGGTTGCGGTTTTTGTGCATTATGAGATAAATATGATTGAACCGTCTGTTTGATAGATTGTGAATAATTGAATAAATTAGTTATTGGGCCTAACTAATTAATTTTGAATATGCCAATGGTTGGTAATTTAATTTTGATAAAATTAAGCCCAATATAGTTTTTATTGATCTTTATTTGAATGAAATAATTAATTAATAAACTCTTGGAGAATTTTATTTATTAAGTTATTTATTTAAATAAAGAATTCTCATAAATAGGATTATTTTCATATGAATCAATAAAATTTGGAATTTTATTGTGGAAATTAATTAAGTTGGACTAATTAATATTTATTAATCACCAACATAAGTGTTTTATTTATCGCGAGCATGTATTATGGGATGCTGACATATGTCTATGGGCTTAGGTTGCTTCTTTTGATTATGTATTTCTTTTGATGGGTTGTAAGGGCCGGTTTGAGCCCATTTTATTTTATTTCTAGATTTATGTATATGTTTTAAATTACCTCTTGTAATAAATAGAAATAGAATATGCCTTTCAAGATGGAAATCATGTAAAAGAAGAGGAGCTTGGAGCCCACGAAGATTAGCTAGGCTTTTCTTTTTCAATTTTATGATGGCCCATTGGCTTGGGCCCTCTAGATAAAAGCCCATAGACTTGTGTGTTGTATTATTGCTTTCGATGCAAGTTCATTAGTTGTATGAAGCGTGTGTGTTATCAATATGCGCTGTATAAATTAGGTAAATGTGCAAAGTGAGATGAATTAAATATTTAGAACATGAATTCTCCCAAATAAAAATTATACTAAGTTAGTAAGGGGTGCTAGGCATCCTTTCCCTCCACTACACTTGATAAGATCAAGATTTAGTTCTAGAATGTTATTAAGTGCATTAGATGCCTTAATCAAGACATATTTCACCCCAAATATTGTTAAAGGGTTGTAAGGTGAAATTCAAATGTTAGATTATGAGGAGTTAGTGGGAATGAACTTAGATAGTCCACATTACCAATAAATCGTTAAAGGGTTGCGGTTTTTGTGGATTATGGGATAAATATGATTGAACCGTCTATTTGATAGATTGTGAATAATTCAATAAATTAGTTATTGGGCCTAACTAATTAATTTTGAATATGTCAATGGTTGGTAATTTAATTTTGATAAAATTAAGCCCAATATAGTTTTTATTGATCTTTATTTGAATGAAATAATTAATTAATAAATTCTTGGAGAATTTTATTTATTAAGTTATTTATTTAAATAAAGAATTCTCATAAATTGGATTATTTTCATATGAATCAATAAAATTTGGAATTTTATTGTGGAAATTAATTAAGTTGGACTAATTAATATTTATTAATCACCAACATAAGTGCTTTATTTATCGCGAGCATGTATTATGGGATGGTGACATATGTCTATGGGCTTAGGTTGCTTCTTTTGATTATGTATTTCTTTTGATGGGTTGTAAGGGCCGGTTTGAGCCCATTTTATTTTATTTCTAGATTTATGTATATGTTTTAAATTACCTCTTGTAATAAATAGAAATAGAATATGTCTTTCTAGATGGAAATCATGTAAAAGAAAAGGAGCTTGGGGCCCACGAAGATTAGCTACGCTTTTCTTTTTCAATTTTATGATGGCCCATTGGCTTGGGCCCTCTAGATAAAAGCCCATAGACTTGTGTGTTGTATTATTGCTTTCGATGCATGTTCATTAGTTGTATGAAGCGTGTGTGTTATCAATATGCGCTATATAAATTAGGTAAATGTGCAAAGTGAGATGAATTAAATATTTAGAACATGAATTCTCCCAAATAAAAATTATACTAAGTTAGTAAGGGGTGCTAGGCATCCTTTCCCTCCACTACACTTGATAAGATCAAGATTTAGTTCTAAAATGTTATTAAGTGCATTAGATGCCTTAATCAAGACATATTTCACCCCAAATATTGTTAAAGGGTTGTAAGGTGAAATTCAAATGTTAGATTATGAGGAGTTAGTGGGAATGAACATAGGTAATCCACATTACCAATAAATCGTTAAAGGGTTGCGGTTTTTGTGGATTATGGGATAAATATGATTGAACCGTCTATTTGATAGATTGATATTTGACATCACTTTAATTAAGTAATGGACCAAATATCGTTAAAGGGTTGCTATCCATTATATTAATTAAAGAACTCAATCCCCACCACAAAGTTTTCATCAACGATCGCTTCCGTCTTTTCACAGTGGGAGTGTGAAATTTCGAAAAAGGTAGTAGGAGTCAAGTTATAAGTCGAAGTCCTTGATTTTAAATTTGGTTTTAGTTTAGTTCAATAATCTAATTAAGTCTGGCTTATTTTCTGCAATCATTTTGTTTTTATCTCTCTCAATCAAAAACCATGTCTCCCAAACCACTGTCGAAGTTAATGGAAAATACGATTCTCACCGGTCCAAATTACATAGAATGGCTCACTATGCTTAGGGTGGTCCTTAGCAGTGAATCCATTGACTATGTATTGGAAATTGGTCGTCCTCCCATTCCTAGACCAAACGAGGGTGATGAAGTTCGCCTAGCTCGTTGGGATTGGTGCTGTGACAACCATAGAGCAAGACTGTACATATTGAGCTCAATATGCATAGAGCTGCAAAGGTCTCATGATAAGATGGATAATGCTAGAGACATTATCCTTCATCTGGATGAATTGTTCGGAGAACGCGGTAGGACCGCCAGATACTTTATTTCAAGGGATCTATTCCGAACTAAAATGACTAAAGGAGAAGATGTTGGAGAACACGTTTTCAAAATGATGACCATGATAGAAAAACTAAAGTCGTTAAACTTCTACATGGACCTGTATCTCCAAGTCGATCTTATTCTACAATCAGTCCCAGATTCGTTCTATTATTTCGTCATAAATTTTGATATGAATGACATTGAGGGATCTTTAGCTGGGCTATTGGAAAAACTCAAGGTTGCTCAGAAACAAATAAAGACGGGCAAATGGAACAATCCGATGGCTATTACATTTCCTAAAACATTTGATGGAAAAAGGAATAATGCCCATTTAGAGGAGGGAGCATCCAGTACGACTTGCAACAAGGCACAACGAAGGAGAAATAAGAGGGCTAGAAAACAGGACACATGTTTATGCTGCGGTATGCTGCGGTGAGCTGGGCCACTGGAGAAGAGACTGTCCTAATATACAAGCAAAAAGTGAATAACTTTATAGTTTGAAACTAATTGTTTTATAATATTCCCTCTTCATCAATTATGATTCAGAAGTTAATACCTTATGTATAATTATGTGAATCAGAATCTGGGAAGAAGAAGGGAGCTGAGCCCTAATGAGGAGAAGATCAAAGTAGGCAACGGGCAAGACGTCGTGGCTACTAAAAGAAGATCTGCCTCATTATTTTTTATTCTAGACATATGTTATTTCTGGATATTGTTAAACATTGGTTCAATTTTCATTTTAGTTAAATAAGGTTACACTTTCTTTTTATTAATGAACAATGCAAGATTTATTATGGTAATAAATTAGTAGGCTTTGTTTCTTTGATAAATGCATTGTGTTACCTTAATGTCAAGAATAAGTGTGCTGTGAATACAATACAAAGGAAACATAGTAGGCTTGAAATAAACCAAAGATTAATATAGCACCTTCGACTAGGCCATGCTGGCGAACAAAAGATTCGCAAAATGAAAAAAGATGGGCTCATTGGCCCACTGGGATTGGATCCTTATCCTACTTGTGAATCTTGTCTCAAAGGCAAGATGGCTTGATCGCCTTTCACATGGAATTTTGAAAGGGCCTCACAAATCTTAGGCTTAATGCATACTGACGTTTGTGGTCCATTTGGAGAAATGGCCAGAGGAGGTTTCCTTTACTTTATCACCTTCACTGATGACCATTCTCAATATAGTCTAGTGTACCTGATGAAGCATAAGTCTGAATCCATTGACAAGTTCAAGGAATTCAAGGCTTTAGTGGAAAATCAAACAAGTCAACGTATAAGAGCTCTTCGATCTGATCGAGAAGGAGAATATATGAGCGACGAGTTTGACTTATACCTCAGAGAGAATGGTATAGTATTGTAACTCACACCTCCAGCGACTCCACAGTTTAATGGAGCAGCAGAGCGAATGAATCGAACCTTGTTGGACATGGTTCGCTCCATGCTTAGCTACACTGATTTACACATTTCACCGTGGGGTCACGCGCTGCTTACAGCTGCACACATTTTAAATAGATGTCCGTTCCTCTGACTCCCTATGAAATGTGGAGAAATAGGAAACCAAGTCTTAACCACATAAAGATTTGGGGATGTCCGGCTTATGTCAAAAAGACTAAAGTGGACAAGTTGGAGACTAGGTTCTTAAAGGGATGTTTCATTGGATATCCTAAAGATTCTATGGGATTCCTCTTTTACCTGCACAATGATCAAAGGATCATTGTAGCCTTACAAGCCCACTTTCTTGAAGATGAGTTCATTCAAGAAGGAGGAGCGGGTAGAAAGATTGTTCTAGAAGAACAAAATGAAACCCCACTGGATACATCTACACAGGGAGTGAGAACCGAACCTTCTGCAACACAACCACAACCACAACCATGATGATCGAATAGAGTATCTCAACCGCCTGAGAGATACGGATATCTAATGCAGAGGGAGTTGGATCTCCATTCTGTGTTAGAGGAGGATCATGGAGATGATCCCTCCACTTTTGATCAAACGATGGTGGATGTGGATGCTGCTAGATGGCGTGAAGCTATGCAAACTGAGATCGATTTGATGCATGCAAACCAAGTCTGGAAACTTGTAGACCAACCTAAAGGGGTAAAACCAATCGGGTGTAAATGGATCGAGAAGAGAAAGATTGGTGTTGATGGCAAAGTAGACACCTACAAAGCTAGGCTAGTGGCGAAAGGGTATAGTCAAAAGGAAGGAATTGACTACCAGGAAACCTTCTCGCCAATGGCTACGATCAAGTCAATAAGGATTCTACTTGCAATAGCAGCACACCTAGATTATGAAATATGGTAAATGGATGTCAACTGCTTTCCTAAATGGATTCCTAGAAGAGGATATCTATATGGAACAGCCTAAAGTTTTTGAATCCGAGGAGCATATTCATAAGGTGTGTAAACTTGAGAGATCCATTTATGGACTCAAACAAGCGTCCCGTAGCTAGAATCTACGTTTTGATGAGGTTGTCAAAGGATTTGACTTCATCAAAAACGAAGACGAGCCTTGTGTTTACAAGAAGGTCAGTGGGAGCAAGTTGACATTCCTAGTGTTATATGTAGATGACATATTACTCATTGGGAATGACATAGGAATGCTCACCACAACCAAGAAGTGGCTTTCGAGTACATTCTCCATGAAAGACTTGGGAGAAGCGACCTATATTCTAGGGATTCGGATCTATAGAGATCGAACCAAAATAATGATAGGACTTTCTCAAGCCCTTTACATAGAAAAGGTCCTAAAAAGGTATAGGATGGAAGATTCTAAGAAAGGGTTCCTACCAATGAGACATGGGATACATCTTTCGAAATCTATGTGTCCTCAAAGTGAGGAAGATGTAAAAGAAATGAACATTATGCCCTATGCGTCTGCTGTGGGCAGCTTCATGTACGCGATGCTCTGTACTAGACCCGACTATGCTTATGCTGTGAGCGTTGTTAGTCGATTTCAAGCAAACCCTGGTAAGGAACATTGGATAGCTGTGAAGAATATCCTAAAGTATCTGAAAAGAACTAAGGATATGATTCTCACCTATGGAAGTGGTGACCTGAGGGTGGACGGGTACACTGATTCGGATTTTCAATCTGATGTTGATTACCGGAAATCCACCTCGGGATTTGTATTTACTCTAAATGGTGGAGCGGTGACTTGGAAAAGTTCCAAGCAAAGCACAACCGCAGACTCCACCACAGAGGCTGAATACATAGCTGCCTCAGAGGCAGCTAAAGAAGCTGTTTGGATTAGGAAGTTCGTTGAGGAACTTCAAGTGGTTCCTAGCATAAGGCTCTCGTTGCCACTTTATTGTGACAACACCGGAGCTATAGCGCAAGCGAAGCAACCTAGGTCTCACAGTAAATCCAAACACATAGAGAGGAGATATCACATCATAAGAGAGATCGTTGCACGAGGTGAAATAGCTGTTCAGAAAATAGCCTCAATCGACAATGTCGCTGATCCATTGACCAAGCCATTGGCACAGGCGGTGCTGGACAAACATCTCGAAAAGATGGGTATTAAATACCACAGTAAATGGTATTGAGTGCAAGTGGGAGATTGTTAGAGTATATGCCCTCGAATGCCATAATGAGGATAGATTTATAGGGCATAAACATTGTAACTAAACTATGGTTTTTCTATTAATATAAAGCAATTGATTGTTGTTTTCTTATAGGCATTTATAAGGTGTGAATAAATAACGTAAAGTCCTTGATGACAAAGCGAACCTTTTACCTCCTATGGATAGGAGGAAAGGCACTAGAATGGTTTGACCCTTGACATCTAAAAGGGTTCGCAAGTCTAAGAAATATTGATTGGGCATCAATAGTGAATAAAAACTTGTATGATGTAAGTTTCGACAGAGAAAGTGCCAGTCGTACACTATGGAAATGGTAGTGGGAACTTATATCATAGACGTGTCAGTTGGACTGATATATTCGAACACAACTCACATCAGTTCATCACATGGCTATTCACTCATTAACAGTCAATGATGAAACTGATATGTAGTGAAAGGTACGTGTGAACCTCTGACCTGAGAAATCGAGTTGAAGATGTACTTGTGACATCAAGTATGTCATTAGAGTAGTTAGATTCAAATCACCTATTGGTGGAATCGACCTCGAAGTGGGACTTGCTGGGCAAGTAGCATTGTTAACTGATTTGCACTATGGAATTTATTCTTTCATAAGTGAATGGGTAAAATATCCTATGCGATCATGAATAAGTGAGGATGAAAGTCTTTGGCCAAAGCATTTAAATACCTCGACTTATTATGAGCTTAGGCATATGGTCAAGTTATATGAGTTTGACTTTAAACCATGACTCTTACTTGACTGGGATATAAGAATAAAATGTTTATACACGTACGGTATTCACGGCATAAAGGTTTGGAATGATCCTATTCAATCGTTCTCAATTGGGTTACGGTGTGAGCCACGAGACTGGCTAGGTGTCACTCACACCCCTTTGGATTTCTCCCAATTGCCTTTTGAGACGAACCTAAAGAGTCGCGCTTAAAGGAAGTGTAAAAGGAAAAATATGGAAAAAAGACTTGAGAGAAATTTACGGCATTGGATGCCATAATTAATTAATTAATTATTGGATAATTTAATTAATTAATTAATTTAATGAGTTAATTAATTTCTTGGAGAAATTGAATTATAAATTAATTAGGAGTTGAATTAATTGGATTATCAATTTATTTATTGGATAAATAAATTATCCGATTAATTAATTAGCAAGTAAGACGAAAACCCGAAGGCTTCCGAGCCCACTAAGGGGCGGCCAAATAAGGCTCTTGCATGCTAGTGTTATTATTTCATAATGATATAAATATATCACAAGGTGAAAAATAACACATGGCAACTTACATAACTTTCTCTCCAAGAAAAAGTCCCCCACCTCTCTTTCTCTCTCTAGCCGTCTTTGACAAGGAAGAAAGGAGGAGTTTTTCATTTTTGATTCCGGCGTGACGAATTAGAGACGTTGGCAAATTCTGCGTTAGAGAAAAGGATCACGTTCAGAAATCAACATACGCGAGAACGGTAATTTTTCTATACACAATTAAACACGAGGATTAAAGATGATTCGGGCGTTGGGAATTAAATTTACTTTCCGCTGCGTTTTATTTGTATAATTCCCAACAAATAGCACCTATAAAAAGCTTATTTCTAATCAAACCCCCTATTTTTCATAAGATTTGGGAGCTCTTCCTCCTCTATGGCTTCACAGGATCTAGCAGTGTGTACCCCATGGCCTCATGAGTATTGGCAGGGGCGTTTTGTACTCCTTGGCTTTATGAGCGCCAGTGAGGTGTTTTGTACCCTATGGCTGCATGATCATTAGCGGGGTATTTTGTACCCCTTGTCTTCATGAGCGCTAAAGAGGTGTTTTATATCCCTTGGCTTCATGAGCGCTAGTGGGGTGTTTGGTACCGCTTGACATCATGAGCGCTAGCGAGGTATTTTGTACCGTTTGGCTTCATGAGCACTAGTGGGGTGTTTTGTATCCCTTGACTTCATGAGCGTTAGTGGGATGTTTTTATATCCCTTGGCTTCATGAGAGCTAGTGGGGTACTTAGTCATTTTTATGGGTACTTTAGTAGGATTTCATGAGTGCCGAGAGTGCTAGCCCCTCTGGTGTTTTGCTACACTTGAGCATCACTTACCAGCATCTTTACTTAAAAGACAGTAGCATTTTGTTATCTAGTTACTCACTAGCATTTTGAAAGCACTAGCATTTTCTAGCTTGTTTAAACTCACCAACTTGGGGGATACCTTATATTGAGAATTGTATCCCACTAGGTAGATGTATATCCACACATAGAGGTTAAATAGAGGTGGGCGTTAGGCCTCACATTTGGAGTGGGGGTCACCATCCGGAGAGGGCATTGCTTCCGAAGTCTTTAACGGGGGCGACCTGTGGCTTTTTATATGCCTTACGTATGTATTTGTATACTTTATCGTACGGTTGTTTTTTGTTTGTACGAACGTTAGCATCATTCTTGCTTTTGACTTAGCACATTTGTGAGCTATTCATTGGCCCTTAATTTGCTTTGAGTAGGCCTTTTGTTTTCCTAACCCCATTGCTTCATGAGCGTTTTTGGGGTGTCAGCAGTGGCGTTACTTGTTAGCGCCGTGTGATGCCAATGGGTGCCCATGGTGGCATTACAGTGCTCATGGCACGTTTCATTTTTCTTACCCCCATGATTAGATTTGGTGGGTGGATAATTTTGACGAGTGGACTTAGCATCTCATAAGGTTCCCTACCCCGCACTCCTTAGTGTATTTGCATGGTTAACACCTTAGGGAGTAAAGATTGTTTCGCTAGCGGAGAGATAACTTAGAGCTTGGTCTCACCCTTTATTTATGCCTTTTGAGTAAGTGGTATTTGATTTGTGACACTAGTGTCCACATTTTTATGTGGAGGCTTGGGTTGCCTTTCGTGTTTTTATTCTTAGTGCGACTTTGGTCGTCACTTATTTTTAACTGTATAATCTCAGTCCAGAACCTTAAAGGGAGGGGCGATCATTTGCGAAGCCTCGACCTCTCTTGGTATTGCTGGATGGATTATCAGGCAGGCAATCCTCGTTCGAGTCTTTATTAGCTTGGGGCTTTTTTTATGGATATTGACTATCTCTTTTCCCCTTTCACTTAGCTATCTTAGCGTGTCATCAGTGTAATTTCATGAATGCTATGGGTGAGTGCCTAAGCGAGATTCGATGAAAGCTAGGGGTGAGTGCCTCTTGGGCATTTTCGCTATATTTGATCTTCGCTTGTTAGCACGTTTTTCATGCTAAAAAACTGTTAGCCTTGGTTAGCCTTAAAATATTGGCTAGCCACTAGCTAGATGTCTGTTTATATCTCCTCATCTCCTCTCCTCCTTGCCCCTCTACTCCTTAATATGTGAAACATGTTTAGGAGTAAGTTATAAAGGGTTTCTATGACACATGGGAGTTACATTTTTATCAGGTAAGCTTTCCAACGCTGGGCATTCTTTGCTTAGCGTGTAGTGTGTCAATGATGGAGAGGGCACTGGGCCTTATTTGTTTTTTCTGACCCTTGTGAATTTGAGGCTTATAACCTTGCAACTTTTCGCTAGTGTGACTATTGTCTTAATTTCAGGAGGCTTGGATAGTCACTAGTGTTCAATTTGTTTTGGACCATGAGGCGAAATATCGCCTTAGCCACCCTGGTATAAGGTGAATTATCGCTCTTATTTGTATGTGGTGAGTTTTCACCTTTGTCTGTATGAGGTGAGTTTTCATCTTAGATTGTATGAGGTGAGTTCTCACCTTAGAATCTATGAGTTGAGTTCTCACCTTAGATTATATTGTTATGATCTTGGTCCAGATTCCATGTCAGAGGGGGGGGGGGGGGGGTAGTTTTTAAAACCTCATACCCTCTCGGTAATGCTGGAGGGATCATTAGGTAGGCTAGTTTGAACCTTTTTTATATTTGTTTCAGTGGCGCGATTTTTTATACTCGCAGACACTTATTAGTGGAGGCTTGGGTGCCTCTTATTTGTTTACTTTTGTATAATCCCATTCCAGAACCTTAATGGGAGTGGGGAGACCTTTCGTGGGTCCTCAACCTCTCTCGATGTTACAGGAGGAATTATGGGGTGGCCCATCCTCGTGCGAGTCTTTGACAGCTCGGGGGATTTTTGCGGTGCCACCCATATTGATCTGTAGTAGGGTCGCAGGTATTTTTATAACGCCTCTAGTGGAAACTTGATTAGCTCCCAAGAGTCATATTGGTATTCTTGTTTTCCCATTATGTGGGTGAAACACTTGAGTATTTAAGATCTTTTTTCAATATATTAACATAGTAAGGGTGCTATAAGCATTCAAGCATATGTTTGGCCAGTGGCTAATAGCACCAAGTGTTAGCAACAATTATCATGGTAACACATATAGTAGCCAAAATAAACTAAGTACTGTGTTTTTTAAATAGCCTCGGTCAGAAGCAATGATTCTAAGGGGCTTTTGTTTTGGGTGTTGTTAAATCACTCATTGTTGATGTCATACTCTTTTGTATGACGCGAAAAGCCTATAATTTAAACAATCCTAACGTATCTAGCTGCATAAAAGTTGATGATCCTGAAAGCACTCAGCAATCATATGACGAAAACTTAAAACATCCAATACTTAATAGAAATGTGCGGGGGTGCACTTAATCACATCAAGACTTAAGTAAAGGTATTCGGCACTGGTGGGCTTCCCCACTCAACACTTAACTTGTTCAATAGTAATGTAGGAAAAAATATAGTTTTTGTTATTTGTTACCTGATAATGCCTCATAAGACTTAGCATCTTGTCAAGCTTGGGGGATATTTCCCAAAAGGGTCATCTTGCTAGCGGTACCCATAGTGGTATCCACTGCCGATACGACCATCACATTAAATTCTTGTCCGTCAGCGACGGTTGCTGTATCTTTGAAATATGCGTTGTCTTCTTGGGGTGGCATGTCATGGCATGTGTCTTTTTCATACACATCTGACTGCTAGGATATCTACCAAGTATGGACTGAATTGATCTTGCCCTCCAATGCGAGATTAAGTTTATCACTACTTGTTCCCCTTTGTCACTGTGATCCATGTCATGTTTCCTTATAGGCTTCTTCAATGTGTTAGCAATGCACTCTCTTGCTATCTTCATATCACCAACAGCTTCCTCCGTTCTTACGGGGGTTGGAAATTTTACCTTCAAATGGAAGGTGACTATAACGTCTTGAAGCAAGTTTAAGATCGGCCTCCCCAAAATGGTGTTGTAAACGGAGGGGGCTTTGACCACCAGGGACTTCAGCACCTTTATGGAGCGAGCTGGAAATGAACCTAGAGATATGGGTAGAGACACCTCCCCTAATGCTTCCATTATCTCACCCGTGAATCCCGCGGGGGGGGGGGGGGGGGAGTGTTGACCACTTGAACAATGCGTCGTCCACCCTAGTTGGGTGAAAGCAATGTAAAAGAGGATGGCTGATGAGAGCCTACTGTCGGCCAGAACCTTCTTCACCCAGTAGTCGAAGATGGTCACCGATATCACTAAGGCGTCATTCACCAGTGGGATGTTTTCCAAGTCTTATATTTCAACCTCTATAGTTTGAGTTTTTGGCTTCACTTGATCCACTTGCCCTCCTCGTGGGAGGAGATGGCATATTGACCGGTAGCAGCCCTTGGTGAAAATTTCCTTGAGTTCGTGGAGTCACCCCATGCTAGGCCTCCCAAGATCACCCTTATTTTTCCATTCACTTGGGGGGTTATCCATCTCTAAGTCCGCCCTTAGGGGGTTGCCTTTGACTCCCTCTGTCTCTTTGATTCTTGTATATTCTTCAGCTCTGGCCAACAACTCCTCCATGGTTTATGGGGGCTTCCCAGATACAGATTTCTTAAACCTACTATTGCATAAGTTCCTTTGCATTATTCCCGATAACAACACATGATTGACGTGCGGTACTTTAGACACCGTGTTGGAGAAACTCTATACGTATTCCCGCAAAGATTCACCATCTTTTTGAACCACAATGAATAAGAAAGATGATGTCTTCGGGTACTTTTTGTTTATGAAAAAGTGATTGAGGAAATGTTTGGTCGGCTGCTCGAGGCCAGCGATGCTATCGGCAGGCAGTCGATTGAATCAGCTAAGTCTCCTTCAAGAAAGGGTGGTTCGAAAAATTTTACAGTAGGCAGCATCACTGATGTCATACATATCAGTCTTAGCGTTGAACTTGTCAACATGTTCCTGGGGGTCTCCATCTCCCTCGTACTCACTTACATAGGGAATTTTAGACCTTGGGGGCAAAGACTCTGCTAAGATTGTTGAGCAAAAGAGACTTCTCTTCGATGGAGCCACAGCTAGTGGCACTAGTTGCATGTCCTCATATCGCCCGTAATTCTTCGGACTTCTATCATGGCGAGGTTCGATCCTTCTCCGGCCTTCCTGCCTTGGCAAGGCCTCCTCGGAGGTCAATGAGACTTGACCTCAGGGTGGAGACCTGGGAGGCGTTGACCTTCTATCTCTGCCTCTCGGCATCCTCTCAAGGGGTGAAACCAAACTGTCTGCTTCCTGGGGACGACTCCCTGAAGGTGGCTCTCTAGGGTCGAATCTTGGGGATCGACTCTCTGAGCGCGACTTCCTGGGGACGACTCTCTGGGCGAGGCTCCTGATCTCTGCGAGTTGACTAAGGAGGTGAAATAAGTCTCCTTCTCTTAAGATCCGCCTCTTGAGCACTTGTCAGGTGGGAGTCGTACCCCCTGGTAGTTGTCGAAACAGGTGGTCCATGTGATGGCTGTGCCTGGGCGTATTGCTGAACCGCCATCGCCCCTGCTCGCACAGAGGCATCTTCAACTGGAGCAAGCAGTGCCTCTTGAGTGATCTCAAAAACCCTAAAAGGAGGGGGTGGAATCACAACTGGCGTTACGGGCGACACATTTTGCTCGTTCGTCGGGGGTGCTACTTTAGGACCTCCGCCATCAGTCGAACTATTGGGTGGATTTTCTTCTCCCACTTCAATGTTGGGCCGATCTTCAGGCGTTGGGTTAGGAAGTCCATCAGCAACATCTAGCTGGGGTTGGCTTGTCATTCTATCTCCGGTAGTTCGAGCTTGTGACCTAGTTTGTGTACTCAGTGGCTGGAACGTTCTTCCCACAAAAGGGGCCAATCTGATGATGGTAAAAGTTATCAGACAGTGAATGTCACGTGATGTACCACGTGGAGTAGTGGAAATGATCCAACGCACGACAAACTAGGTTTGGGGGTTGGTTAATGTATAGACTGCAGTCGAATGTATTGAGTTGCCTACGTACCCAAAGTATGTGGGATCAAGTCAGTTTGTAATTCTTTTGTGGGGTTACTCTCAATAGCCAGTAAATTTTTTCTGGGGAGTAGATAATGACCCTTTCCCAAATCCTCTAAGATATTTATAAGGAGCTGGTAGTGGGCTATGAGTCGTGGGATTAGCTTTATCAGCAGTCCATCAGGCTTAATAATATAATCCTTAGACTAATAAACTAGCGCATGTACTCTTAATGGGTCGTCAGGCCCTTTTGGGCTTAACTAGTATGTTAGCCGCATATTTATATCCATGGGTGGCACCCCGAATCGAGCCGGGTGTCGATTAATTACCATAGTACCCCTAGACATTTTTGGCGCACATCATATATATATGTGTGTGTGTGTGTGTGTGTGTGTTTAGTTGTGTGCGTGTGTGTGTGTGTGTTTTTCGTTGTGTGCGTGTGTGTGTGTGTTTCGCTGTGTGCATGCGTGTGTGTGTGCGTGTGTGTGTGTGTGTGTGTGCGTGTTTTGCTCTGTGTGTGTGTATATGTGTGTGTGTGTGATATGTGGAAGAAAATCCATGCAGGAAAAAGGTTGGTAAAGAGTTTGGGGAAGAGGAAGATTGGAAAAAGCAAAAATGAAGTTTGGAAGAAGCAAATCAAGCTTGGAAGAATAAAAAAATGGCAAAAGAGTAATCAATCAAAATTCATCATCTAAAATGACAAATTTGCCCTTAAAAAATGGCACATGCATGGCATGTAACAAGATTTCACCGGAATATGCCAAATTATAAAAAAAAATGCCACTTTTGCATAGGTTAGGAGGTAAAGTGGGAAAAAAAAAGTTTGAAAAAAAAGTGTGAAAACGACCAAAGTTCGGATGATTTAATGTTTTTATTCCTTAAAACAACAGTCAACTTTTTTTACTTGCAGAAAATCTTGATTCCAATATACTAGTACAATTCTTTAATATATATTCATGGAATTTTTTGTATTCTACATGCATTATGGTACGGAAAATTTTTCATATGTTGACATGGTTATAAAATCATGGGATAATTACACTCACACTCCCTGGGTAATTACACAAACCTCCCCACACTAATTAATAATTACATATACACCCTAATAGTACTTATTAATTTCATTTTAGGTCCACCTATGGGTCCATCTTATGTCCAACTGTCATGGAATATTTTGCAGTTCAACGTGAATTTGTCAATACAAAAAGAGAATTGACATTAGCACTCCATATTTTTATAAGAGCACTCCACTTACTTTTTAATTTGTTTAATTGGACAAGAATACCCCTTAATTTTTAAAGAAAGTTTCTATCAATTTTACAAGATGAATTTGTCAATTTTGAATAATTCTCACATTTTTAAAGCTTTTTTTTTTTTTAAACTTTTGGTGCATAGTACTAACATAGAATACTTCCCCTATTATATAAATCAATTGTAATGAAAGTAATCACCATAGATGGTGTGTTCCAACTATGTAAAGTAACTATATTAATGTTAAACAAAATGTATTTATGTCTATGAGTCTTAGATGCGGTAATTCTCAATTATATGTAACTTGCTTGTCAAACTTAATTTTTTATAGAATTATTGTCCAATAAATTTGATAAAACGCATAAAGTATATGGATAAATAAAATTCTAACCATATTACTAAAACTCCATTATAAGTCTAAGAAAATGGCATGTGTTTCTAGCTAGCTGCCAATACGGCATTGCGATTGTGAGTATGGTCCTCATGTTTACATCTCATACATTGATAATATAGTATTTAAGATGCAAAAAATTCTAGTACAAATTGAGTTTGATCGAATTTAAAAAATTATATTTGTTATGTGATTAGTCAGTCACTCGTGAATTATTTTAGATTATGTTTGAAGTTGAACTAGAATTTCCCTTCGAAAGCACCATTATTTGGTGTGATTGAAATTGCTTAATTTGTTCCAACTAATTTTTGTAATCAATTATTTATTGTCCAATAAAATAAAAAAGTAAAGAAAATAGAAAGAAAGAAGATAATAGTATACAAAAACAATTATAAAGAGACAAGTTCATCTTCCAAGGTTGATGAAATTAAAATTACATGGAGAAATATTATTGTCCATTTAAATAAATTAAAAAGCAAATGGGGTGCCATTATAAAAAATGGTGTGCTAATATGAAATCTCATACAAAAATTGCTTTTTTAACGTCTTGCACCCGCTCGGACATGATAAGGTCCAATCAAAATCCAGTCCATTTACACCAAATATTTACCGAATATAATTTTTTCTATATGACCCAACGGATCCCCAATACATCATCTTGGATTCATCTTCCGAAAGATTCACTCAATTTTTCCCTTATATCATATGTGTCTTGTCCAAATTTCGGAAAGAAAGCATTTTAAATTCTTTCATTGATTTTCAATTTAAATTTTAACTATTTACTTTGGCTTTTATTTCTAGCTATGTTCATTATGTGCTTATTTTATTTTGGTAATATTTATTGTTGATGGGACATAAGCGAGTAGTTGCAGATATTTAGAAATCCCAATTTGTAGAAACTCGTAGGGGAGCATAATAATAATAATAATAATAATAATAAAAAAAAAAAAGATGTTTAATCCAATTTTTGGTTTTCTATCTTCTCCCTCGTAATTTTTGAAGACGTATTCTATTCAAATTGAAGACAAAATTATCGGGGCTCTATCATATGTTGGTCCCAAGTGGCATACGAAAGGGTCTAGAGGGGGGGTTGAATAGACCCTGAATTCTTTTTCGACTTCAAAAATTTCGTACTACAAGATTTTTGGACGCTTGAAAAGATAGACGCTTGAGGTGTCTAACGCTTGACTTAAGCCCTCTCTTAAAAAATTATTGACGCTTTGGCGAAACGTCTGATGAAGACTGTTTTTAGGAAGTTAACGCAGACTTCAAAATCTGAATACTTTAACCAAGTAGGTTTAGCGTTCAGTTCTTTAATCAATGTTAGCACAGCGGAATGATTTTTGGAGTCTTCTCTTTGAAAGCTTTAGCGTCACAAGAGCTTTCTTAGTTGCTTAAATTTTGATTGTGTTTTACTTAATCAATTTATGCAATGATATGATAGATCAAAGAATTGACTGAGAAGTAAATGACACAATATTTGTAAGGTTCGTTGGGTGGTGTAATCCCAAGTACGTCCTTCTTCTCCTCGAACACTTGGAGGCAATCCACTAAAATGATTCTCAAAGAATCACACAGAATCTTCTACAAATTAGGGAGAGATGGATGTCGATGACTTGAGCTCCTTGATCACACAGATTTCTGCTCCAAATCACTTCAATTCCCTTGCTTCTTTCACCCAGAAATATGGCAAGTATCCAACTTCGACTTCACACAGATCGCGAGGCTTGGATAGAGATTTTTCTAAAAAAGTTTGTTTGATTTTGATGAAGTTCAAACAACTGGAATATCTCAGTAGTAGAGTAGTTTCTTCAAAAAGAATGTTTGAGATATTAGGTTGACTGTCTCAGGATTTGATGAAAAGCAGAGAGAATATTTTCTTGAGTATTCTAGCTTTTCTGAGAGTTTAAGGAATGAGACTTCAATGAAACAGCAATTTGGCTTGATAATTGTTCTATGTTTGGCTTGTTGTTGAAGTTCTATTTATAGGCATTCTTGGAAAAAGTGTGCGTTTGACACATGCAAGGGCGCGTGTCTCTCACTTTTGCGAGTGAACAACTTTTGTCCTTTTTCCTGAAAATCTGCTGCACAAAAGTTGGTGCTGCAGTCTTTGAATTGTTGACAATCCAATAGGATGGCTTCTCCGTACGTCTGAAAGTGCTTATCACATTTAATGCTCTTATCAGCATTTAATGCAATTTCAATTAAATGCCCGTTGGCATTTAATGCATTGAGAATATTTGCATTAAACTCCTTTCGATCTGACGCTTCAGGAGAATGTTTGTCATTTGATAGACGCTTCATTCATGAACTGAAAGTTCAATTTAATCTTGAGGACTATTTAATGTTTAGACGCTTGGGAAAAGTCTTCAGACTTTGTTTAGAAGTGTAGACGCTTGAAACTTCAGTCTTCGTTACTTGACACCTCACTCAGAACATGTCAGGCGCTTAGAGTGAACTTCTTTAAACTTCATTCACTATTGATTTCTTGGACGCTTGGAGTCTTCAGATTTCGCAGTCTTGATAAGCTCACTCAGAAAGTATCAAACGCTTAATCTAACCGACTTCTTGATCTAAGAATGGCAAAAGTAAAAGATAAAATAAAGCTTATACATTTCTAATGTTCAAATGCTCATATAAGTATCTATGAAATTTAAGCATACATAACTTTGGGGTCTAACAAGATTCCTAATTTTCATCATCAAAACATCTAACATGAAATTCCTAACAATTTCTCCCTTTTTGATGATGGCAATACTTACTCTTTTATAGTTCAAGAGTTAACGACAGCCAAAGTTAATAAGCGTTATGTTAGAAAGTTAGAGTTATTTAAGCTTCAACGAGATGTTTCAGCTGAAAAAATGTACTTTATATATATTCGGAGAGTTCATACATTTTACAAACTATGTAGAAACAGAAAAAAGGGTTAAATTACAAAGAGCTATCATGATCTACTTTCTTCTGGTAAGATTTCGTTGTCTGATCATTTATGTTCTGATGGCTTGTTCGATGAGATCTTGAAGGGTGATCATTATCTGATGATCTCTGTCAATTACGAAACGGTTTTCCCTTTTTCGCCTTGTTTCATACACTCTATGCCGTCGATCCCATTCGGATGGATCAATACCCATATGCCTAAGCACTGCTCTGAACGCTTGAGATAAGTCTGAGAACTGCATTTCCACAGCCAAGTCTTGAGGAGTAGTAGGCTCTGGAAGTGGCGCTCGCTCCATCGGTATATTGAATTGTTCAAGTAGCGCTTGAGATGGCACAGGTATATCTGCTCTGAAAGCGATGGGAGGAAAACCAGTTCTTCTACTAGGAATTCCCGTGGCGGCAACCCATGAAGGGTAATTAGATTTGGGCAAAGGATGAGGAGGAGGAGGTGGCAAGAAGACAAAATCTTGTGGATTTTTCGGCTCTGGACGCTTCACTTCTTGACGCTTAGAACTTGAGTGAGCTCTTGAACTTGCATGAGCTTTCCTCTTTTCCCCCTTATTGCCATCATCAGCATTTACTGTAGCTTCAGTAAGAATGGCAATTTGAGCAGCCATTTGAACCATGGATGCAGCCAACGCATCAAATTTTGCTTCAAGAGATTCTTTCATAGCAAGTTGATTAGCTGCAAGTCCATCGATCATCGTCTGCATACGAGAGAGAGGAGTATCTACGACAGCATCAGCAGCTCCGCGCATATGAGCAACTTAAGCGCTCATATTCTCCTTCTCGATCTTAGCTAAGTCTTCCTTGATCCAGTGGAGAGATTCTGCATGATTGGACGCTTGAGCGTTCATCTCTTCCAGAGCTTCAGTGAGGAGAGGCACAAATGTTTGAAGCACATTCGGAGAGGTAGCTGGTTGTTTAAATTTGGAGGTGTGCTTTAGTGACTCGATAGATGGTTGGTGAAAATCTGGATTGAAGACAGACGAATGAATTGCTATCTCAGCAACCGTTGGAACAGGTGAAGTTGAAGCATCAGGCACAGCCTCTGGTTAAGACGCTTGAACTGGTTCCACTATGGGCGCTAAGGCAACTTTTGTATCAGATGTGGAAGGTAAAGAAGAGACAGTAGTTAGATGACTAAAGTCATAGAATCTGAAGTTGACCCTTCCAAAATCTGAATCAGCAAACTCCGTTGATGAACTGTTGATTAAGTCATTTACTCGAGAAATAGGAATGGTCGAGAAATCACTTAGAGTGCGGATTGGAGTGTCCATTGCTATGACCCAACTTGGTCCTAAGATCTGGAGCATGTGGTTAACAAAGATTTTGCAACGAGAGCCTTAATAAAGAAGAGAGCATCGTCACGTGGAGTGAAGGAGAAGCGTAGAACTCTATCTTTTGGCAACTCCAATGGATGCTCAGACTCTGATACATATATTTCCATGTATTCTTCAACGTAAGCAAGGCTGCACGCGAGATGTCCGAATTTCTTTCGAGTAGAGAGAGAACATAGGCATAGTGTTCTATCAGTTCCTATCGGAAAGAGAAGAGCAATGGATACCCAAAAAGAGGTCTGATAATGGATCCATTTGGCTTTCTCAGGTTTGCAGTGAAGACGTTGTGGAAATCCCGTAACGGAGGGAGCATCTTCAACATACGTCTGATGTTGTCTTCCTGCTGGCCAGTTGTAAGCGTTAAATCTGAAGTAGGCTTTGTGCCGCTTGTTGACGCTTGGCCACAGTAATTAATTGGCAAATCTGCAATCCTAGACAACACTTCACGCAGAAAGCGTTCAATTAGTTGACGAAAAGATGGTAAGAGGGCAAGTGGCCCAACTCTTGCTTCTCGGCGCTGTAAGCAATATCGAGCAAGCTGTCTTCTTTTATCTAGCATGCCGATTGTGAACAAGTGAGGTTCCTTGACCAGGTCTTCAAACTTGTAACGGTGGCCAACGTAGGCTTCACACCAGGTAACCTCATTCATGCAGAAGGTTGTGCCTGCATTCAGAATGGCATGAAAGCCTTCATGATGAATATCTCGGATGGCTTCAAAATGATGCTTATTAGGTTGATAGTTTGCATTCAGGACGCTTTGTAAGAAGTAGTCAGCCTCTTCTTGAATGAGAGCATTTAGAGAGGCAGGACGCTCACCGATATAGGGACTTTTATTTGTCCATAATCTTAGTGGGTTCGGAAGACTCTAATTAGCAGCACTGTGCACAACTGAACAAAAGTGGGAATAACCCTCTTTGTTTAAGATTTCCTCTTCAGGATTTAAAAGCTCCACAGGTAGACGCTCATAGGCTTTAATCTTGTAGTTTCTTGGAGCAAAATATGAAGGCTTGCTGCGTCCCATATCCAGAAAGTAAGCTAAGTCCACATCCCCTTGTGGAATTCTATCAGTACCCCATTTTTCAAATATCTGTATAGACGCTGGGGTAGGAGGTAGAGGATCTCCAATGGCTAGTGCCAAGTAGTATGCAAATTCAACGCTTGAGACTGCATTGTTCAACAACATTTCTATAAGAGCCCGATCTCTATCAATTATCTTGGCTAAATCATTTTCAGCGACGATGTCACATTCTTCAGTATAGCCAGCTGGAATGAATTCTTCTTCAGGAACTGGAGGCATATAATTGATTGAATGATCAATCGTCTTTAGTGGGTCGAGTTTGAAGAAGTGGCTAGGCGTTGGAACGTCTTCAGCAACACTCTAACCTTCTGAGCGTGCCTCTGTTATAGCCTGAACAGGGACAGGAGTCTGAACCTCTGTAGGAGAAGGTTCCTCAGCTTCAATTGCAGCAACTTCTGCGGCAACATCTTTAGCAATAGTGACAACTTCTGTAAAATCAATATCCAGGAGGACAACTGTTGACGCTTCAGGAGCGGCTGGAACTAAAGCTGTAATACGAGAACTATCCTCTATAAGAGCAGGATCTTCTACAGATGTAGGAATAGAAAAGATGTGGGAAGAAATAAACTTACCCTGAGAACTAGTCTCAACAGCAATTCTTTGAGCGCTTGGCTCAACAGCGACTTGAGCGCTTGGCTTATCAGCAACTTGAGCGCTTGGCTCATCAGTCTCAGGCTCTTCAGGAATAGGAGCAACTCGACGCTTGCTAGTCCTGGAACGCTTGAAGATTTTCTTTACGTTGACTCGTTCAACGAGCTTAGACGGTGGAGCGGGAGGATCAGCAGCTGGTTCTTCAAAGTTTATATGTTTGATGATCCCTTCCAGCTTCCTTCGTTTGAGAGGTAACTTATCCTCTGCATCCTCATCGGTTTCCTCATCGTCCTTTTGAGAGGAGGCGGAAAATTGAACCTTGGGCTTTCTGGGAGCCCTTTTCTTCGTTGCAGCCAGACGCTTCACAGCTTCTTCTGGAACTGGACGCTCCGCTTCTTTATCGGATGCTTGACGTACTTCCAGACGCTCAGACAGTGGTTTAGCGGCACCACCAATTTTTGGAAGATTGAACAGATTATTCAGAATCCTTTTTCCAAACAACTTGGACTTATTTAACGGAAGTCCAGATGAGTATACACACTGTGATTTGTACAACAGGTCGCTTAGAACGAGTCCATAAAGTTTATTAGAGGCGCTTAGACTGTCCCGAAACCTTCCAAAGATGTACTCACTCTAGTTGATTTTGATGTTGAGGAGTATAGCAGTCATCATCTGGAATTGTACAGGGTTCACCTTATCAAAGGTTCCCACTCGGCATTCTATGATCTTGCTGCAGAAATCAGCCAACAGCCGGTATTTGGACACCAGGTCTTTCTTTTCGAAGTATTGAGTGTAGGGCACATCGTCGTACGCACTCATGGTTGTCCATGCTTCCTTGATCTGTTATAATGTAACGCAATCCAATGCCTCACCCTCATTTGGAAGATTGAAGTTCTTGGCAATGGTGGAAGCAGATAAGAGAAATTCCTTTGGAGACTCCTTCTTGGATAAAGAAATTAGACAAGAAATAGACTTCTTGTCCTCTGAAGGTTTAGCAGTCTTCCAAAAGGTATCGACTTCAGTAGGAAACATATATGAGTATTGGGTCAAGAACGATTTGAGCCCAGCCTTGACGACCATGTCCATCATGTCCGTTAGGTTGATCTGAGGTTGTTCATAGAGAAATTTCCAGTCGACAACAAGGCCTTCAGTCACTTTGATGGTAAGTTCAGCAGAGGTAGACGAGGATTTCTTTGGTGCCATTTTTAGTGAAAGAGATGAACTGAGATTTTTCTTTTGCTTTGAGAGAGAGGGAGAGTAAGTTTTGCAGATATGTTTGAGTAAAAGTGAATTGTCTTTCTGCAGAATTTGTGTTTTAAATGATACAGTAAAGAATTTTTTAAACTTGTGTTCTCTAGTCTCTGTAGGATTTAGACACGTGTAACGATTGTTGAATCTCAGCCATAAATTCATTAACTACGGACGCGAGTTTTGTGTAATAGAGAGAAGTTACATTTGGTAATTCTCATATATAAGGATTCGACATCCGAGTTAAAATTTTAAAACGTTTGGCATTTTCAGAGTGTAACGCACGCGCTTGTTTGTACACTGACACATACACAAACACGTGCTATCTCTGAACCGTCATTTTGAAAAAGAGACTTTTGATTACCCGCCAGTTTGATGTGATAGAAGCGTGCGAGTAGAGTACAAAATAGACTTTTGAGTCTACCCACTACTTCGAAAGAAGTTTGTAAACTTTATGCATGGCTTGTAAAGAAAATATTTTTATATTAAGAGTTGATTGGACTTGATTCAACGCTTAACTGATACCATTGGTTGGTATTTATATTTGAGCGTCCAATATTTTATGCAAAAATAATACTGAGCGTTGATGATCATGCATCTGAAAATTTTGATCATTGACGCTTATAGTTATGTTCAAGTACAATTTTAAGGTTCCCCCTAAATTTGATAACTTGTACCATTTGTTTTGTTTTTCAAAGAAGGCTTTTAGACATAAATCAAGTTGATTCCCTCTAAATTATATGTCTAATAAAATATGATACTTGATGATTAAGCGTTTAAATCAATCATACCTAGTTCACTTTTCAAAGTGAGAAAACGTTGTTCGTTGAGTGCTTTGGTGAAGATATCTGCCAATTGTTTGTCAGTTCCAATGAAGTGCATGGAGATATCTTTCTTTTGAACGTGGTCACGAAGGAAATGGTATCTAATGTCAATGTGTTTGGTTCTGGAATGAAGAACAGGGTTTTGAGGTATGGCTAGAGCGCTTTGATTATCACAATGAATGGGCGTTGAACCTAGGATTGTTCCATAGTCTCTAAGTTGTTGCCTCATCCATAATACTTGTGCACAACAACTTCCTGCGACTACATACTCAGCTTCGGCTGTGGAGGTAGCTATGGATTGTTGTTTCTTGCTATGCCATGAAACTAACCTATCACCTAGAAATTGACAAGTACCACTAGTGCTTTTACGATCTATTTTGCAACCTGCAAAATCTGCATCTGAGTAACCAATTAGTTCAAAAGGAGAATCCCTAGGATACCATAAGCCCACATTCTGTGTGCCTTTCAGGTATTTAAGGATCTTCTTGGCAGCAATTAAGTGTGACTCTTTAGGATCAGCTTGAAATCGTGCACACATGCATACCGAAAACATAATATCAGGTCTACTGACAGTAAGATAAAGAAGTGATCCAATGATACCTCTATAATTAATGATATCAACTTTCTTTCCACTTTCATCTTTATCTAACTTAAGCGTTTGGCCCATTGGAATTTTTGAAAATGATGCATTTTCCATACCAAATTTCTTAATCATGTCTCTTGTATATTTAGCTTGGTTAATAAGTATGCCATTAGGAAGTTGTTTAACTTGTAGTCCTAAGAAGAAAATTAATTCACCCATCATGCTCATTTCAAATTGTTCTTGCATCATTTTTGAAAATTTCTCACACAGACGCTTGTTAGTAGAACTAAATATAATATCATCAACATAAATTTGAACTAAGAGAATATCTTTGTTATTGGTAATTTTAAATAACGTTGTGTCAACGCTGCCTTTTGAAAAGCCTTTACCAATAAGAAAGATAGAGAGAGTGTCATACCATGCTCGGGGTGCTTGCTTAAGCCCGTAAAGTGCTTTTTCTAGCTTGTAAACCATACCCTTACCATGATTGTTGATGAATCCTGGTGGTTGCTCCACATATACTTCTTCTTGGAGTTTACCATTCAGGAAGGCACTCGTCACGTCCATTTGATACACCATGAACTTGTTGAACGCTGCATATGCTAGAAACATGCGGATTGCTTCAAGGTGAGCGACAGGAGCGTAAGTCTCATCAAAGTCAATACCCTCCTCTTGCCAGTATCCTTGAGTTACGAGTCTGGCCTTGTTTCTTATAACAATGCCGTTTTCATCCATCTTGTTTCTATATACCCATCTAGTTCCAATAACTCCTTGGTGAGTTGGTCTTGGTACTAGCATCCAAACCTTTTTTTGTTCGAACTGATTAAGCTCTTCTTGCATAGCTTCAATCCAACTTGGGTCAATTAGCGCTTCATCCACTTTCTTAGGTTCCATTTGAGATAGAAAGCTTGCGAACATAGCCTCATAGAACGTAGCGGCTCTAGTCCTAACAGGTGCTTCAATATCTCCAATAATCTGCTCAGGTGGATGATCACGCAGCCATAATTTGTCTGGTTTGAAGGGGTTAAGAGGTTGAACATGCGCTTGAGGAACAGATGCTTGACTACCTTCTTGCGTGGGCGCTTCAAGTTCGCAATTCTTTGTGTGCTCTTGATGATCATTCTCTTCATGATCATCAGCATTTCTTACATGATAATTTAGAGTAATCTCACGAGTATTCTTAGGAGGTGGCACTGAGATCTCATCATCGTCGTCAGTATCTTCATCAATAGTAATCTTAGACGCTTGATGACATAGATCTTCAACTCCTACATCATTTAAATTAACCTTACTAGGCTCTTGGTTAGCATCATCAAAAACAACATGAATAGATTCCTCAACCATCGATTTGATCTTATTGAGAATGCGAAAACTATTTCCATTTTTGGCGTAGCCTAGAAAGATTCCCTCATCCGCTTTAGGATCAAAAGTCTTTAGGCTTTGAGATCCATTATTATGGATAAAACATTTAGAACCAAAGACGTGAAAATATGAAATATTTGGCTTACGTCCCTTCCATAGTTCATATGGAGCTTTTTCATGCTGTTTGTTGATCATGCAGCGGTTTTGAGTGTAACAGGCAGTGTTGATCGCTTCGGCCCAAAATCTAGGAGCAAGCTTGGATTCTGCTAACATAGTCCTAGCGGCTTCCTTAAGCGTTCGGTTCCGGCGCTCAGCAACACCATTTTGTTGGGGAGTTCTGGGAGCTGAATACTCATGAGGTATTCCATTTTCTGCACAAAACTTCTCAACAATCTTGTTAGTAAATTCAGTACCGTGATCGCTTCTTATTCTTGCAACCTTAAGATTTTTCAAAGTTTGAAGTTGTCGAATAAGCGTTGTTAACTTGTCACATGTTTCATCTTTGGATGAAAGAAATTCCACCCAAGTAAATCGAGAGAAATCATCTACTATCACTAAAGTATACTTTTTACCGTTTACACTGATCATTTGAACGGGTCCAAACAAATCCATGTGAAGTAGTTCAAATATTCTGGAGGTAGATAGATGAGGTTTTCTCTTGAATGATGATTTAACTTGTTTACCCATTTGACAATAGTCACAAAGATGATCCTTATGCAATGGTCCATTTGGTAATCCCTCTACAAGATTTTGACTTATTAGCTGAGAGATTGTCTTAAAGTTGAGGTGATTCATTTTTCTATGCCATAACCAACCCATTTTAGATTCACATTTAGCAACAAAACATGTTGGGTTGTTATCACATGTTGAACCCCAATCTACCAAATATACGTTGTTAGTTCTTTTTCCTTTCAATTTAGTAGACTTAGTCTTAGCGTCGTTTATATAACAGCAGTCACTTGAGAATATGACTTCAAAGCCTTTATCAAAGAATTGACTTATGCTTAATAAATTGTGCTTCAGACCCTCAACAAAATAAACATCACTTATCATGATGTTTCCCCTATGCACAGTACCTATACCTTTGGTTTTACCTTTAGAGTTGTCACCAAATACAACCTGAGGACCATTGGCAGCTTGATAGTTGATCAGAAGATCTTTGGAACCAGTCATGTGCCTTGACGATCCACTATCAAAGTACCATACAGATGTATCGGCTCTAGCTCTAGGTACCTGCAATCAAAAAGGGAAGTTATATTTCTGTTTAGGTACCCATTGTTGCTTAGGTCCTTCAAGATTAGTAACATTGTTAGTTTGAATTAGAACTTTAGGAACCCATATTTGCCTTGTATTCATTGTAGGATTATTGGCCTTTTTGGGTTTCACATTGTGCTGTGTGTGCTTTTTGGGTGTATAATAATATCCTCGATTATAATAATAGTCATAATCATAATCATCATAGTATCGATAGTGTGATCTTGACTGTCTTGGATATTGACGCTGGTATTTCCTTAGCGCTGGCTTGGGTTGCTCTTTTGGTGCTGGACGCTTAGCGCTTGACTCACAGTGGTTAGTCTTATCTTTAGCCTTTTGAGCGTTTGGATAAACCCGCCTTTGTGAATCATTTGCCTTAGCCTTACCCTTGCCTGAGTTAGCTTTGACTTTCTCATCTGGCCTCTTACCATTGTCACTTGGTTCATTTTGAGTTTGACCTTGTGAACCTTTTTCAAGAAAGATAACACCCTTTCCTTTGTTGTTTGTCATAACATTAGATTGATTGGATTGTTTACCGAGTTTATCGCATCCTAAACCAGTCTTTTCACCAAATAATCTAGTTACTTCAGTCACATTATCCAACTTTCTAGAAGCTTTTGATAATGATGAGATGAGCTGCTCTGATTTAGCAAGTCTAGCGATCAAATCAGGTTCTCTCTCGACTATTATATCAAGATCATTTTTTAATTGAATAATTTCACTCTCAAGCGATTGGTTCTTCTCAATGCACTGTTGTTGAACTCGCAACTCTGCTCTGAGCGTCACTTTATCTCTTGTGAGTGATGAGATAATAGCGAGATCATTTTGATATATTTTGGCAGCTTCTTGACATTCATTGTAGTATTCTTTGACTTTGTCAAGTAATTCATCATAAGAATGAGGAATTGATAATTCATTGATTACCTTAAGAGACGCTTCATCATCTTTGGCCATGAGACATATGAGCGCTGAGTCATCTAATGGTTCATCATCATCACTACTTTCTTCTGATGATTCTAAATTTTCAGGTGCGGATGCTGGTTCTGATTCCGCTAGCAAATCTTGTTGACGAAGGTTGCTCCTGAATTGGTTTCTATCCAAATAATCCTGCCTTGAGGGCTCGGATACGTTTGGATAAGGGCAATTTACCTGGTAGTGCCCTGGTTTCCTGCAATTGTAACAAAGATTAGTTTTCATCTTTTGTTCATTTGTTAACCTTGCAATGTGTGGTTTTGAGACCACTGGAGCTGGGAGACTTTGAGTAGACGCTTGGTATTGAACAGGCGCTTGGGATGAAGGAACAGAATACTGAGGCGCTTGAAACTGTTGTTGCACAGGAGAGGGCGCTTTATTTGAACTTTGTCCTTGATTATTAAGACCTTTTCCTTTCTTTTCATATCTCAAGAACTTCCTGAATCTATTCAGCAAAGCCAACATTTCTTCCTCATTGATATCTGAATTCTTTCCTTTATTACCTGATTTACCCTTGATTGATGCAATAAGCGCTCCAGATTCAATCACTGGACTACTCATAATATCACTGGTAGAATTCAACTCGAACTCAAATGCTTTTAGCTCTGAAAAGGCGTCTTCTTGAGTTAGGAGATCCAGCATATTTGATTCTCTCATAGCGGTTGTCTTCATCAAGAATTTACTTAGTAAGCTTCTAAAGATTTTAACCACCATTTCTCGGTTCTGTAAATCCATTCCCAACGATGTAAGTTCTGTAACTAGAGCTGTAAATCTTATATCCAATTGCTCTAAAGTTTCATTGGGTAGCATCTTAAATCCGTTAAACTTTTCCTTGGCAATGGAAACTTTGTTTTCTTTGATTTGAGCTGAACCACCACAAATCATAGCCAACTTATCCCATATTTCTTTAGTAGTTTTGCAAGACTTGATCTTGTTAAATAAGTTGTCATTATCACCAATAGCCGTATATAGAGCGTTACGACCAACATTGTCCAAATTAGCTCTTCGATGTTCATCTGGAGTCCATTCTTGTTTTGGTTTCTCAACGTAACCATCGGGAGTTTCTTCCGTGGCTCCAGGCGCTCTTGTGATAACTTTGTATATTTTGGTTGGCCCATATGAAATAATATCACACATGTCATCATCACATGAACAGAGATATGTAAATGCTTTGACTTTCCATGTGTCAAAATTTGATTCAGTCAGTTTGGGAACTTTAGCAAATGTCATATCGAAAAATTTTAAACGCAACTGGATTTTGAAAGAAAAGGATCTAAACAAGCAATTATGCTTGGAAATTTTAAAATTTCAATTTTAACCGCTCTAATACCACTTGTTGGTCCCAAGTGGCATACGAAAGGGTCTAGAAGGGGGGGCTTGAATAGACTCTGAAGTCTTTTTCGACTTCAAAAATTTCGTACTACAAGATTTTTGGACGCTTTAAAAGATAGACGCTTGAGGTGTATAACGCTTGACTTAAGCGTTCACTTAAAAAATTATTGACGCTTTGGCGAAGCGTCTGATGAAGACTGTTTTTAGGAAGTTAACTCAGACTTCAAGATCTGAATACTTTAACCAAGTAGGTTAAGCGTTCAGTTCTTTAATCAATGTTAGCACAGCGGAATGATTTTTGGAGTCTTCTCTTCGAAAGCTTTAGCGTCACAAGAGGTTTCTTAGTTGCTTAAATTTTGATTGTCTTTTACTTAATCAATTTATGCAATGATATGATAGATGAAAGAATTGACTGACATGTAAATGACATAATATTTGTAAGGTTCGTTGGGTGGTGTAATCCCAACTACGTCCTTCTTCTCCTCGAACACTTGTAGGCAATCCACTAAAATGATTCTCAAAGAATCACATAGAATCTTCTACAAATTAGGGAGAGATGGATGTCGATGACTTGCGCTCCTTGATCACACAGATTTCTTCTCCAAATCACTTCAATCCCCTTGCTTCTTTTACCCAGAAATATGGCAAGTATCCAACTTCGACTTCACATAGATTGCGAGGCTTGGATAGCGGTTTTTTAAAAAAAGTTTGTTTGATTTTGATGAACTTCAAACAACTGGAATATCTCAGTAGTAGAGTAGTTTCTTCAAAAAGAATGTTTGAGATATTGGGTTGACTGTCTCAGGATTTGATGAAAAGCAGAGAGAATATTTTCTTGAGTATTCTGGCTTTTCTGAGAGTTTAAGGAATGAGACTTCAATGCAACAGCAATTTGGCTTGATAATTGTTCTATGTTTGGCTTGTTGTTGAAGTTCTATTTATAGGCATTCTTGGAAAAAGTGTATGTTTGACACATGCAAGGGCGCGTGTCTCTCACTTTCGCGAGTGAACAACTTTTGTGTTTTTTCCTGAAAATCTGCTGCACAAAAATTGGTGCTGCAGTCTTTGAATTGTTGACAGTCCAATAGGATGGCTTCTCCGTACGTCTGAAAGTGCTTATCACATTTAATGCTCTTATCAGCATTTAATGCAATTTGAATTAAATGCCCGTTGGCATTTAATGCACTGAGAATATTTGTATTAAACTCCTTTCGATCTGACGCTTCAGGAGAATGTTTGTCATTTGATAGACGCTTCATTCATGAACTGAAAGTTCAATTTAATCTGGAGGACTATTTAATGTTTAGACGCTTGGGAAAAGTCTTCAGACTTTATTTAGAAGTGTAGACGCTTGAAACTTCAGTCTTCGTTACTTGACACCTCACTCAGAACATATCAGGCGCTTAGAGTGAACTTCTTCAAACTTCATTCACTATTGATTTCTTGGACGCTTGGAGTCTTCAGATTTCGCAGTCTTGATAAGCTCACTCAGAAAGTATCAAACGCTTAATCTAACCGACTTCTTGATCTAAGAATGTCAAAAGTAAAAGATAAAATAAAGCCTATACATTTCTAATGTTCAAATGCTGATATAAGTATCTATGAAATTTAAGCATACATAACTTTGGGGTCTAACAAGATTCCTAATTGTCATCATCAAAACATCTAACATGAAATTCCTAACATCATATAATTTTGAAACTGCAAGATCTTATCCCTCCACAGAGAAACACCGTAATACCCCGATTTTTCTACAAACATACATAAATAGTAATATGAACTTCTTTCAGAAAGATGGTTCACTAATTGACTAATTAAAAGTCTTCTATGGTCTTCAGTAAAAAAAACACGCCTAATGACATCAGGGGCAGTTGGCAGCGCTTTTGGGGGTTAGAGTGGTTGATAAACATGATGTTTATTTAGGGCTTCCGGCGGTGGTAGAGAAATCAAAAGGAGGTGAGTATTAGAGAAAAAATTAGTTCGAGATTTCATGGTTGTAGTGCGAAATTATTGTCACGTGCTGGGAAGGAGGTGTTACTAAAGGTGGTTATTCGGTCAATTCTGACATATGCTATGAGTTGTTTCCGGCTTCCCGACTATCTCATTCATGAAATTGAATCGTCCATGGCTTCGTTTTGGTGGAATAATAGGGATAATAAAAAAATTCATTGGGTAGCTTGGAATAAATTATGTCAGGAGAAGGAAGTAGGGGGCTTGGGTTTTCGTGAGCTGAAGAGTTTTAATCTGGCGATGCTGGCTAAGCAGGGATGGCGACTATTAACAAATCGAAATTGTTTACTAAGTCCAATCCTCCAAGCTAAGTATTATCCGAATTCTGATTTTCTTCGGGCCTCTATTGGCAACAACCCTTCGTTCACTCGGAGGTCAATCTTCGGGGCTCGAGACTTAGTAGATGCGAGGGATAGATGGCAAGTGGGGAGTGGTGCAGATATTCAGATTTTGGAGGATAAATGGTTAGCACGAGATCAGAATTTTAGAGTGCGGTTGAATCCTAAAAATTATCCTCGGGATACTCGGGTTAGTGAGTTTATTGACAGGGAAGTTGGATGGTGGAACATAGATTTTGTTGAACAAGTGATGGCACCGGAAGATGCACGTACAATATTCTCGATCCCACTTGGTAACCAGCAACATGAGGACCGAATAGTGTGGCACTACTCCAAATCAAGCTTTTTTCTTGTTCGTAGTGCCTATCATCTCGCGCGAGTCATGCAGGAAGCATCTTTACCTGGACCGTCGGAGTTGGGACAAACTAGAGCACAATCATGGTGCTTTATTTGGGAAGCACGAGTTCCTCCAAAGGTCAAGGTTTTTAGCTAGAGGGTGTGTAACGACATTCTGCCTACTACCTTCAATCTTTCTCGACGGCATTTGGAGGTTTTGGAGGGGTGTTCGGTGTGTAATGGCCAGGAGGAGTCAACACTCCATGTTCTACTTCAGTGCTCATATGCAAGAGTAGTCTGGGGGTATATCGATCATAGCGCATGCTTCTGTTTTCCATCCGTGTCTCACTCTGGGGCATTGGTTTAGAAGGGTTCGGTTGCTACTGGATGTTGAGCTGTTCGGGTTATTCCTCAATGTGTGTTGGTTCTTGTGGTTTAACCGGAATAAGACTTTGATGGAACAACGTACGATGCCGCCGGATATTCTTATTGCTGCTGCTCGGTCTATGGTGGAGTCGTTCAAAAGGGCTTTCGCATCGGATGCTACGGTTAATACAAAAATGTCGGACAAACTTTGGTCTACTGTTAGGTTGCATATTTTACATATTTTTATCACGATTTAATTCACATTTATCTTTATCTTATGCCTTGTAGTTAGTCTTTTCCTTTATTTTTAGCCTAATTACGTATTTTGATTTCTAAGTTGTTAGGAATTTCATGTTAGATGTTTTGATGATGACAAGATAGGATTTCATGTTAGACCCCAAAAGAATGTAAGTTTACACTTTCATAGAATATATGTATAAGCGTTTGAAAGTTTGTTAGTTTGTTTGGCTTGTAATTTTTATCTTTGTAGATTTTAGACTAAGTGATAGATACTGTGTCGCTAATAGAATTCTAGGTGAGTCTATTAGAGATGAAATTGAAGATCAGCGTCTGAAGTTAGAAGAAGATGAAGATTTGTCTTAAGCGTTCGTCAAGCGCTTAAGAGTCTACTTCAGGATTTATGATTCAAGCGCTACTATTCAAGTGAACAGTATCCAGCGTCTTCTGAATAGTGCTACTATTTACGAATCACTATTCACGCATCACAATTCAAGCGCTCAGCGACTGATCTCAGTGACTGATATCAGCGACTGATCTCAGCGACTGATTGCAGCGACTCAAGCGCTCAACGACTCAAGTCAGTGACTCCAGCGTCCAGCTTTCAGATTCACCTGAAGGATTAAACCCAAGTTATCAAGGACTTAAATGCAATCACCAATGGAAATAAATTCAAAATGCATTAAATGCTTGATAAGTGCATTAAAAGCAAACAAAACAGTATGACTTGTGGACAAGCCACCTTTGTTGACTAGACTGTCAGCTTTTCAGAATTCAAACATGCCCCTGTCTAATCGGAATCAGCAGAAATTAAGGAATGTCAGAAAAAGGGACTATTTGAAGCTCCGCGTGAGGTACACGCGCCTGACTTGTGTCCAACGGACAAATCCCAAAATTCTCTATAAATAGTACCCTTCAGCTATCTCTGTGTGAGTGAAGAAGAAAAAAAGACGAAACCATGAAAGAGAGCTAAGAAATAATTTGAGAGAAAAAGCTTCCAAACTCCATAGCCAATTGGAATTCAAGAAAGTTAATTCTTTCAACAAGCAGTATTTTTGTGTAAGAGAAGCTTGTTGAAGAAGATTTTTCTTGAAGCTCCAATATCCTTAAAGCTTCTCAAATACATTCCAGACAGTCACCCGGTATCTCAAACATCTTCCAAGAAGAACCCTAAACTATTATTGAGATATCCCAAGTTGTTTGAACTTCCCAACATCAAACAAACCCTGTTGCAATAAACCCTCAACACCTTTCATCTGAGTGAGAAAGATTGTTGACTTCCACAAGCAATATTTTTTAGTAAGAGAAGCTTGTTGAAGAAAGGTCTTTATTGGAGCTGAAGTCTGTGTGATCAAGGAGCTCAAGGCCATCTTGGAGAAGATCTTCATTAGACCTGAAATCTGTGTGATCAAGGAGCTCGAGATCGTCTTTCTAGAAGCAGAGGATTGAAGTGGCTTGCAGCAGAAATCTGTGTGACCAAGGAGTTCAAGTCATCTATATCCATCTCTTCCTGTTTCCCTATTTTGTAGAAGTCTCTGTGTGACTTTTCGAGAATCAATTTAGTGGATTGCCTCCGAGTGCAAAGGAGAAGAAGGACGTAGCTGGGATTACACCACCCAGTGAACCTTACAATTTCTTGTGTCACTTTACTTTTTTAATGATTTACATTGCATTTGCATATTACATCTCTTAAAGGCTTTAAAACAGTTAAGCGACTATTTGCAAAAAAAAGTGAACGCTAAGCTTTCAAAACAGACTTAAGCGCTTCGCCAAGCGCTAAGCCCTCTAAGCGTTCAAAACTATTTAAAAGGAAAGCAACTAAAGAAAAACTTTTGTAACGCTAAAACATTTTCAAGAGAAGACTTTAAAATACTTCCGCTGTGCTAATCCTGATTAGGCGATTGAAACATTACCCTACTTTGGTAATAGTTGAAATCACTAAGTCTAAGTTAACTTTATCAAAACAGTCTTCGAGTAAGCGACTAGTCAAGCGCCTACACTTGTAAGCGACTAGTCAAGCGATTACTATCCTTAAGCGTTCAAAAGAGATTTTAATACGAAATTTTTGAAGTCGAAAAAGACTTCAGGGTCTATTCAACCCCCCTTCTAGACCCTTTCGTATGCCGTTGTGGGACCAATATAAGTTGTTTTAATGCTTTTGTAGGCATAAAAGCGATTGTTTGGATGAGTAGAAGGAGTATTTCTTATGAGAATAATGAAGTCTAACCAAGAGGATGTGAAGAAATGCAATAGAGAGGCCACACGAGAGAAAGTTCTGTTGAAGAAAAATTAAGATGAAAAAATTCTGCACAGGCAGACTGCACAGTTGTGCAGTTGCGGATTTTCATAATTTTCATGGGCCGATTTTATGACTTGGATGGGCTTATTTTATGTATCTAAGACTCCTTTTAAGTTAAGGAAAGAGGAAAAACGTTTTTTAGGCTAGAGTAGAGGTTAGAGAGTCATATTCTTGATTTAGAAGACTTGGAGAGAAAGAAAGAAGGCTTGAAAGAGATTTCTTGTAGTTGGAGGCTTTCATCTTCTCAAGTTGGATTTTTCTATTCCTCCATTGTAGAACATGAGTATTTTTATGTTTATACAATTTATTTCTTGTTTTTCTTTAATTATGCATACTTCAATTATTTTCTAGGGTTTAAGATGTAGTCATGCGTATTGAATTGGATTATTGATAATTTATGGATTTGATTCTTGTTTTGTTTATCTATTAATGAGTGTTTAATGTTTGTAATTGCTTGATCACCAATTGCATGATTGAAGATGAATTAAGAAGTACTGGGAGGTGAATTAGTTTATCGGTTCAGATTTAATAGACATGTGTAAATTGCTTAATAGGGATATTGGTAATTTTGCATGAGACTAGTTAAACAATATTCATAGAACTTAATGGATTCATCTAAGTTAGTTTTTTATCATGGGAGTGACGATAATTAATTTAGTTGGGTACTCATGAAGATCTCAGGAGAGTATTCATGTATTTAAGGAAATTGGGTTTTTAATTTACACAAGAATGATAATCCATTGAAAGTCAATAATCCAGAAAAATACCTTGATGAAATCTTAATCCCTAGGCTTTTCGTTAATTGAATATTCGTTTTAATTATCTCTGTTTTAATTAATTTAATTAATTTTGCTTTTATTAATTTTTGCTTTTAATTAGTTTAAAATTCACATCTTTGATAATCGATAGTCTAAATAATAGGATAAACTTCGTTTGGTACTTGATAACCTTCCCTGTGGAGACGATCTTACTTTCACTATATTATTTGTTCGATTCCGTGCTGTTACGAACGGTTAACATCTACCCCAGTACGGGTTTCGTGAAGGTGAATTTCGATGGAGCATTGCTAAAGACAATCCAAGACATGGGGTTGGGGCTGGTCGGTCGAGATTCGAGTGGGACGTGTCTTGGTTAGGCCACGGGGATTAGACCATACCTTAGTCATCCGGAACAAGCCAAGGCTCTTGCAGCAGTTGAAGCTCTTTGTTTTAGCAACCGAATGGGATGGCAGCGAGTTCATGTGGAAGGTGATTGTGCCAATCTAGTTGTTAGATATTATTATTGTTCTCCTAGTTAGATTAGTATTATTATTGTTTTGCTAGTTAGACTATTCTTATTACTTTATTTATCTTTTACCTTCTTTATAGTTTAGGGTTTTCTTGTATTCTCTATCTCTTGTAACTCTATAAATATGTTACTCAATAATACAAGTTCTCTACGGAGTTTTCTCTAATCTAACACTAATTAGGAAGCTCAAATCCTCTAATGAAGACCTTTCCAGTGTTGGAAACCTTGTTTCAAAGTTTAAATTTCTAATTTCGTTGTTTGACTCTGTTATCATTTCTTTTGTTAAACGTTCGGGGAATCAAGTTGCTCACTGTCTAGCTCGGGAAGCTCGGTTGAATCAAGAGTCTGTTCTTGATTTACCCCCAACTGTTCTTGAGCATTATTTGTTAGACCTTGAAGCTTTGCATTAATAATATTGACCGTGTTTTCCTCAAAAGAAAAAAAATTGACTAATTAAAGAATAACTATTTCGACTCATCTAAGCAAGTAATTCCAAATAAACGACCAAATTTTCAGGAGTTTCAATTTGAAGAACTTTGCATCATTTCCTGAGTTGTATTCATCTTTGGAGTAGCATGATTAAGATGGTGATACGTGTCTGGCTCAAATTCAGGTCCTGAGTGAGCAACGAATTAGCATGGTAGTGTTCCATATACAAGGGCAAGCTTTAAGCTGGCACAAATGGATGCACAACAATCGGCAATCATCAACATGGGAGGCATCCAAACTATCCTTGGAGACTCATTTTGGACCCTCGTCGTATGAGAACCATCAATCAGTTTTGTTTAAATTAAGGTAGACGGGAACGGTAACAGCGATCAGGTTGAGTTTGAAAGGCTTACGCAATTATAAATTGTTTTATATATGGATTGAGGTTGGAAGTTCAACAAGAATTGGCAATCTTGAAGCCTAGCTCCATTTCACAAGCAATTGGATGGCAAAATAGGTTGAATCGAAGTTAAGAGACCAAATGCCAAAACCTAGGAATTTTTTGAGATTTCCACCCGCGCCCTCCCAACTGCCTATACTAAACAACCCACCAACCCTAGACCACCAATCAGTCATTTAACCCCAAATGAAGTTCAAGAAATAAGAGTGGACGGTTGCCATTTAATTGTCATGAGCGTTTTCAACCGGGGACATAAGTGCAAAACGCCACAGTTCTTTTTACTTCTTATGGGGGAGCATTTTGAACCGACCCCAGAGACTACACTGTTTATTACCTCTTTAGTACATTCGGGCCTTGAGGACAACAAGGGGTATTGGTACGTGTCTGGCTCAAATTCCGGAAGAAAACCATTTGAAATTATTTAATCGGTTTCCAACTTGAATTTTTATTTGCATACACTTTTACTTCTAACTATTTTTATTAGGTGTTTATTCTGTTTTAGTAATTTATATTATTGATTAATAGAGTCATGCTAGGTAGTTTTAGAATTTAGCCTTATCTGGTAAGATATGAGTGAGTAGTTGAAGTTGTTTAGGAATTCTATATTTCATAGGATATCGTTGTTTATAGAAATGGGGAGAACAAATAAATAAAGTTTAGGATGTTTTAATCCAATTTTAGTATTTCTATCTTCTCCCTCTTGGATACTCGAATCGAAGATAAAGTAACGTTGCTCTATCAGGTGGTTGGCTATTGATTACAAATTGACAAATTCACAGAGATCAAGAACTATCTTGTTTTGTACCCAAATTATTTTCTCAATCTGTGGCACCTATCTCAGGGAAAGACCTATATTCGAGTATAATGACATTCTTCACTTAATGTTGTGATATTGCTACTTGATGAGCTTAGTGAAGAATAAATTTGATTCAGCTCGGATTTTGGTGGTAAAATTCGTCCCTAACCTATGACTCTAATGGGCCAAATCGAAACTGAAAAAATAAGATTATAGACTAGATTTGACCAAATCAAGCTGCTTATGTATCTATTTTAATAACATCAATTCTAAACGTAGTTCGTATCAATATTTGGACAATTGTAAATTACTTCATATAGTACGAGGCCAACTACTACTAGACTGACAACCTAATGCTAAGTAAAACGAGAGATTTTGGTGAGAAGGTAAATGTTGGTCCCCTCATAAATGAGTTGGAGGGAGTATTTATAGCCAGAGTCGGTCATTGTTCATGACGAGACACCTGGGTTAATCAGATCATCACACTTATCATTCAGTTAAAGGTAAGGATTATCCAGGTCGGGTCAGATTAAATAGACGAGAATCTTAAGGTATTTTTGTAAATAAATAGAATCTCAAAGGGTATTTTAGTCAATTGCCTTGTATGACGGGTTTTTCACGCACCAAAATTGCCCACACAAATTTCTACCCAAAATGAATTGATTTAGGGGTGTTTGATACAAGTTATATCAGTTAAGGGGTAAAATGTAATTTTCAGTTGACTATTCAGTTAATTTTTAACGGAGTAATCAATTCCATTAACTTTTCTGTTAAAAACTAACAAAAAATAAAGAGTGGAATCAATGTTACTTAGAAAAGGACTAATAATGCAAATTTATCAAATTATTGGAACTATTTCTAATATCGCACAAAGCGCGGGCATAAAATTAAAACGGCCCTATCCTACGGGACTAAATTTGCAATTTCGCCTCCTGATGTTAGGGGAAGTAAATTGAGCTTAAATGATGCAGTTGTAGAGCTTTAAATCCCGATGACGAAAAACCCTAACCTTCTTCCTTTTCTATATTCCTCCGCCGGCGATGGCTTGGTGAAGCAGTCGTCTTCTTCACCACTGTTACCACCACCATCGTCGGCGGGTTGGGTTGGAGCACCCTTCTTCAACTTGTACATTACATCTTCAAATCTGACGAGACGGCTATAGATCTAACGAGACAGAGACAGATCTGACGAGATGAAGACAGGTGATGCATAAGTTTTTATATAGCGTTTTAGATTTTTTGCTTAGTATTTTACTTTCTCTCTCGTATGAGATTTTGTTTTCTCTCTCGAATGAGAGTTTTATCTCTCCTTGAATAGGAGTTGCACAAGAATTTTCTTGTGTTCGGTTGTGAGTTTTTAAGATTTGTTATTTTCAAGAACTTGATAGTTAGTGTTTCAGATGTTCTTACTACATCGTTTGAGTCGATATGAATTATATTGTTCCAAGCATTGTAAACTTTCGATTAAATGATATATAAGACCAATTTTTCTTAAAAAGAAAATAAATCCCGATGACGAAAAGTGTTGACAAGAACCTTTGTACGGCACGAGAAGAATAATCGTTCCAGTTTTTCTTTTATATAAAAACTTCATCTCATTAAGTAGGCCAATTAAAGTGCAGCAAAATGTACAAATAGCTTTGAATCACAAAGAAAGCTATTAATGACATCTAAATCATCTTCATAGCCAGCATTGAATCATTTATGGATCGTTAATTTACCGAAACACACTTTGTTTGAGAATTGGAGTCATAAAAAGTAAAATTGAAAATTCCAACTTTCAAATTTATGACTGCATGACAATACATATGTCATGTGGCAATAGGAGTAATAATACGAAAAATATTTTTATAAAAGTAATAATTTGAGAATTACTTTTTGGTTTGAGTAATATATTTTAAAAGTAAACTCTATTTGGAAGTTTGATCCAAGTGTGATTTAAGCATCATAAAAATAATTATTGTTTAAAATGATGATATAAAAATTGTTCCAACAAATGGTATAAATCTTTCAACAAATACGATATTTGTTTCAACGTATAACGAACATCTAATTTTGTTATGATATTACTTTCTCACAAATAAAGTATTGTATGTGGAAATTTTAATATAGTGTGGAGTTGGCTTTGCCATGTGTCATTTGGCTATTATGTACGTACAATATAAAATATTCTAACAAACGATACGAACTGTTCAGAAATACGAAATAATTTGCTTAAACGCGGAGTCTGCATTATTTTGCCAACTTTTCACGTATATGATGTAAATGTTAATTGTATGGACTATGGAGTTTGGTTGCTCAAGTGTCATTTGACAGTTGTAAAAACATTAATCCTTGAAATGATACGTATAAATTATTCGAACAATGATATACTAACTTTCGCAGGTACAGTCAAATTTGCTCAAACATACAGTACATATTATGTTGGAATTTATTAATTTTCAAAATACATAGTATATAATATTTAATTAATAGATAATAAATTTTAGAATTATTCAATATATTTTTTAGCTAGCAGTTGAAGGCGCCCGGTCAAAATGGGAAGAGTTGTGACTCTTGGCAATCATTTTCTATTCCTTTTTGTTGGAAATAGGATAGTCATGGGTCGCCCATGAGGGCTTGACCCTACCCATATTAATTTGAAAGAAAGAAAAGAAGGGAATAGTTTTTGTAGGATAAAACTACCCCAACTCCCTCCCTTTCTCCCTAATATATTTTATGTTTGAAATAAGATAAACACTACAACGCAAAATAAGTGAAAATTCGCAGCACACTTTGAGGAAAAAATACAAAGACATTTAAGTGTCATTTTGGTGTGATATTGGCAAGGAAGATTCACCATTTGAAGTATTTGAATCGTGGAAAGCATCTATCTCCCCGTGACTGAGATTGTAGACGTTTTAGAGCATCAAAACCGTGTGGAAAAAGTGTGAAACAATCAAGTTGAGATCCACATTTGGTTAGTATTTAATTATGTTCAAATCGCATGTTGTATCTGATTAATTTTCATCATTGGTATCAAAGCGAGTTTGGTTGTGTTCCAAACTTGCTTTTACACGAAAATATGATGATTATATGCTTTGAAATCATGCTTTACCATGCTTCCGGTTTAATGGTGATTTTGTTAAATGTCCATATTATGCCATGAAATTTGAAATGTAGCATCCCTAGACCATGTATAAATATTGTATGAAGTTACATGTAAGCAAACTTGACATTTGATGCGAGATTGAGTTTTTATGGTAATTTTTTCTCAGTGACTTTAAACGAGATTTTGAACTCCGTTTTGTTTATACTTTTGTGTACATTTTATATGGTTAGAATCTTTGTCTCAAGGGCTGTCCAACATATATCACATGTTCAAAACGGATTTTAAATGAGAGAGATATAGCATCTCAAAGTTGTGGTCGCGAAATTAAAAATCTGGAAAAAAAAATTGGAAAATTTGAAGAAAATGATGAACACTGACCATTTCCTGTCCCACTCGCGCGTACGGAGAGTGAGATCCACTCCCTATCTTAGAGTGCTTGAAAAAATAAACGGAGACCATCGTTGGATTCACCATAATCAAACATGGGAGGGTAGGCAAAATTTCGACTCCGGTAAATGAGAGGAAGTGGGCGCGTCTAGAACACACCCCGCCACTTCCACAAGTGCCCACGCGCCTAGGGGTGCATGGGGGCGCGTGCTTTGACTTCCCGGGGTCGTTTTTGGCCTGAAATTTGCTATACGGTCATAAATGTGTTTTTTGATTTTTTGGAGATTTAAAATATAATTTTTAAAGATCAAAAATATTTTTTCCCTATTTAGTGAAGGTAATAACGATTGAAAATCATAGAAAAATATTTTTTGGGCAAGAAAAATTCTGAAAATTTTTGACTAATTTTTTGAAATTATTTCTAATGCCTTGGCTACCAAGACGAAGGGTTTTTGAACACTTTTAATATTATGCTCATTTTTGTTAAATGCATTTGGAATTGTTTTTTCCTAAATTAAATTGTTGGATCATAATTATGTTGGGAAAAATTGCATAAAATAAAAAAAAAAACGCAGCGGAAGAATAAATTTGAATCCCAGTGGCTCATCTCTATTTCTCATATTTAAATTGTGTTTCGAATTCAATTACCGTTCTCGCGTATGTTGAATTCTGAACCAACTTTGCAATCCCTTCTTGAACAGCAAATCTGTCGCGGTCTCTATATTGCCATATCGGAGTTAAAAACGAAAATCTTCTTCTTTTTCTCTTGAGGAAGACGGCTAGAGAGAGAAAGAGGAGATGGAGGATTTTTTCTTGGAGAGAGTTTTTGTGTAAATCCACTTAGGTTAATTTTTCTCTTTTTTTTTTTTGTTTTTTTTATTCTGAGGGGAGGGGGGTACCCAAGGCTTTTATCCCGACAAACCCGGGATTATAGTCTTTCTCCTAGACCAAGTAGTCTCCATTCTATCTAATTCAATAAAGATGCTCGTATCTTCCTACGGATTTTGCATTATTCGAAGAGGTTCCTTTAAGCCCGCTTTAGCCAGGGAGTCAGCTGGTTAGTTAGCTTCTCGCCAGATCCGTTTTATTTCAACTTGCCAAGGTTGGCGAAGAAATTCTCAAATTTGAGTGATGATCGTCCAGTACCTATGTGCCCGTATAGCTTCCTTAATATCATTTACCGCCTCCCAGCAGTACGTCTCGAGTATAATTTTGGGCTTTCTTAAGTCCCAAGCAACCGTGAGTCCTTTAGGCAAGGCTTGCTATCCCGCCTCCAAACTGGACTCCGCCATTGTGGTTCCACTAAACCCACTAATCCATATTCCTTCATGATCTCTAATTATTCCTCCAATCCCCGCAACCCGCCGGTGGTAATCATGCGAGTGAGAAATGGCATCAACATTGATTTTGACTTGGTCTCAATCCGGTTTAGTCCATCTAACTTGAATCATATGCTCAAGCTCATCTAGATTAAGCTCCTCAGCCCTGCTGGTTTTCTGAACCCGTCTGCGGATCGCCTCCATACTGATCGAAGGTGTAGCTATGTTGGCGCCATGGAGCATCTCATTCCTAGCCTGCCAAATCATGTTCACAACTTCAGAGAAAGTTATACTCCAACATGAGTTCCAATCGTACCTGTTCGCTGTTTTGGTTAAATTCCAGTCCACCCATGCTTTACTATCAAGTGAAAAGAAGTGATCTTGAAAGTGGGGTGCAACTAGGTTTTTCCAAATGCCTTTCATCCAGCTACAATCACGGAGAGCGTGGATACTCGTTTCCTCGCTACACTCGCAAAATTTACACGAGGCATCCAGTTGCATGTTCCTGTTACATATATATGAATTAGTCAAAATCTTGTTATGTCTAAGTAACCAGATAAAAAGCTTACGCCGATATGTCTCTTTTCATTTCTATATGCGCAGCCAATCTTTTTCCTCGCCTATGTGCTGATTATCCATCGTCAGATGCTCGTAGGCGCTCTTACAGGTATAGTGGCCGTTGCTTGTAAATCGCCAAGTCGGGATGTCATGGATATCTTTTCGATCATCAAGATTAATATGGGTGAGCTTTTGTAGTGTCGCCTCCGGGATATTCGTAAGCTCCTGCCAATTCCAGCCAATTGATTCAGTCCAGTAGCTAGCAACAGTACGTTGTGTATTCGAATTCTCATGCATCTCGCCAATCTGACGAAGGGTTTCCGATTGATCCATCCAACTATCGCTTCAGAAACGAATTTTCTTCTTGTTTCCCAGCTTCCACATAATACCCTCGGTGACTAAAGGCAAAGCTTTCATTATGCTTCTCCAAGTATGCGAAGTGGTTGGTGGTCCCAAGTGGCATACGAAAGGGTCTAGAAGGGGGAGGTTGAATAGACCCTGAAGTCTTTTTCGACTTCACAAATATTTGTATCACTTTAGAAATTTGAACGCTTGGAAAGCTAAGCGCTTGTGTCAGACGCTTCAGAGTAGTTAACTTAGACTTAGTGATTTCAGCAGTTTACCAAAGTAGGGCAACGCTTAGATCGCTTAATCAGGGTTAGCACAGCGGAAATAATGTTTAGTGTTCTTTTAGTTAAATTAATCGCTTTGCAATTTTATTTGTCTTTTTCAGAATAATATAATTTGATGAATATAAGACAATAAAATATAAATGACACAATAATTTGTAAGGTTCACTGGATGATGTAAAATCAGCTACGTCCTTCTTCTCCTTTTTTTTTTTACTTGAAAGAATTTACTATGATGATTATCAAAGAATCACACAGAAACTTCTACAAAATAGTAATGGATGAAAATGATCTTGGGCTCCTTGATCACACAGACTTCAGCACCAATGAAGATCGCCTTCTTCAAGCTTCTCTCACTCAGAAATACTGCCTGAAAGGTATCAACAACTTTTCTCACTCAGATGAAAAGTTGAGGTTTGTCACTAGGGTTTGTTTGTTTTAGAAAAGATCAAACAACTTGGAATATCTCAGTTGGAGTTTGAATTTCTTCTTTGGAAGATATTTGAGATATTTGTGACTGTCTGGAATGTAGATCGAAAGCTTGAAAGGTTTTGGCTATGGGGTTTCTAGGCTTTTTCCAGAAAGAATGTACGTAAGATTTTTGGCAATAATTTCTCGTATATTCTTGTTGTTCTTCTTTTGGGTTTTCTGGAGTAAGTTATTTATAGGCAATTTCTTAGGATATGTCCGTTGGACACATGTAGAAGCATGCCTTTCACGTGGCGCGTCATCATACCTAAAGTCTGACATTCCTGAAAATTCGCTGAATCCGATTGGACGGGAGCAGCTAAAACTCTGAAATTTCTGACAGTCTGGTCAAAAGGTGGCTTGTCCACAAGTCACAGTAGCTTATCACATTTAATGCTCTTATCAAGCATTTAATGCAATTTGAATTTATTTCCCGTTGGAAATAAATGTCCGTTGAATGATTGCATTTAAGTCCTTCATGACTTGAGGATTTATTTCAAGTGAATCTTACATCCATCGCTTGAGACAAATTGAGCGCTTGATCCATATATCCTGAAATGGTCTTTTAGCGTTTGACAGGCGCTAAGAAGAAAATCTTTATCTCTGGTTGACTTCAGACGCTGGTCTTCAACTTCTTCTCTAATAGACTCACCTAGAATTCTACTAGCGATTCAGTTACTAAGACTTAGTCTAAAATCTATGAAGATAAAAAATTACAAGCCTAAACAAAATTACAAACTTTCAAACGCTTAAACAATGATCTATGGAAAACATAAACTTACATTTTATTTGGGGTCTAACATTGAATCCTATCTTGTCATCATCAAAACATCTAACATGAAGTTTCTTAACAATTTCCCCCTTTTTGATGATGTCAAGACTTTAACTTTTGTAACTCTTTTATAATTTAAGAGTTACTAAAAAGAAAAGCCCAAATGAATATAAGTTAGCGTTCAAAAAGTTAGTAAGGTTAGCTAAAGTTAGATTAACTTCAACAAGAGGTTTCAGCGATAAATCATTCATATATTGAAAGAATAAACATACATGATTTATACTGAAAACAAAAAAGGAAAGCGAGTACAAAAATAATAAAAAATTCATTCACTTTTTCTGTCGCTTTGCTCTTTCTTCGCCTTGGAGAACTTCTAGCGCTAAGTCCATCAGGAGACGATCAATGTCAATCATTGTCGTATGTTGAACTTCATCGTAATCATGCCTACAAAGTCTGGCGCTTTCATTAAGTTCTAACAACCTTTCCGTCCACTCTCTTGGAGAAATTCCAAGTTCACGAATTAAATCGTGATAGATATCTTTTCTTGGATCTTTTGACGGTCTCCAATTGATAGGTCGTCTCAGCGGTCCGGCAAAAGGTTGAAATCCCATACCTTCTAAGAAGTCAACGTCCAATTTCGGAAGGGGATATCTTCCTATATAATATCTTGGCTTTCTCTTTTTAGTTAACATCTTCTTGATGCTCACTAGTTCTTCCATCATTGATCGCCAATTTTTATTATCAGTCTTTGACATCGCTTTGGACGCTTGATGATTTTCTGTATTTTCCCCCCTTCTTGGCATCATCAAGAGAGGTTTTCAACTCAGCGACTTCTCTTCGCAAGAGTTGAACTTCGTCAACTAAGAGAGCAACTTGGTGAGCGATGCTCTGAGCAGCGGCATCGGTCGAAATATGTCTGTCAACATCAGCCGAAGTGCTCTGGGCTAAGTGACGGTTGAATTCGGATGAGAGTTCAGCGATAAGGGGTGATATGCTCTTCGTGATACAGTGCTTGTGTTTAAAGCGTTTGCAATATCACGACTTTGCGTATCAGACATGATTCGCATATGTCTATCAGCAGTCTCAAAGATCTTGGAACAGGAACCTTCAATGTTGTGGAGCGAGTTCCGGACCGCCTGTCTGAAGTCTATAGCGTCTGAATCACTTTCAGAATCCGAATCGGAAGAAGAACGCTCTGGGGACGGGAGAAGTCCGTAAGAACTAGAAACTGCAGCCTTGCCTTTGAATTTATCTCTGATAAAGGGCTCGATAGGCGCGTGTGTAATTTCAGCGTGCACTTCTTCAATCGCTTGATCCATGATTGGATCTACAAAAACTGGGGGCTCGACTACTGGGGCGCTAGAAGAATCTGGCAAGGAAGCCTCAGGATTTTGAGCGACTTCCGTAGTAGGAGCAGAGTCTTCTTCTATAATTTGGATTGGGGAAGAAGGTTCTCTAACACCAATGACCCAGAGGGGGCCAAGGGCTTCCATCACATGCCTTGGACTGATTAGGCTGGATTGCGGGATAAAGAATATAGCGTCTTCGCGCTCTTCGGTACTTAGTGCCAGTTGCACATCTTTCGGTAAAGCAATCCTTGAAGTATAACGATTGAAAAAGTCCAAAATCAAAGGCATGAGCGCTTGAGCTGCGTCTTGGTCCACTGGCCTAATCAGCGAGATCATCTTGGCCACTTGAATGTTGGATTCACTAAAGAGCACGGGGTGTAAAGTATATCCTCTGAAATTGTAACACCCGGAAAAGTGATTGAAACTGGTGTCCAGCGCTTGGGCATTTTCAAACACTGCTCTCGTAGTTCTGTGGAACTCAGCAAACTCAGCGTGTTCTGTTGAAACATCAACACGAATCTGACTCTGACCAGGAAGAATTAGTTGTTTACTTGACGAAGCATCTTCGTTTAGGTCAGGAAAGATTCTTTGAACAAAGGCGGCATGAGGATACAAGACGTAGCGTCCGCCCTGGCTGTATAAGGCGAGTTGCTAGCGAATGTAGCTTTCGATTGGTTGTCTGTATCGTGGCAAAGCGCTAACATTCCCTGCAATAATCTGACGCTGTTGAAGCAAAAAGGTTGCATATCCTCGGCGTCTGTATTCTATCCCAAACTTGAAAAGAAACGGGTATCTTATAAGTTCTTCTAGGGTATAGAAATGCAAAACAAACTCTTCAGCCCAGCTGGCTGTATTCATCATCCATCTCTTGCCAAGCTTGATAGCTTTAGCTTGATCCTTTCTAGCGGCAAGAAATTTCTCAAAGCGTTCTGTTTCTTCTTCATAGTCCTCAGCCTATAATCTGGCTAGATATTCTCGAGCCTCATCTTCTATCCACGAGTTGACCGGATTTGGACGCTCAGCAATAATAGGTCCTTTTCCTTTCCATAACTTAAGTGGATTAGGAGAGAGAGCGTTCTGAGGAGACTTGACGACAGAGGGGAGAACCGAATAGCCTAGCTTGTTGAGATCTTCCTCATCTGGATTTTTGTTCCAATCACCCATGTGGGGGTTTTTGAAAACAATCTTGTTTGATCGAAGAGGATAAAAGGACTCGTCTGAGCCACCGGTGAAATTGAATCGCTTCTCGTCAAATTCTGATCGGTTGAACGCTGGTCGTCTAATATACTCAAGGCGTGAATGAAGACGCTCTAAACTGTACAGACCAAGATTGGCAAAACGCTCGAAGATCTCAAACTTGTGTGAGTCTGAAAGATCAGGCCGATGGAGAGATGATTGAAATTGGATTTCCAACTCGGCAAGCGTTTGAGTGTCACGTTCTCTTGCGGCATAATAAAATTCAATATCTAAAGAGTATCCGCGCGGGAAGAAATCAATGACACGAGGAGGAGGTCCTGTTGGCGTAGGAACAAAAGCAATAGCTTCTGTTGGGATAGGGGCCACTTTTATCGACCGCTCAGCGTTTAAAGTTGCTTCACTTGCTGATGAAGTTTCAGCGTCAGGAAGAACTTGTGATGCCTTTTTAGCGATATCCACAACAATTGCCATGTCCACGTCTATTTCAACTGGAATCTTCGAGAGAGGAGGGGCATCAGCGATTGGTACATCTTGAGCTGATACATGTAAGCGATTGAGAAAAGTAAGCAAAAATTTCTACTAAGTAGAAATTACAAACAAAAGACTACATCGCTTACCCTGAGGAATATCATCGACTTTTTCAGTCGCTTGATTTGTTTCTTGAGCAATTTCCTCAGGCTCTTGGACTTCTTCTTCGGGGTCTAAATCGATAAAAGAAGTTAACGGATTAGCACGAATGGGGATATTTAGTTCTTCAAGCGTGTTGAGAACATATTGAATATCTGCTTCATAAGGTGCTGAAAGAGTTTTTATCCTAGCGTTAGAAACTTAGAGACTAACGAGGAAAGGATAGGCAAATTTGCTTAGCAAATACTTACCCTGAACATTTGAAAGCCTCTCAGATTGAGTAGCGGCTTGAGGATCTGAGCTGACTTCGGGAACAGCGTCAGAGAAAGAAGCACTAGCTGACTCTCTAAGCGCTGGTTTTGATGGAGCGCTAGAGGATACTGCGGGAGTAGAAAGAGGAGTACGCCTTCGTGCAAGCGGTACTTCTTTTTCTACAGCTTCTTCTTCCTCGGGAACGGGAAAGACAAACGCTGGAGGAGGAGATGGATATTTAGGAGAGGGAGAAGGAGAAGAGATCTTTTGTTTCTTTTTGGGGTCCGGCTTCTTCTTCTTAAGATCAGGCTTTTGTTTCTTTGCGGGCTTGGATGGCTCAGTGACTTTGAGAATGATCTTTCTCTTAGGTCGCTTGACCACCACTTCTTCTTCTGATGAAGAGGACGATGATGAAGAAGACGCTTGATCTTCATCATCACTGTGAACAACTCCTTCGGCTGGAAGTCGCCCACGCTGGTCTTTAGGAACCACTGCGTCGCCGGGTTTTCGCGGGTTAAGAAGCTCGCTTATCATTTTCTTTCTATAAAATTTGGTCGCTGGAATCTTTTTGCCAAAAGATTGCGTATATCCGCAAGCACAAAGAATACGACTTAGCACAATCCCGTAAAGCTTGGGATTAACAGACTTACCCATCGCTACTTTGAAGCGATTGAAAACGTAGAGAGACCAGTTAACTTTTAACTTGGTTAAGATGGCTACCATAATCTTGTATTGAATGTTGGTGATTTTGTCGAAAGTTCCTTTTCTGCATTCAATAATCTTTGAACAAATGCCAGCGAGGATGACGTATTCGCCCTTCATATCATTCTTCTTGAAGTTTGGTTCATACGCGGCGTTAACATCGTCTTTCTTGATCAAATCCCAGACTTTGGTAGCATCTCCGAGATTGACATGTTCTACCTCACTGCCATGATTCGGGAGATTTAGTAGTGAGGAAATCAGAGAGGGAGTGAGAACAAAGGTCTCTTTAGCAGAAGGGAAGACGCAGGATATGGAATTGCCGTCTTCAGAAATTTCACCATTATTGAAAAAGTAGAGAGATTCTTCTTCAAAGTAGTTGTAAGTAGTAGTAAGCATGTCTCTCAAACCAGATTCTTGAACGAGTGGAAGAATCGTTCGAAGAGGGAAGTTCTGGTTATCAAAAAGATAATCCCAGTTAACCAAAAATCCGGCGTTAACCGTCACTGGTTTTTCAGCACGGGAAGTTTTTCCGGTAGCAGAAGTTGCTGTTTTGGAGGATTTTGAAGCTTTGGATGCCATTGCTGAAAGATGAAACTTTGAAGAAAAGAGAGAAGTTTTTGCCTTTTAGAGACAAATGACTTTTACAGTAGAGAGATTGGAAGTGATAAAGATTTTCTGTAAAAATTTTGAGGGGTTTAAATAGAAGGTAAAAGTAACTCCTCAATTGGTAGATGAATGACACGTGTACAGAAGTTAATGAGAAAGAAATCTGAACCGTGTACACATAACTTCGGATGTCAAAAAGTGCGGTAAAATAGGATACTATAACATTTTTCGGATCCGCAGTTACTTTTTGAAAATGTTTGAAATTTTTTTTGAAATTTTCAGCGTAAATTACACGCGTCTGATAGTACACTGACACGTACTCAGACTCATGCATTTTACTGAACTGCCTAGGTTTAGATAGGAATCATAACCGTCAGTTTGATTTGATAGGCACGTGTGGGTAGTTAATAAATCTAGAATTTTGGACTCATCCACACGCTACTTTGTGGCGATGAAAACTATGCATGATTTAAAAATTTCTTAGCGTTATCTTGGGAATTTTCTTAACGCTGAAGATTCTTTTATAAAGTAAATTTAATTTGATACATATCAATCGCTTGTTGGACTTTTAAAACCTTTCATTTTATAAGCGATCAGATTATAATGAGTAAAAGTAAACGCTAATGATCGATGCATAAGATTTGTTAAAGTCATTTTGATCATAGTCGCTTACTTAATGAAGTAAGTACAATTTTAAAGTTCCCCCTAAAATTGATAACTCATTTCATTTTTGGAAATATAGTTTAGACATAATCATAAAGTGGATTCCCCCTAAATTATATGCCTATTAAATATGATGTTTTATGATTTAAGCATTTAAATCGATCATACCTAATTCACTTCTTAAAGTGAGAAAGCGTTGTTCGTTGAGCGCTTTGGTGAAGATATCTGCCAAATGTTTGTCAGTTCCAATGAAATGCATGGAGATATCTTTCTTTTGAACATGGTCACGCAAGAAATGGTATCTAATGTCAATGTGTTTGGTTCTAGAATGAAGGACAGGATTTTGGGTCATAGCTAAAGCGCTTTGGTTATCACAATGGATTGGGGTAGGACCTAGGATTGTTCCATAATCTCTAAGTTGTTGCCTCATCCAAAGGATTTGTGCACAACAGCTTCCAGCAGCTACATATTCTGCCTCAGCGGTAGAAGTCGCTATAGATTGTTGTTTCTTACTATGCCACGAAACTAGTCTATCACTTAGAAATTGACATGTACCACTAGTACTTTTTCTATCTATTTTGCATCCTGCAAAATCTGCGTCTGAATAACCAATTAGTTCAAAAGGAGAATCCTGTGGATACCATAAGCCCACATTTTGTGTGCCTTTTAAGTACTTAAGGATTTTCTTGGTAGCACTTAAGTGTGATTCTCTAGGATCAGATTGAAAACGTACACATATGCATACCGAAAACATAATATTAGGTCTACTAGCGGTAAGATAAAGAAGTGATCCAATAATACCCCTATAGTTAGTGATATCGATTTTCTTCCCACTTTCATCTTTATCTAACTTAAGCGTTTGGCTCATTGGAATTTTTGAAGATGATGCATTTTCCATACCAAATTTCTTAATCATATCTCTAGTATACTTAGCTTGGTTTATAAATATTCCATTAGGGAGTTGCTTAACTTGTAATCCTAAGAAGAAAGTTAATTCACCCATCATGCTCATTTCAAATTGTTCTTGCATCATTTTCGAAAATTTCTCACACAATCGCTTATTAGTAGAACCAAATATAATATCATCAACATAGATTTGGACTAAGAGAATATCTTCATTATGGGTAATTTTAAATAACGTTGTGTCAACGCTGCCTTTTGAAAAGCTTTTACCTGTAAGGAAGATAGAGAGAGTGTCATACCATGCTCTTGGTGCTTGTTTAAGGCCATAGAGTGCCTTATCCAGTTTGTAGACCATACTGTTGCCATGGTTGTTGATAAATCCTGGAGGTTGCTCCACATAGACTTCTTCTTGGAGTTTACCATTCAAGAATGCACTCTTCACGTCCATTTGATATACTGTGAACTTGTTGAATGCGGCAAACGCTATGAACATTCTAATCGCTTCAAGACGGGCTACTGGGGCATATGTCTCATCAAAGTCAATACCCTCTTCTTGACAATAACCCTGAGCGACTAATCTAGCTTTGTTTCTTATAACAATGCCATCTTCATCCATTTTGTTCCTAAACACCCATCTAGTTCCAATAACTCCTTGGTGAGTTGGTCTTGGTACTAGCGTCCAAACCTTGCTTCTCTCAAATTGGTTAAGCTCTTCTTGCATTGCTTCTATCCAACTTGAATCACTAAGCGCTTCATCCACTTTCTTTGGTTCCATTTGAGATAGGAAGCTTGCGAACATGGCCTCATTAATTGTAGCGGACCTAGTTCTAACAGGTGCTTCAATATCTCCAATTACTAGCTCTGGTGGATGGTCTCTAAGCCATTTGCGGTCTGGTTGGAACGAGTTGAGAGACTCTTGATTATCAATCGCTTGATTCTCATTTATCTCTTGCGTAGACGCTGCATCATTCATAGTTCCAATCTGCTCTTGATGATCATTCTCTTCATGATCATCAGCAATTCTGACATTATCATTATTGTTAACCTCACGAGTATCCTTAGGAAGAGGTACACGAATCTCATCATCTTCGTCATCACTATCATCACTAAGATTGATTTGTGACGCTTGTTGGGTGAGATCTTCAATTCCTACATCATCAGGATTAACCTTACTCGATTATTGGTTAGCATCATCAAACACAATATGAATGGATTCTTCAACCTTTGATTTGATCTTATTTAGGATGCAAAAGCTCTTTCCATTTTTGGCATATCCTAAAAAGATTCCCTCATCCGCTTTAGGATCAAATGTCTTTAGGCTTTGGGATCCATTGTTATGAATGAAACATTTTGAACCAAAAACATGAAAATATAAAACGTTAGGCTTACGTCCCTTCCACAACTCATATGGAGTCTTCTCATGTTGCTTATTGATCATACACCGGTTCTGAGTGTAGCAAGCGGTGTTGATGACTTCGGCCCAAAACCTTTGAGGCAGCTTGGATTCTGCTAGAATAGTCCTAGCGGCTTCTTTAAGCGTTCTATTCCATCGCTCAGCAACTCCATTTTGTTGAGGTGTTCTAGGAGCAGAATACTCATGAAGTATTCCTAGATCTGTACAAAACTTCTCAACAAATTGGTTAGTAAATTCAGTTCCTCTATCGCTTCTAATTCTCGTCACCGTTAGGTCTTTTGAATTTTGCAGTTGACGGATTAGCGCTGTGAGCTTGACACTAGTTTCATCTTTGGTCGCTAGAAATTCTACCCATGTATAGCGAGAGAAATCATCAACTATTACTAGCGAGTACTTTTTGCCACTAACACTCATGATTTGAATAGGTCCAAACAAATCTAAATGCAATAGTTCAAGGACTCTAGAAGTAAATAGACATGGTTTCTTTTTTAAAGATGACTTAACTTGTTTACCCATTTGACATGCATCACATAAGCGATTCTTTTGAAAGGAACCTTTAGGTAATCCCTCTACAAGATTTAGCGATATTAACTGAGAGATTGCCTTAAAGTTGAGATGATTCATTTTTCTATGTCATAACCAACCCAATTCATTTTGACTTTTAGCAACAAAGCATGTGGGGTTGTTATCAAAAGTAGAATCCCAATCCACTAAATACACATTGTTTGTTCTTTTTCCTCTTAATTTAGTAGACTTAGTCTTAGCGTCGTTGACATAGCAGAAGTCGCTTGAGAATTTAACATCAAAGCCTTTATCACAAAATTGACTAATGCTTAACAAATTATGCTTAAGACCCTCAACATAATATACATCACTGATCATGATGTTCCCCCTATGCATGATACCTATACCTTTGGTTTTACCTTTGGAGTTATCACCGAATATAACTTGGGGACCATTGGTAGCTCGATAGTTGACTAAGAGATCTTTTGATCCAGTCATGTATCTGGATGACCCGCTATCGAAATACCAAACTAAAGTATCGGTGTTGGCTCTAGGTACCTGCATTAAGGATAGTTCTAATTCTTCTTAGGTACCCATGTTTTCTTGGGTCTTTCAACGTCAGTAACTTTGGTTTGAATTAAAACTTTAGGAACCTATATTTGCCTAGTCTTCATTGTGGGAATACTGGCCTTTTTGGGTTTCCCATTGTGTTGTGTGTGCTTTTTGGGTGTATAATAATATCCTCGATTATAATAGTAGTCATAATCATAGTCATAGTCATAATCATCATAGTATCGATAATATGATCTTGACTTTCTTGGATATGGACGCTGGTATTTCCTTGGCACTGGCTTGGGTTGCACTTTTGGTGCTTGACGCTTAGCGCTTGATTCACAGTGATTAGGTTTATCCTTAGCCTTTTGAGCGTTTGGATGAACCTTTCTTTGTGAATCATTTGCCTTTGTCTTTCCCTTGCCTGAGTCAGCTTTGGCTTTCTCATTTGGCCTCGTACCGTTGTCGCTTGGTTCATTCAGCGTTTGACTTTGTGAACTTTCTTTAACAAAGCGAACACCCTTTCTTTTGTTGTTTGTCGTAACATTAGATTTATTTGGTTGTTTACCGAATTTATTGCATCCTAAACCGGTCTTTTCACCAAATAATCTAGTTACCTCAGCCACATTATCCAAGTTTCTAGAAGCTTTTGATAATGATGAGATGAGCTGCTCTGATTTAGCAAGTCTAGCGATCAGATCAGCTTCTCTTTTGACTATTATATCAAGATCATTTTTTAATTGAATAATTTCACTCTCAAGTGATTGGCTCTTCTCAATGCACTGTTGCTGAACTCGCAACTCTACTCTGAGTGTCACTTTATCTCTTGTGAGTGATGAGATAATATCGAGATCATTTTGATATATTTTGGTAGCTTCTTGACATTCATTGTAGTATTTTTTGACTTTGTCAAGTAATTCATCATAAGAAAGAGGAATTGATAATTCATTGGTTACCTCTGGTAGCGAATCGTCAGACGCTTCATCATCTCTTGCCATAAGACAAATCAACGCTGAGTCGCTTGTAGGCTCATCATCACTGCTTTCATCTGATGATTCCAAATCCTCTTCAGGTGCGAAGAATGGTTCAGATTCCGCTAGCAATCCCTGTTGGCGAAGGTTGCTCCTGAATTGATTTCTATCCACATAGTCTTGCCTTGAGGGCTTTGACACATTTGGATAAGGGCAATTCACCTGGTAGTGCCCTGGTTTTCTGCAATTATAACACAAATTAGTTTTCATTTTCTGTTCAGTGGATAATGGCTTTGAGACTACTGGCGCTGAGAGATTTTGAGTAGGGGACGGAGGCGCTTGGTATGGAACTGGCGCTACTGGTTGAGGTGCAGAGTACACTGGCGCTTGATATTGAGGCGCTGGAGCAGGGAGAGGAGTCTGAAATGACGTTTGTTCGATAGGATTTCTCTTTTCATATCTTAGAAATTTTTTGAATTTCTTGACCAATAAAGCCATTTCCTTTTCTTCATTTGATTCCATGGTTTTAACCTCACTAACCGCTTTACCCTTGCTTTTGGTTGTAGCGATTAAAGCTCCTGATTCAGTCGCTGAAGTCGATGTGTCACTGACTTCACCCAATTCGAACTCAAATGCCTTTAACTCTGAAAAGACATGCTCTGGAGTAAGAGTCTCCAATGTCTGTGATTCTCTCATAGCAACAGTCTTAATTAGATATTTGCTTGGAAGACTTTTGAAAATTTTGTTGACCATTTCCTTGTTGGTCAATTCCTTGTCTAATGACGCTAACTCTGTAACGAGCAAAGTAAACCTTGCGTCCAATTGTTCTAGCGTCTCATTGGGCTGCAACTTGAAATGCTTAAATCTTTGCATTGCTATGGAAAGCTTATTCTCCTTCATTTGTGCTGATCCTTCACACACTATAGCCAGCTTATCCCATATTTCTTTGGAAGTCTTACATTGCTTGATCTTGTTGAACAATGCATCGTTGTCTCCTAATGCTGAGTAAAGTGCACTTCGCCCAACATTATCTAGATTTGCTCTTTTTCGATCCTCAGGCGTCCATTCTAACTTAGGTTTCTCGACATAACCATCTAGAGTGGCCTCGGTTGCTCCAGGGGCTCGAGTTACAACTTTCATAATCTGAATGGGACCACCTGTAATTACATCACACATTTCACTATCGCATGAGCACAAGTAAGCGAATGCTGTAAGTTTCCAAGAATCATAATTTGACTCTACCAACTTAGACATTTTGTTGAAAGCCATAATGAGATGTTTTTTGAAGAGAAAATTTAAAGCGACTAAGTTAAAAAACAAATGGATCTGAACAAGAAGTTATGCTCGGAAACGCTTAGGTTTCTAATTCAACCACTCTGATACCACTTGGTGGTCCCAAGTGGCATACGAAAGGGTCTAAAGGGGGGGGGGTTGAATAGACCCTGAAGTTTTTTTCGACTTCACAAATTTTCGTATCACTTTAGAAATTTGAACGCTTGGAAAGTTGAGCGCTTGGGTCAGATGCTTCAGAGTAGTTAACTTAGACTTAGTGATTTCAGCAGTTTACCAAAGTAGGGCAACGCTTAGATCGCTGAATCAGGGTTAGCACAGCGGAAATAATGTTTAGCGTTCTTTTAGTTAAATTAATCGCTTTGCAATTTTATTTGTCTTTTTCAGAATAATATAATGTGATGAATATAAGACAATAAAATATAAATGACACAATAATTTGTAAGGTTCACTGGGTGATGTAATCCCAGCTACGTCCTTCTTCTCCTTTTTTTTTACTTGGAGGAATTTACTATGATGATTATCAAAGAATCACACAGAAACTTCTACAAAATAGTAATGAATGAAAATGATCTTGGGCTCCTTGATCACACAGACTTCAGCACCAATGAAGATCGTCTTCTTCAAGCTTCTCTCACTCAGAAATACTGCCTGAAAGGTATCAACAACTTTTCTCACTCAGATGAAAGGTTGAGGTTTGTCACTAGGGTTTGTTTGTTTTAGAAAAGATCAAACAACTTGGAATATCTTAGTTGGAGTTTGAATTTCTTCTTTGGAAGATATTTGAGATATTTGTGACTGTCTGGAATGTAGATCGAAAGCTTGAAAGGTTTTGGCTATGGGGTTTCTAAGTTTTTTCCAGAAAGAATGTACGTAAGATGTTTGGCAATAATTTCTCGTATATTCTTGTTGTTCTTCTTTTGGGTTTTCTGGAGTAAGGTATTTATAGGAAATTTCTTGGGATCTGTCCGTTGGACACATGTAGAAGCATGCCTTTCACGTGGCGCGTGATCATACCTAAAGTCTGACATTCTTCAAAATTCGCTGAATCTGATTGGACGGGAGCAGCTAAAACTCTGAAATTTCTGACAGTCTGGTCAAAAGGTGGCTTGTCCACAAGTCACAGTAGCTTATCACATTTAATGCTCTTATCAAGCATTTAATGCAATTTGAATTTATTTCCCGTTGGAAATAAATGTCCGTTGAATGATTGCATTTAAGTCCTTCATGACTTGAGGATTTATTTCAAGTGAATCTTACATCCATCGCTTGAGACAAATTGAGCGCTTGATCCATATATCCTGAAATGGTCTTTTAGCGTTTGACAGGCGCTAAGAAGAAAATCTTTATCTCTGGTTGACTTCAGACGCTGGTCTTCAACTTCTTCTCTAATAGACTCACCTAGAATTCTACTAGCGATTCAGTTACTAAGACTTAGTCTAAAATCTATGAAGATAAAAAATTACAAGCCTAAACAAAATTACAAACTTTCAAACGCTTAAACAATGATCTATGGAAAACATAAACTTACATTTTATTTGGGGTCTAACATTGAATCCTATCTTGTCATCATCAAAACATCTAACATGAAATTTCCTAACAGTGGTGGCTCTGGCCCGAGCTCGCCGCCTATACATATATTTGTGTCGAAGAATTTGAACACAAAGCTTGGGGCTGTCCGCTATGATATGCCAAGCGAGTTTCCCTAAGTATGAAAGATTGACATATCTTAAAAGGCGTAACCCCAGACCCCCTTGGCTTTTATTCCGGCACAAAAGATCCCACGAGGCAAGGTGAATACGTTTGCTATCCCACGTGGAACCCCAAATAAATTGCCTATTTTCTTTATCGATCTCATTACAAATTCCGACAGGGATGAGTGAAGTTTGCATGAGGTATCCCGGGATTGTCGAAGTCACCGATTTTACAAGAGTGACTCTACCCGCCATCGATAAATGGTTCCTTTTCCATCCTTGGAGCTTACTCCGGACCTTCTCTAACATAGAATTGTAGTCTCTTTTGAGGATGCGAGAATGGTGAAGAGGGCCTGAGATTATCTGTAATTACCAGATGGTCCCGGTTGGCCACTCTCCGAGCCACCCAACTCGGCGTATTGTTGGAGAATAAGATGCGAGATTTATTTGAGTTCACCGCCTGACCCGACATGCCACAGTAAGCATCTATAATATTCTTGATAATATCAATCTGATGAATAGATAATTCTCTAAAAAGAATTAAGTCGTCGGCAAACATGAGGTGCGAGAGACAAGGGCCAAACTTAGACGTAGGTATCGTCCTCCATATGCCCCTGGAAATTGCCTGATTTATGAGAGTACCTAGCTTCTCCATAAAAAACACGAATAAGTACGGGGAAAGAGGATCGCCTTGCCTTAGACCTCTCTCTGGTTTGAACCACTCGGTTTGCTCTCCGTTCCAAAGGAGGGAGAGTTTGGCCGAGCAGGTACAATCCATGATGAGTTTAATCCAAGGTATAGGAAATCCAATTTCCCGAAGCACATTCTCTAAAAAGTCCCAATTTACTCTATCATAAGCTTTCTCGAAATCAATTTTAGAAATAAAGAAACTCGTGGGTCCCTTGATCATCCTCAAACTATGAATCACTTCTTGAGTGACAATGATGTTATCCATCGTTTGTCTACCTTTTATGAAGCTACTTTGAGTTTAGGGGATCAAGTCATCCATAAGTGATCTCATACGATTCGCCATAGTTTTAATCACGATTTTAAGAATGACATTACAGAGGCTAATGGGACGGAATTTAGAGAGATGCATGGCATTGTTATCTTTAAGAATCAAGATAATTAGAGATTCATTAATGTTTGGATTAATACAACCTGATTGAAGGGCATATTGCACTAATTTCGTCACATCATCTCTTACGGAGTTCAAGCATCTTTGATAAAACATTGGTTGGAGCCCGTCTGGTCCTGGGGATTTAGTAGGATGCATGTCCCAAACGGCCCTCTTCATTTCTTCTTTGGTAACCTGCATATTAAGATAAGAAAGCTGACTCTCATTGAGCTTAGGAAAATTTTTGGTACATTGGTAGGGCGCGGCTGTGTGGTCCGAAGCATAAAGCCTTCTATAGAACTCGATTCCCATGTCTTTCATCCCACTCGGGTCCGTAACACAAATCCCATCATTTGTCTCGAGCATACTGATTTTAGCGCGATTGAGCTTAGCCGACGCGGTAGTGTGAAAAAAAACGAGTATTTTTATCTCCCGCTTTAAGCCACCTTACCCTCGACTTTTGCTTCCACAATAATTCTTCCTGTCTAAGAATCGCCTGATGCTGTATAGTTAATTTTCTCTCAAATTTTTTTAGAGATTTGTTGGGTACCCCGTTTTGAGATTTTTGGATTCCATTAATCCGAGCAAGGATTTGACGCTTCTTTTTGAAAACATTTCCAAACACCTCGCAGTTCCAACTCTTCATATTATTCGTTAATTGCTGAATTCGGCCATGCATGTCCAAGTGAGTCAATGTCTTCTACTTTTTATCGATAAAATCCACAAAGCTGGGATCGGTGAACCAAGCCATCTGCGTACGAAATTGTCTCTTCCCACGCATGTCCTCCCGGGTCCCATCCAAATTTAAGAGCAGCGGGCAATGGTCCGAGCCGACCCGAGGTAGATGCGTAACGGAAGCCATAGGAAAATTTACCCTCCAATTAGTGTTGCAAATAATACGATCTAACCGTTCTTGAAGAGGCAAATTACCACCCTTAGCCCAAGTAAACCTTGATCCTGAGAAGCCCATATCAATCAAATTGCAATCCCTCATGCATGTAGAGAACGTACGAGCAGTGTTGGGGTCAAAAGGGGCACCCCAAATTTTCTCGTTAGCTTTAAGAATGGTGTTCATATCTCCTAGAAGATGCCACGGACCCTGAATCTTATCAGCCATATGTCTAATATACTTCCACAAATGATCTCGAGTCTCAGGCTGGGGGCTGGCAAAAAAAGCTGAAAGAACCCACGCATCACTATTTTTTGTATGAATGATAGCGGTAATACATTGGTCGTTAGCCACTATAAGTTCCACATGAACTTGATTAGTATCCCAAAAAAAAACAAATTCCCCCCGAGAAGCCTTGGGTTTCCACAATCTCAGCTTTATCTAGATTACTCTTCCATAGAATTTCATTAGCACGGTCACCTTTAACTTTAGTCTCCGAGAGGACAAGAATTGCCGGTTTGTGAGTGCGCAACATATCGAGTAGAATATTGAGGAAGTGTGGACTTCCTGCACCCCTACAATTCCAAAAGATATTATTCATTAGAAGAAACAAACAATTAAAATGGAACGATACAGTTAGTACCTTTGGGGCCGGCTCATTGTCCCCATTCTTTATCGGAGTATCGGATTGAGCCATTTTCATGACTTCTTCCGTCTCATTTTGTAACTCTTCCTGGACGTCATCAAAGTGCTCTTCGTGTGGTTCGTCCTCCATTTCTTTATTTTCGCACACCTCGCTGTCCTGGCACCTGTCTTCGTTACTGTATTTAGAGATTATTATAGGTAAATTTTGAGCATCAGTGGAGGTGTTATAGGCACCCTCAATCTGATTCTGTAAAATGGGTTCTCGGTTGCCTGTGGATTTTATATGTTGATCTGGTGATTCTATGGGTATGTCAATAGGATTATTAATTGTGGCACCAAAAACAAAATCATTTTTATATGTTTCAGGTAAAGTAAGGGCTTTCTGTTGTTTTTGTTTTGGTATGGCTTTGATCGCAACTTTTACCTGAGGTTGGCCTTTTTTCATTAGATGGGCTTTGTTTTTCAAAAGAGTGTTGGCTTTGGGCTTATTATTCTTTCTTGTATGGCTAGGTCCAGCCTTCTCATATATGTTGGGGCTAATGGAATTGTTTGAAATTAGGTAGGTAAAGCCCATTTGGATAGTGGGTAAATTCTGTTGGTCAACCTAAAGCATGCGGGCTGGACCCGGATTCATTGTTGGAGTATCTTGTTTGGATTGGGCCACATCTGATGGGCTATCTTCGCTCATTTGGATCTCAGGCTCATTCTAGTTTTTCTCATTTGTATTTTCCTCAGTCCAATTTTCGTTTAGATCGTCCAGGATGTTGAATCGTGCGCCAATAGGACTCTTGCTTGGATAATTTCCTTTAGCTATATATTGCTCACGTGGGGTAGAGTGGGTTTTAAAGTTGGTATCTTTGTTATTTGCATGGGAGATATTACTATTTCCTTTTTTTTTCCCAATCTTTGTCCCCTTTGTTCCATTCCCATTTTCTCAATTGATTCTTTTTACCATAATCATGCAAGTTTCCATCCATGTGTGTTTTACCGTTGCTTTGTCCCGCTGGCATACTACGGGCTGGCTTTCGGGCCCTTTGTTGAGCAATCATCCACGGGCCATAACCATCGGTTTCCGTCGATTTAGGAAATTCCTCTTTTTGTTGTTTCGATCTTTCCGAAGTTGCTGGTGGAGCTTTCTGATTTGATTCGTCAGGTACCTCCTGGTTAGGTATTTTAGCACACGTTTCCCGACGATGGCCATAAGACCCACATGAGAAACAAATTAGAAGAAGTCCTTCGTACTCTACTGGTCGGGGAAATTCTTTGATGTTGATGATCGGTATTAGCGGCTTATTAAGATCAATTTCGACACATATTCACGCAAATCGTCCCCGAATAGCTTGCTCGGTGTGCTTGTCAATTTTGACTACCTTGCCAATTAAGTTCCCCAGATCCGTAAGGACATAGGGATGGAATAATTCTATCGGAAGTTCCCTGAATCGAATCCACGCAAGAGTGGTGTTGATGGTGGTTGTAGCCGGCCGAAAATACGGTTTCCATTTTTGAACCGTGAGATAGTATCCCATATCCACGGTCCTCCATGTAATACACACTCTTAGTCTTCCTTCGTGTAGAATCTAAAGATGTAGTACTCATTGCCAAGATCCATTGGTTCAAGATCATCTTTAATTTGCCATATTATCCGAATTTTGTTTTTGAGCGTCGTGTATGCGATATTTCTTCCTAGAACTTTCATGATGAGGGCCCTTCGGAAGGGTGAGGAGTAAGTTCCCATCGCATCTTGTGTTACGCTGTAGCACGGCCACGGGTTTTTTATTTGCTCAGGATCAAACGATTTGTTACCCGTATCCCATTCATCTGGTTCTCCTTCACCAGTATAGAAATCTCTTGCCTTCTGGCTGTTGTTCCATGAATTTTGTAATTTCCCAGTCTTCCAAGCATCTTGTATACGGTTAGATGATTCTGCTTCAATAGTTTATAATTCTGTTTCCATGATCTCTAGTTGATTTTTCATTGAAGTTTCATGTGTTATTTTGCTTCCCGCAACATCTCGTTTAAATTTCTTTATCGATCGTTCCTCCACCACCGTCAAGGGTGGTGGTTGGCCGGAGTAATCTGCCATAGATTACTAGTCTACAGTGCAACAAAAAGGAAGAAGCCCGAATAGAAGAGAGAGGGGAGAGAAGGCCCGAAAAAAACAGTGTTTCTTGGATACTTTAGGTTAATTTTTTTCTAAGTATACTACAATAAAACAATAACCTAGACTAATTTACCCCTCATGGACGCCCACTTTGTGGCCTTTTAGCCATTGGGCTTTAGCCCTATTATGCTTATTTAATTAATTAAATAATTAATATTATTTATCCAATAAATTAATTAATTAAATCCATGTTAATATTATAATTAAATTCCTCTAAGAAATTAATTAATTAATCTCAATATCCAATACCGAAAAATTCTCTCAAGTTTTCTGCATGTTTTTCTTTTTGCATTTCCTTTAAGCGCGACTCTTTAAGTTCGTCTCAAAAGGCAATTGGGAGGAAACCAAAAGGATGCGAGTAACACCTAGCCAGTCACGTGGCTCACATCGTATCTCAATTGAGAACGAATGAATAAAATCATTCCAAACCATATACGCTATGAATACCGTACAAGTATAAACCTTTTATTCTTATATCCTAGTTAAGTGAGAGTCATGATTTTAGTCAAACTCACATGACTTGACCATATGCTTAGCTCATAATGAGTCGAGGTCATTTTATGCTTTGGCCAAAGACTTTTAACCTCACTCATTCATGACTGCATAGGATATTTAGCTCATTCACTTATGAGAGAATAAATTCCATTTCGCTATTCAGTTAACAATGCTACTTGCCCATCAAGTTGCATTTCGAGGTCGATCCCACCAAAGGGTGATTTGGATCTAACTACTCTAATGACAGACTTGATGTCACAAGTACATCTTCAACTCGATTCCTCAGGTCTAAGGTTCACACGTACCTATCACAACTTATCAGTTTCATCATTGACTGTCAGTGAGTGAATACCCATGTGATGAAACTGATGTGAGTCGTGTTCGAACATATTAGTCCAACTTATATGTCCATGGCATAAATTCCCACTATCATTCCCATAGTGTTTGACTGACACTTTCTCTGTCAATACTTATATCATGCAAGTCCTTGTTCTGTATCGATGTCCATTCAAATACTTTCTTAGACTTGCAAACCCTATTTAGAGAATAAGGATCAAACACTTCTAGTGTCATTCTTCCTATCCCATAGGAAGTAGAAGGTTTGCCTTATTCTCAAGGACTTTACGTTGTTTATTAACACCTTACAAATGCCTATAAGAAAACAACAAGATAATGTCTTATATATAATAAAAAGATATTGTTTAGTTACAAGTCAATGCCCTATAAATCTATCCTCTTTATGGCATTTGAGGGCATACACTCTAACAAATTATTAATTTTTTGTCAAGTGTTAAAATCTTCAAAATATATAATGTATTATGATTGGCTTCGTGCCCAACCTAATACCAATTTTTCATTTACGTAGATGGCGAGATCCCAATTTACTTCTAGTATCCTCCGTAGGGGAGTTAAAACGAGAAGTACTCGTGTGCGTTTAGCAAAGTTAGAATTGATGAGGCGTTATAGAATGCGCCCCGAGCATTCTTTGCATGAACATTTTAAGATTAAAAAAAATGAAGCACAAGGAGCTACTTCATTTGGGTCATTATTTTGGTGGTCCGGACCGAGATAGAGAATTATGGAGAAATTCTCTTACAGAGTTTTGGAGATGTGAATTTGATAGGACTTACACTGAAAATAAAGACAGAGATTTACGTCTCTTGAAGTCTTTATTGATTAAGTGTGGAAGAAGAGAGGGCCAGAATTGAAGATGAGAAAATTATTATCTTTGAGGATGGATAATGGTCCTCGTTGTCTTTTAAAATTTGCTCCTAGAGATAGGTTCTCGATTGGGATGGTTAATATGGTTTCTCGTATGTACAGAAAGGCTTAAAGCTCGTCATGTTAATGAATCACATGTACTTTCCTTGTTTTTGAAAAGTTGTTGACATGTAGCTCATTTGCATATGTTTATGAACGTATATGTTGTTTTCTTTATGATATTAAGCTTTGGCGACATACTTGTGTATGATAAGATGTGTTTTCTTATATATATATCATGATATTCTTTAATCATGAAATTTAAGTGGGAGTTCTAAGGTTGGTTCAAGTGATACTTACCTAGAACTTTATGAGATTTTTTACTAGGAAATTAAATTTATGATAATGAACATTTTGACAGGATGATGATTGGGCACTACGTGACCTTTTGAATCTGTACATTATGGTGAGTTGTCATAAATGTTAATTTGCTTAGTACGAAATCAATATTGTATAGATGGGCATGTATGATATATGTAGTATGACCATGGGAACCAAAATCTCATATGAGTATTGAGGTTTTAGAATAGTACTAGATGAGTACTAATTAATAGAAATTGTGACACGTCATGTCATAATATTTTGGAATATGTAAAATTGAATTAGATGCTCTAGAGGGCAATAACCAAGTCATGTAAGACTTATAGTCAGTCTTCCCACTCAATATAAAAGCTCAATGAGTTTACCCTAAGTGGAAGGCAATGTCCACTCCTTATGATGACTTTGTTAATTGTATGATATGTGATTTCATCTGCGAATGAGAAATCATACTATTGATCTATAAGATTAAAGGCATACCTGGAATAAGAGAACAATGAGTTGCTTTTTTAAGGTAATTTCAAATACTATTAGAAACTAAAGTCAACAAACAACGACTTCTCTTATGAGAAGTGAGTTCAAGTTTGTACAGTCTCTTTTTAATAATGAAGACATCTAAAGATCAAGTCTTTTATTTGTGAAAAAAACTTTCATAGTCGATGTTAGCCATTTTGTGTTTTGTACATAAAAGACTTATTGCTTCTATGATAATGACTTAGGACTTTGTGGCTGATTTGTTTTAAAGAGAGTCTGAGACTCTTACAGTAAATGAGATTAAATAAAGGGAAAGTCTATGAAAGAGACATAGGATAAATTTAGGGAGAACAACCTTAACCACTAATGTGAGTAGAAGTGGACTAAAAGTAAAAGTGCTATATTGGTATACGATTAGTCATGTCACTTATGTATACCATGAGTTGAAACAATTGACATATGATTGATTAATTTACTCGTGTATGCGCTGAGTTGAAAACATGGCACTTATAGACGCTTATATAGTGCAGTTTACACATTAAGCACTAAGTTTCTAAATCTTGTCCTTTGTGGATTAAGGTTTATGGCTTCGAGAAATCAAAAAATGCCTAAAATTGTAAAAGGATTATTGGAAGCCAATCTTCTGAATTGTTCTCCTAAGATGTATTACTCTTGGATTTGAGTTTTTTTGACTTGGTTAGTATCTATAGAATAGATACACAAAGTAGTGCTAGATTCGTTTCTTCTTGAATGGTTTGAAGGGTGAATTATGACCAAGACATATTGATTATTCAATCATAATCAATATATGTTCATTAAGTAATGTGAACAACTATGTATGCATTTTTTGCATACTTGGCTAAGTCACAATGAATTAAGACACTAAGCTAGTAAAAGAAATTCTCTGAATAACTTTCGTAGTTAGTTGTCAACCTGTGGTAAATCATAAATCACATGTAACAATTCGGAGATGAATAAGTTGATCTTTCATTGTAGTTAATTTGGTTAGACTTCTGTGATTTAATTAATATGGAGGTTGGGAAATGAACCTCGTATCGCATTACTCCCTAACATACATTGATCTTGTCTGTTTTGATTTCTCATAATATGAAACATTAGAATGTTTCTTTGGAAATTATGAGAGAATCAAAAATTGATATTTTTTGAAAGATTAAATTCAAAGGGGCAATGTATTTGTATCTCGAAGATATGCAAATGATCTAAGGAGTTGTATTCTAAGTGAACATGATGGGGTGGGAAATTAGTAAATCACAGAATCTCCGGAGAATTTTTTGTTTGGATCTTGAAATCGCTAAACCTCCACTCAGGTTTAATGATTCGTATAGTGGCTCTGTTCCTTATAGATCACGTAAGAGAATTGTGTTCTCGATTTTGAGTGGGAGCAAATTTTTCAAAGTGATCAAACTAAGAGTAGAATCATAATTTTGTGAAATTTGCTTAAAACTTACTGATTCATGCAGTGGCTTTGAGCCATAAAGATCACGTAAGAGAATTGTGTCCCCAATTTTGAGTGGCTATGTGACTTATAGATCATTTATGAGAATCATGTTTCCAAATTTGAGTAGGAGCAAATTTATCGTAGTGATCAAGTTAGTTGAATCCAAATTTGTGCAAACACAAAATATTCTCTGAAATATTAGATAGAGCTAATATAGTAGGACTCCGTCTTGTTCTATTATCTAATAAGAATGAATTAATGCAATGACAGAGTATTTATAGAACTTACGAAATTTGTAAACATGTGTGGCACCAAGAACTCTTGACAATTGATGAGGAGGGGATAGTTGTGTGTGTAGTAGCAATTGCCCTCGTGGTAAGGTCGTAGCCAACATGTGGTATTTAAACTTTCACATGGTTTAAAGATTTGAGTTGCACTGTTTCTATTAGTTGTAGTGTTATGAGTATGTTGCAGTCACCAAATTGCATATAATCAAACCAAGTTTCGATTCTGGTTCAACATTAGACGTGAGGACATTGAGAACACTATGTGTTCTCGAAATCTACTAAGATGTTGATATTTAGATTTCGAAGTACAAAGCTCACCCAATGGAAAATGGTATGTGTGTGTATATATATATATATAGAGTCATGATTAAATACATACCCTATATTAGATAAGATATAAGACCCAATATACACCATTGGATCCATTAAATCCAGCAATCCAAAAAGGAAGCAAAAAACAGGCTGGAAAATTGGCTCCAATTGGATCAGGGGTATAATAGTCAAAAAGGAAGCAAAAAAACGGAACAGAATCTCCCCTAAAATATCTCAAATTGATACGCACAAAATCTCCCCTACAATCTCTCAACTTGTTGCCAAAATTAAATCACCGAAAATTAAGAAATATCAATCGCCTTCGATCGAAAAATTAGCGATGTCATTCAGAATCAGAGAGGTAATATTTCTATTACTGTTCACATAATCGATTCTTTCAATTTTTTCAGTGATTTATCAGTGATCTTCGCCTGTTAAGGAAAATGCTGCTTGGGATGAGTGTTGCTGATGACATTAAAAAATGTATTTATGGATCTGAAGAGGAAGAAGACGTACAGTTACGTGATTTTCAAGATCGATAAGAAGAAAAAATGAGATCGTATATCACCATTGTATTTACTGTATATTTGTTTATTAGATATTGTATAATGTATTAATTAGCTATTGTATAATGTTTATTAGCTATTGTATTCACTGTATAATGGGTTATATGATACTGTATTTTGGTTTATATGATACTGTAGAATGGTTTATAAAATTGTAACTGTATGATGTATACACACACTGTGTAATTGGTTATAAGATATTTTATAATGTGTTATAATATACTATATAGTGATTTATAAGATACTGTATAATGGTTTGAAATCACTAATTGTATGTCACTAATCACACACTATATATCACCATTGTATTTACTGTATATTTATTTATTAGCTATTGTATAATGTATTAATTAGCTATTGTATAATGTTTATTAGCTATTGTATTCACTGTATAATGCTTTTCTCTTCTAATTACTAACATTATTTTGGTACTTAATTAAAATTTGGGAAGTAGCACAGCACATGAGAGTTGAGAATATTGTGGAATATTGTTATGGAAATTGCTTAAAATGATATATGATATAACCAACGAACCACGTGGATGAGCACGTCTATAACATACTATATGATATATCATCTATAATCAGCAAATTATAGCAACTCTTCAAATGACGTTTTAACTTTCAACTGACTAACATCCATTCCATATTCCCTCTCTCTCTTTGCTTTGCTTTTCATAAAACCCTAACACACAGTTTCTTTCTTTTTCAACCTCAGCACTTATCAATATTTATTAAGAGCTATTGTATAATATTTATTAGTTATTGTATTCACTGTATAATGGGATATATGATACTGTATATTGGTTTATATGATTCTGTATAATGGGTTATAAGATGTTGTATAATGGCTTATAAGATTGTAATTGTACAATGTATAAACAGACACTGTATAATGAGTTATAATATACTATATAATGGGTTATAATATATTGTATAATGTGTTATAACATACTGTATAATGACTTATAAGATTGTAAATGTACAAAGTATAAACACACACTATATAATGGGTTATAATATACTGTATAATGGATTATAATATACTGTATAATGTGTTACTGTAACAAATGTCCACAAATTATCAAAATTTATGAATTTATTGTCACAAGAAAAATAAGAGCTTTAAGGAAACGGGGGGGCAGTGGGGAGTAGGATGGGGGAGTGCAAACTTCACTAATCAACAAACTCCACACAAAGTTGAAACTCAAATTCACGAGTAATAAAATCAGTCCTGCTTAATTTCAGTATGACCAAATCCGTTCAGCATATCATCATTCTAAAGACTACCAGAGAACAAACAACCGAAAAGCTTCATTATTAATATTCCCTACTGTACAATGTATAAACACACGCTGTGTAATGGGTTATAATATACTGTATAATGTGTTATAGCATGCTGTATAATGACTTATAAGATTGTAACTGTACAATGTATACACACACTGTATAATGGTTAATAATATACTGTATAATGTGTTTTAACATGTTGTATAATGGCTTATAAGATACTGTATAATGCTTTGAAATCACTAATTGTATGTCACTAATCACACACTGTATGTCACTATTGTATTTACTGTATAATGGTGTATAAGATACTGTATAATGTGTTATAAGCTACTGTATAATGGTTTAAAATCGCTAATTGTGGTGTTTTCTTCCCCTTCTTCCTTTCTTCTCTCCCAGTCTTCTTCTATTCTGTATGTATGTAATGCCGACCAACACTATGAATATGACAACAATATGCACCTCTTTTTTTATTTTTTTAAAATAAATAAATAATTGTTTTCACAAAAATTAACAGAATAAGAATTCTTAATTTCCAAACTTTCGATCTTTACATCGATGATCTCGAAAATGAACACACAAAAAAAATACTTACAGCAGCTATTGTATGTAATTTTTACTGCATGAATTGACGATGATGATGAATCGAGCTTGATGATTATTTGAAGCTTGATGATGAATAACGTAAATAAGGGGGATTTGATTTCTTTATGTTGAGTTTAATGATGACTAATTGAGTTTTTTGAACTGATCGAATTGTAATTGGAAACAAAAAATAAATTGGAGAAAAATAATCTATTATGGGCATGATAAGGGGGATTTGATTTTGATCCTGCATGATATTTACGTTCATTGACTAAAATACCCCTGTCCTCATTAAAAAAAATTATACAAACTGAAAAATAGAGTTAAATCCGGATTTTGGGATAGGGATGTAATTTGAGCCGAGCCAGCTCGCGAGCTTTACTGGCTCGGCTCGAATGAGCTCGACTCGAGCTCGAACTTCACGAGCTCGAGCTTTTAGTCGAGCTCGAGCTCGAGCTTCTTTCTCTCGGAAAAAAGCTCGCGAGCGTTTCAATTTTTTAATATATATTTATTTTTATATTATAAATATTAATTATATATATTAAATATTTATAATATTCAATAAAAATAAATATTAAATATTAATTATATATATTAAATATATATAATATTCAATAAAAATAAATATTAAATATTATCAATATTTAATATCTTTTCAAAAAAAAAAAATTAGGCTCAAGCTCGCGAGCCTGGGCTCAACTCGAGCTCGTGAGCTCGAGCCGAGCTCGTTTTTTAACTGTCGAGCTCGTGAGCTCAAGCTCGTGAGCTCAAGCTCGACGAGCTCGAGCTCAAGTATTCAGGCTCGAGCTCGAGCTCGAGCCTGGCAAAATCGCCAGGCTCGGCTCGTTTACATCCCTACTTTGGGATCATATGGTATCAATGGTGTAGATTGGGTTTTATATCTTACCAAATGTAATGGGATGTATTTGATTCATACCCTATATATATATATATATATATATACACGTGTGTGTATATATCTTGAGACAAACTTATTTGCTATTGGTGATACTTTTTTGTTCATTATATTTTCTTTGTTATTATGGACATATTAGATTTAGATTAATGAATAAATGGACACGAGATTGCATTTCTTGATAGAGATGTAATTGAAAAGATATACATGGGAATGCCTTGAGGATTCCAGAGACAAAGGTTAGCAGGTAAAGTCTGTGAACTTATAACCTTGGTGGCTAGAATTTGTCTTCAAAACAATGGAGTATGAGATTTTATGAATACATAATCTTATACATGTGTTTTCATCTTCATAGATGTAGACCATTATTTTGTTGTTTGTAAGTCCATTAAGATGCTTGAAATTCTATCTCTTTATTGGTAATGTCTTATTAGCCGAGATGAGAAGGAGTACATTAAGCCGTTGAGAATGGTTTTTCTTTAACTTATGAAGTAGAGGACATGATAAGTAAAATATTTGATTTTATGTTAAAATCTATGTAAAACGTTAAAGATGAATCTTTCTTAGTGTCGAGATTTAAGTTGGAATTTTCTATAGTACGATTTCATAATGGATACTTATAAGCTCATCAATACTCCTATAGTATAGAGTTGTAGCCTAGAAATGTGTCTAGAGAGTCCAAATAGAAATGTTTAGGCCACCATATTCCAATAGTTGTTTGTTTTTAGATCTTGAAGTACAATGTGACTTGTACTCGCTCCAATGCTTGTTATGCCATGGGTCATAAGGTATTGTCCAATACTAGTATGACGTATTGGATAATAGCTGGTAAACACTGCAGATGATTTTCTTAGTATGGAGGAAAGTTGTCGAAAAGAATACACATATGTGAATTTAAGGAAGGGATTTGGACAAGTGTGAGTCTGCCTCTGAATTTGCGCTTCTATTACAATGCTGACTTAAGAAGTTGCACAAAGCAAATTTACGTAACGTTGTGCACAAATAAAATATAATATGTGGCATATATATTTGCAGTGTTGAATAATGTTTGGTTGAATTTGTTTTATAGAAAATGAGAGTTGTAAGCAATTATGTGGGAGCTGTGATTATATATATATGTGTGTATATATATATATATATATATATATATCGTCATAAACAGCCAGTTAATGCTTACATAGAGGTCTTATTATTGACCTAATGCTATAAAATCAAACATTGACACAAAATGTAATTTTGTGAGAGATATCATTGTAAACCAATACCAATGAGTGGTGTTACAATAAGTGTATACGCATTTAGAAGTGGCTAAATTTAGTGCTTAGCCTTAGACTAGAGATGTGTTTGTTGGTCAAGTTAGATCTCTAGAATTGCGTAGAATGTGATCTTGTTTTAACCTAAGGATGTTCATAGAGATTTATGCCCATAAATATTTGACATTTGAGTGATGTGCTTTCTAAGCATGTTTGTGATGATACGCACTCAATGTCTAAAGGTATGTCTGATAAGTTAAGATTGGCTCTCTTACACGAGCAATCGCCTCTGACATTGAGTAATGTGCAGAGATGAAATATTTTTGATCTTGTGGCACACGAAATCATACGTAGAGATGATGTTCGCCTTGATTGATAATCAAGATGAGAATACTGGTAAGAATTTATGTGATCGAAATGGATTCCCACCATCCATTGACTTATCTATTAGCCAGATGTGAGTTTTCTTGAGGTTATTATTGATAGAGGACGAACAAGAAGAAAACCCAAGTTAAGTGTTGAAATACACTTGAACTAAGATTCGTACAGTGTATTTGATTCGAATCACGACATACACTTCCAAATAGGAATAAAAACATTGTAGCATGTGTTTCATAATGCATGTGCTATATGACCGTTGGAGTAATGAGAAAAATCTCTGCTTTCTCATTATGTGAGACTCGGAGGTTTATGTAATCTAAATTATACCCTTATGACTTTCAACTGTTTCTTAAAACTTTATTTTAGTGTTGCTACTTTGCATATTACCAATAGCCATGAACAATGCGGTATATGTCTACGAAAGCAGCTATAATATAGTTAAGAGATTCTAGAGGAAAAGGAAGACTATCTTTGTCTAACACGTATCTTGTATTCACAGGGCGGCCAATTATGTCAAACTTAGTGTTTTAAACATAATGGTGAATACATAGAATTGTTTAGAAGTCAAGTATGCTCTTGAATATTGTTTGAGGGACAAGAGATACATTTACTTGTGTAGTAAAAAGATGTCTGGGGTATAGCAAGATGTGGTCCTCATATTATTCGATATTGAGTTGCTATATATCCTTAACGGGTGTATAGCTCGAAGCTCATTATTTATGCTCACTGGTCACACGATCCATTTACTTGTATAAAATTGTGAATATATCGTTATGGTTACACCAGATGTATGTCTAGCCCTCATGTGCGAGTGGGAGATGTTGGAAATTGGATATGGGTCATGGGTCGCCCATGAGGGCTTGAAAAGGTGGGAATAGTTTTTGTAGGATAAAACTACCCCAACTCCCTCCCTCTCTCCCTAATATATCTTATGTTTGAAATAAGATAAACATTACAACACAAAATAAGTCAAAATTCGCAGCACACTTTGAGGAAAAAATACAAAGACATTGAAGTGTCATTTTGGTGTGATATTGGCAAGGAAGATTCACCATTTAAAGTATTTGGACAGTGGAAAACATCCCTCTCCCCGTGACTGAGATTGTGGACGTTTTAGAGCATCAAAACCGTGTGGAAGAAGTGTGAAACAATCAAGTTGAGATTCGCATATGGTTAGTATTTAATTATGTTGAAATCGCATGTTGTATGTGATTAATTTCCGTCACTTTTAAGCGAAAGTATCTTAGGTGATACACATAGCCCATTTTATATTATTTTTTTGGGGATTCGTTCTAGATCGTTTGACGAAATTTCCCAACAATTTAAGAACAACAAATTATGAGTTACCACTTATACAATGATCAAGATGCATGTCCGAGAAGTCGAAGATTGGAACGGTTTGATAGCCGAGTTTCAATCGTTGGCCTATGCTTGGTTACAAAGGAAATCGTTCGATTCAAAAATAAGTAAATGGTGGATCATCCTTTAAGATAAGTTTACTCTCTTATTATATTAATGCATGACTCGATGTGTGATTATGGAATGATGAATATGATTCAGATGACAATTATATTATGGATATAATTAATATATTTACATTGAACTTGCTATAAGTTAATTAAATAAACAAAAATCGTTGTGTATGATTATTTACAACAATTCCACTTTCTAAAGATGATATATTATTACGATCTTTGTTATTCTGTTAAAGAATGATATTATCAATCTGCTATGTAAATTATTGTTTGTTTTGAGATGTCATGATATTTAACGGTGTGGTTGAGTCTGTTTGTGTATTACTTGGAAGGTTACAGAATTACAGTTACTTTTTTCTTTGCCTCCTACTCGTGAATTGGAAGATATTTTTAATTTCTAATATTCTTACACCTTGAGATATCCATATAAATATATACAGTGAGATGACACGCCTTCCTTGTTAATCAATGAATCTATTGGTGAATAGATGTGATTATGTGATGACAAGTTTTTCAGACGAACGCATGCATTTTCTGAAATTCTTCCAACGGCTACAAAATTTGAACTTTAAAATAACAGTTCTATGTTTCAAATGGGATTTAAATGAAGACAAATCCATGTATAAATAACTTAGTATTATTTTTATATACACTTATGTTTCTTTCCATGAATACCATGAAAGATTATGATCACTCTTATGATAATTAAATGCATCTATGCGGCACTCATTTTTTTGAACATATTTAAATTTGAGATAACAAGATTTTAACTTTGAGGGTGGAGCATTATGCCAAGAATTAGAGTTGTTTGTTGTGCATGCAATTTTGATTCACGAGACTAAAATTACTTAATGCGAAAAGATATTCGTGATCATAGTTCGCAGTCGCGGCGCGATCGCGGCCGTCGCGGCCGCGTCGGAACGGGAACGGCCATCTCCGTTCCATCGTTCCAGGCTAACGCGGGGATAGTTGTGGGGCGGATGGGGAGCGGCGATATCGCGGCTGGATCGGTGATATCGCGGCCGTCGCGCCGATGTCGCGGTGGTTGCGCCGATATCTCGGCCGGAGCGGCTGGAACGGGAGTTGCATAAAGCAGGGAACAAAAAATATATTATTGCTAAGACCAAAACTTCAGTTATTGGCTGGTCAAAATCTTGTACCACCCTACACCTAATTTAAGGATTTTGGGTGGATTGGTCCTACATCCTAACTAGCTCAATTATTGATTATAATCAAGAATTGTGCATATTATTAAATTGTGATTTCCATAATAATACTTTATACATGGAAATCTTTTATTAACTTCTTGTTTTAATATATACTTAAATTCAAGTTTGAAAAGTAACATAACATACTATTAAAATTTAAAAATGTTAGCATAATAGACTTTTATGATTATATTCACTAATTTAAATAGTATAATAGTTGTAAAAAAAAAATTCAATTTTTTTTACGTAATTTTAGCCAAAAAATTGCGGAACGACCTCGACCGTTCCGCGACGGTGCAATGGAACTGGAACGGTGACCTCCGCGATAGCCACCGCGACCGCGACTGCGAACCATGTTCGTGATAGTTCCCATATATTAACATAAGAGTTTCTATTTGATGTATTAAAGAGAAAATTTTGTTCCTATACGCATGGGGATTTTGTTTTCTTATGTGAGTTCATAAGAGTTGTATAAAGTTATATATATATATATATATATATATATATATATATGTTAGAAGAGGATAGACACTTTGAAGAGGTGTATCATATATATAAGTGAATGTTACAAGATCGAATAGTATAAATATTTGATAATTGCTGAATGTCTAGCATATCTATATAGATGAAACTCAGTAGGTTCATTTTAATCCTAATTATGATCTTTGGAAAGAAATATGCAGGCATTTGAAATACTTAAAAGCCACCACTTTATTCTTGCAATATTGTGCAATTGATTTGTCTTTGGAATGTAATAGTATTGCAGATAGAGATGCTGCAAAATTAAGTTGAAGTTTGTTGTTGGGTGATTGCTTACATTTAGCGGCGGTGTGATGGCTTGGTTATTGAAGAATTGGACCTATACCGCTATGTCCCCGATGATATGCGAATATGTGACTTGGTCACTAGCAGGTACGAATATAATTTGGATGAGGAAAATTCCTAAGGAATGTACATTTCATCAAAGGAACTATTCAACCAGTTACCATGTTTTGTAATAATTAACTTGGTGAAGAAATACAAGTCTAAATGTTTATTTTTAGAGAATATCACTATATACCACAATTAGTGGATAGTGAAAAGGTCGTAAAGACTAACGAGAAACACAAGTGAAAAAGTCGTAAAGACTGATGAGATGTTAAGGGGATTGTGGATCCATTTACTAAAGAGCTTTATGGGGAAAATCATTTATAAAACCTCGAGTGAAATAGGAAGAGCACCAGTGAAAGTTGGGATAGTCAAAGTTGTAGCCAACTTTAATTAAGATATTTGTATAATATCTTTTTAATAGTTCAAGGGAACTTTAACTTTAGGCAAATCCAAGGGAAAGGAAATTTGGACACTTTTCGAGTACATCAATTATTTTTATGTGATAAATCTTATTCCTATAAGGTGATGTACTTTAATTTTTGACAAAAGTTTGGAGGGTTGGACTATTTGTCCTTAACATGCTTATAGAATTATTTAAGTTGGAGTGGGTGAAAGCACTCTTTATAAGCTTGCTTATGTGAGTGTAGGATGTCAGGGTCGCATCCGTTGGATTTTTTCTGGTGCAATCTTAAAACGCTCATGAACAAAGAATTAGCACATGACCTTTAATGTGCGGTTTTTGTGTCACCATCATTGGGATATGGTCGAACTAAAATAGTTCAAACAACTCCTTGACAAGATTAATGTTTAATCCTCTTAGTCAAAGAACCTGATTTATTTAGTTCAATCTTTAGGTACAAGGGTACTCCACCTATTGATTACACCATATCTTTATTATGGATTAAAGTGTTTGACTTTTCTCATCTTCGTTTATTTTGAAAATGCCGAGGGATTGTTGGAATCTATTAATTTTCAAAATACATAGTATATAATATTTAATTAATAGATAATAAGTTTTAGAAATATATTTTTTAGCTAGCAGTTGAAGACGCCGGTTGAAATGGGAAGAGTTGTGACTCTTGGCAACCATTTTCTATTCATTTTAACCGAAAATATCTCTTAAGTGATACACATAGCCCATTTCATATTTCTTTTTTCGGGGATTCGTTCTTGATCATTTGAGGGAATTTCCCCCAGCATAATACGGTACGAACATTTCACAGATACGTTGAAAATGTTAGTTAGTGTAGAATTTGGTTGTCGTGATGTTATTTGACCATTATAAAAGCAATCGTTGGTTAAAATATTCTATATCTATATCTATCTATATCTATATCTATACTACTATAAAAGTATGGATCTTGGAAGGTGTTTCTTCCGGTTGTGAAAGGACATTATTACCCTTAAATAATTTTATTGTAACTTGATAACTACATGTATTATTGTTAATAATTATGATATAATAATTAGTATAACTATAAATGAAACAGTCAGTTATTTTATATATGTATGTTAATGTTACTGTCAGTTATTTTGTATATTTGCCCAATACATAATTTCTTAGCTAATAGATGAGTGATAATTGTGAGTCAATAAAAGGGCTGGGCTCTCCCATGATGAAGAAAAAACCATGTTTCCAAACTATAGTAACTGTTGGATAGTTGAAGGCTAAACACAATTAATACAATGTTATTTCCAATTATTGTGGCGACTCCAAAGGTCCATGTAAATGATTATAAAACATGCCTATGTATTCCTACAGCAATGCTATTTCCATATTGAAGGAGGTAACTTTGTATCATCGGATGATATGCATTTTGAAGATATTTTAAGCTACACCATTTTTCTGTTTTTTTTTTCTTTTTTCCTACTCTAGTATCTAAATTACAACGAAGTTGTTCACAACATAGCTGCTGGTGCCCGACCTTCGATGTGAAATCTCATATTGGGAATTGTTAAACCTTTCTAAACGCACACAAGATGAGGTTATTGCAATTATTTACTGAACAAATATCATTTCAAACAACGTAATCGCATTTGATAGAATTCAAAATTTGTTAGGAGTTATATTGGTTGGACATAGAGAATGTTTCACACCACTGTAAGTTTGCTCCTAATTGTAAATTTACATTTTGCATTAAACGACTGGTTTGCACGACGATAGTTGGTGAGATATGAAGCTTGGCATCCTTAATTTTTCAGATGAATAATTAGTGTACTTAGTTCCTAGCATGTCTGTCAATTAAATCTTATGATTCATAGTTTAGTACCTTGAAAATGAAATCCTAAAGTGTCATGTCATACTCTGTGTTGATTCAATTATTTTCATGGCCATAATTATTGTAAATGATTACCGGAGAAGATAAAAGAGCATTTTAATTTGTTTAGCTCCCAATTATATAGAATTTTTGGTGTCTTCTATATTTGTTTATCTTTCACTTTTTCAAATTTCAGACAAGCTAAGCAAGAAGGGAACTCAAATTATATAAATATGAATATGCTCATATAAATGTTAATTTCCAATCATGAATATGCTTGAAATTTTAAAATTTCATTCTTTGCGTAATATTTATACTACATGGATGAACACGAAAGATGTATTATATATCAAATAGATAAAAGAAATTGCAAACTTTTTTCTTTGTCTTGCTTATTTCATAATCACGAATCTAACGCTTTGTTTAGTTCAAGTAAATTGCTGAGGAAAAGAAAACAAGTCAGAAGGAAAACCATTTTCCATTGTTTGGTTACTAGAGAAAATGAAAAGGAAAAGGAAATAGGAGAGAAAATCTAATATTAATTTGAGACAATATATTTTTCTCACCATTTGGTACGGAAAAGGATGGGAAAAGGAAAATGGTTTCATTGTGTTTTCTTTTCCTTTCCCTAGCACTCTTCTCGAAACAACGGAGTGTAAATATTATAAACAGGGAGAAATAATATTTTTGAGTACGTACCATTGCAACTTCATAAGATTTAAACATCAGTCTCCCGTCTCCATATCAAATGAACTTTTACTTAAAAATTTAGGATAATCAAACTATAATATTTTTCTAATTTGATTTTTATCTTCCTCAAGAAGTTATCTATATTATTTGAACAAAAAATTTCATTATACTATTATAATTTGGTGTTCACGTATAACGCAAGTATTTTATGCTAGTGTAATATAAATTTATCGAACAAACGGTATGAATTACTCACACATAAAGTATAGTTTGCTTTAGAATATAGTTCACCTCTAACGTTATTATGACTAATTTTTCATGTACTGTTGTGTAAGTGTCATATAATATATAGTTTGGTTGTGCAAGTGCTAATTGTCCATTTATATGAATATTAAATTTTCAAAGTGGTACAATACAAATGATCCACAAATTCGATATAATTTGCTTCAATATAAAGTTCATATCTAACGTGGTTATGGTACTAATATTTCATAAATGTGGTGTGCTTTGTGTAATTGTCAAATGGTATAGAGTTTAGCGGCTTGTAGCGGCTGCATAGCAGCAACCGTGGGTGACAGAGGGCCGCCACTGTCGTCTGGCAAGGCTAGCAACCGCACCGGCTGATGGGTAATGTTCCGTTTGTGCCAGCGTTAGGCGAGCGACATTCTAACAATCGTGGCGGTCAATGTGCAAGCATTGTTGTGGCGATAACTGCGATGGTGTTCAGGCGGCAGTGAACAGCAAACGCTAGACGCGAATCGTCAACTTTGCAGTGTCGATGTGGTAGCATGCGGTGGCGGTTATCTTGCAGTGCGTACTGGGGAAGATAACTTGGGTTTCACTTTTAAGTTCGGGACATTTTAATCTTTTTGTGAGGCTTATCCCTAAATTTACAAAAATTTAAAAAATATTAGAATATTCACAATTCAAATAGTTCAGAGTTCAGTCAAAAATCAAAATACGTCAATTGGAGTCAAACTCAGTGGATGAACACTTGTGTTGTATGCCCTGATAGCATTTTAATATAATTACCAAAATAAACATATATCTCTAAATTAATGGATCCTGAATTCAAGCAAAAGCAATAGAAGCAAAATTAAACAAGATTAGGTTTGAGATATATCTAAAATCTTTTGCATGACACATCAATTAGTTGAATGTTACAGAAGATGATTACAAATAACGATTTTGGGTTCCACAGAAGAATTTTTACATACAAAAGTCAGCAGAAAGCATCAGCTTAATTAGACGTTTTTACTCGCAAAACTCTTCAATACGTCCAAACCTTCTGCTCATTCTTCTACCTCTTCATATACACTCATAATTCTCTTCTTCTTCATAGCTTAAAAAAGCAACAAAAAGATGCAAAAATAAATGAAATGAAATAGTGAAGAAAACAGGCTCCATATAACAAAATGCTACCCGTTATTACCATCAAAACTTCCTACACCATTTTGTCGTCTTTTCTCTCGCCAATTTTCACCCCACATTTTGGCTTCAGCAACAGCTCGTTCCCTCTCTAAGTCTCGGTTCAACATTTTAGCAGTTTCTCTTGGAGAATCATCTCTCTCAGAACCTTCCAAGTCCCACTTACGTCCCGACCCTCCCCCCTCTTCATTTCTCAGAATCTTTCCGCCTCGCTCGTCTTTGCTTTTGCTATCATCCTTATCAGCAGCAGCTGTTCTGTTGCTATTACCAGGTGGATCATATGCCTGATTTGCCAGGTAAGAAAGGGCAGTTACCACATCGCCTATTAGAGGTCGAGCAGCGGCTTGTTCTTGGATACACATGGAAGCCACGGCTAGAGCTTGATAAAGGCTACGCATCGGGAATTTCCCTTGCAGCCTTGGATCTGCCAGTTTTGCAAATTTTCTACGGTCATTGAATAAGGGTCGTGCCTGCATTTACATGAATATTGTTGATGGCAAGTCGCTACACGATGGATTTGGATTTTGAAGAATGGATTTGGAAGAACTTCAAATGACTCCATATGTGAGTAATTAGAAATCCACCATAATGATTGAAAAAATAGCTCAAAATGAGTTCGAAGGGATTTGAAATTGATTGTAACTTGAAATTATCCAAATAACCTCAATGGAATTGTTCCTGTCTTCCCGATATGAAATCCATAAGTTTCAAATTCTTCAATCCGAACACATCCGAAGGTTGCGTTTGGATTGGAGGACTTAACCATCTAAGGATTTCGAATCCACCTAAGGTTGCATTTGGATTGAGCTTGTTTGGATATACTTACGTTAACATGGATTTCAAATCACTCAACACCCATTTTTGAGCTAGTTTTTCGATCAGTAATGATTGATTTCAACTCCAACTCATTTTAGAGTTATTTGAAATCCTTAGCTCAAAATCATCTCCTCAAATTCAAATCATCCCACCATCCATCCAATACACTTGGACAGAATAGTTTGGATTTGAGAAAAAGATTTCAACACAAAGACTCCAATATTAAGTGGTTTCATCGAGATGATTGAAAAAATAGATTAAAAATGGATAATAAACAATTTGAAATTCATTGTAACTTGAGACTATCCAAACAAACTTTGTGGATTTGTTACTATGGTTTTGGAACTCTTAGCTCCAAAATCCTCAACAACCCAAAACAACATAACATTAAATAGTAAAATTTACCCAAAAGATCCAATAAAAAAAATTACGTTTTAAAAAAAAGAAAAAAGAAGTGACAACTTACCCATGCAACAAGGTTTTGTTCTCCCTGCGGTAGGGTGCTGTCAATGGCTTTACGCCCCGTGATGAGCTCTAAGAAGACAACTCCAAAACTATAGACATCCGATTTGACAGTCAATTGGCCGGTCATTGCATATTCAGGAGCACAATACCCATATGTTCCCATGACCCTTGTGGATACATGTGACTTATCACCTGTGGGACCCAGCTTTGCGAGTCCAAAATCAGAAAGCTTCGGAAAAAACCCTTCACCAAGTAATATGTTGGATGACTTGAAATCCCTATAAATAACAGGAGGATTTGCCTTATCATGGAGATACTCCAATCCTTTAGCTGCACCAGCTGCTATTTTCATTCTTGTGTTCCAATCGAGTGGCTCTTTATCAAGTGGAAGATCTAGGATATGATTATTCACACCTTAGACTCAATTTGAATAGGCAAAATGCAAATTAAGATTCAGAATAATAGCAAACGGCACAACATTCATACGTAGAGAATATTCTTTACGTCATCTCACCTTTTTTGGGGCTTACAACATAGTTAAGAAAATAAGAGAATCGAGAATGTTGAAATGCTATGGTTTGCATGTACTTGGTTAATGCCTCTGTGTGTGTGTGTGTGTGTGTGTGTGTGAGAGAGAGAGAGAGAGAGAGATTTTAAGTGTTTTTACCAAGTAAAACTAAACAAAGGACTAACATTATGCGTTCAAATAGACATACAGTGTGATTTCAACATTGCTTGTAGCGTATCTTGTATCAACATATTTCCAGATGCAATTAAAGAAAAAGGCGATGATACATCAAATAATCAACTGTAGTGTTTCAGATAATTAACCAATTTACTTCCATAATGGCTGGGTAAAACATTTCTCTAAACTATTCAGTGAAGTAAGTGGCAAGCAGAGTCTACGTCTATTCTAGAGTAATATCACAATTCAAATAAATGTGAATTCATCTCTTACAGATAGCAAATAGAAAAAATCCTATTTTTATTATTGTTAAAGTTACTTTTGAACTGTCGATCTGAAGGTCAGCTAAACTTTCTAGGGCATAAATACAACTCTACTCGTCCCTCCTATATGATTTTTGAAGTTCTGAATGTTTCAGTACAAAAGGATTACTTCTTAAAACAAGAAAATTCTCTAACAAATACATTTTATCTATCCCTGAAAAGTAAAATAACGTCTAGAAAAGAACAATGGTCAGATAAGTACTAAAATATATAATATTATCCCAATGCTTCACCATCCAAGAGAGAGACGTGTAAAAATTTTAGTGGAATACAATGAGTTTGAGTTACCATGGAGGTGATCTTCCAATGATCCCAAGGGCATAAATTCATAAACGAGAAGCCTCTGATCCCCATCAGCGCAGTAACCCATCAAACTAACTAAGTTAGGATGATGTAAAAGACTAAGCATTAAAACCTCAACCAGAAATTCTCTATTACCCTGAAGCCCATTCCTATCCAACTGCTTAACAGCAACAACCTGCACCGAATAAATGCAACTTATATCATCTCGGTTCATATAGTGATGAAGGATGCAAGTGTGAATGGTAACGGAAAATCGCCATAGATTATACACAAATTACAGTTTGTTCTCAAAGTTCAATTTTTATTGTTAGTCAAAGTAATTTGGTGTTAAGTGGAACAGCCAAACCACAGAGTAACCTGAGATGCATATTTTGCAGTTACAAAAATGTAAACGACGGAGTCGGTGCGTTCTATGGTTCATATTTAGTCAGTTGAATTTTGATATATATACTAACTAGGTTCAGCTATTTTCTTCAATTGTTTGTTGGTGCTGTGGGAATGTTAATAGAGTACGCACTTTTTAGATCAAGTTAAACTCATCTTCTCCAATTTCAGAATTTTAAATCTTTCCAGATTGATGCTTCAAATCCTTCAATACAAATGCTACATAAAAGTTCATTTTTAGCTCTCAACACTGAAATTTCTGGAAATATAGAAGCCTCTTATGTCTAATGTTTCAATACATACATATATATCATATAATAAATTATTGACGAGTCCCTTAATTCCCTCATCCTCCTTTATTCTACAATATGAATGGATTTTATTATTGAGAAACAGCTATTATATATTGCACTATTAACTAAATCCATCTCCTACAAACTCCGCAAAGCCAAAATGTTACTTATTATCACAATGTGGTGCAAATAATTTAAAATCGAAGACCACAAGCCTCAAATCTTTCAAAACTACCAATAATTTTTGTGGACAATATTCTTATCCATCTATCATTGAAAAACAAATAATCTGCAAAGCTAATGAAAATTTTACCTGACCACTTGAAAGTCTCCCTTTGTAAACACGCCCAAATCCTCCTTCTCCTAAGAAACATTCGGCCCTAAAGTTATTTGTAGCAGTAGCTAGCTCACGAAAGGTAAATATATGTGCAGCAATCTGAGCATCAGCTAACTCCTTTGGTCCTGATGCTTCTTTTCTTGGCCCGACATTGCTCCTCGATTTTAGCCTGTCTCCCCCTGCCAATCACAATGAAAACCATCACAGGTCCATTATAACTCCACAAGGGAAATCTATTTTCATAAAAAGTTGAGAATTAGTCAGCCGAATGGTGAATTCCTACGGATCAACAGAAAACTATAGATTTTATTAATAGTGAACAAGAAGACACAAGTTTCGCTTAATCCATATTCTACATTAAAATTAGCAATAAAGTAACCTAAGGCTCTACTCAATTAGAAAACAGAATTGGGTTACCAATCATTTCAACTGTAAAGTAACAAGCTTCTAAGATAGCAAAAACAGATCAAAAACAGAAATCACAGTCCCACTTGGGATCTAAAAATCATGATTAAAAAGACAAATGAAAAACAACTATCTTTCATCCATTCCCATCATACAACTATTCTATGAGGTCTACACTGAACAACAAACCAAAATAGATAGAAAAACAAATCAATCACAATCCCATTCTAAACCCAACTCAACATTTGATAAACCCAAATCCCCTAGATCAGATCAAATCCAAAAAATAAAGAAAAAATAAAATAGAAAGGGCTGAATCTATACATATAATATATAGTTATATACTAACTAACCAGACGATAATCTTGATATATTTGAAGGGATGGCTGGATGAACTTCCTGTTGATCATCTCTAGCTTTATTGGGATTCAGCTTTTGTGCTTCCTTTGAGTCAAAACAAGGAAAACAGCCCATTTACTTCAACCCCCTCAAAGATCAAATCTTTATTTTAACCCTTTTTCTTTGTTTTAGCAAAATCAGATTCAATCAAACCCTCATGTTCTTCTTCAACCCAATCCTACTATAAATGCTCCAAAAATGGTATTACTGGGTATGCTTTAAATTCAATAATAAATAATAAATCCAATCTTTATTACCTTTACCTATCCTAAGTGATGAGCTAAGACAACAGATAAGATTTCAGATGAGTAGGGAAAATGTGAAAACAAGGAAGAATATTCAATACATAGTCTACAATTTGAGAAGCTAAAACGATAATAAGAGCTAAAGAAACAAATTTTAGGGAAAGTTCCGCTAATTTAGTTTTGATAGATTGTGGAATCTATTGGTAATAATAGACAGCAGCGTTGTTGTGACACAGTTTTAGCCGGCTTTGTCTTCGGCTTTTCATTTCATACAAGTGTTTATAGCCCAAAAACTCCCTCTTTCTCTCTCACACACACACATTAGTGTATATATATATATATATAATGTATATGCAAATGCTCTGTACATATATATATGCGTGTGTGTATATATATATCTATCTATCTAAATATGTTCACACCCACAACTTTCCCCACCACCCCCTTTGACCAAGTAATAGTATTTAGTAAATTCATTAACCTCCCATATTTATAGTGCTCTTTTATTTATTATAAAGATAAAGATTGGATTTTGATGCATTTGCATAGAATCCACCATACAGATTAAGTTGAGAATGAAACATAATTAGAAGAAAACTGATATTGTAGAATTATTATGTGTGTTTATAAGTAAATATCAGGGATTTTATTGTGCATAAAAAATAATCTAGTAAGAAATTTAATTCATTTTACTTTTTTTACTCAAAAGTCAATTATACTTTAATGAGTTGGCTTAAGGATTGTTAAGAATCAGGCTTGATTTCTTTTATATACTATCTATCACAATAATATCTATTTAATTCATGGGAAAGCCCCGATTCTCACCCAATCTACACGTCTATAAGAACTTTTCCCTTAATCTATAATAATAATAATAATAATAATAATAATAATAATAATAAAAATAAAAATAAATAATATAATATAATATTATAATAATAATAATATTATAATAATAATAATATAATAATAATAATAATAATAATAATAATAATAATAATAATAACTATTATAAAAGTGTGAATGTTAGGGGATGATTTACATTTCTTAATTTTTTTGTAGAAACTAAAATATCCTTATGTGAATATTAGGCTAGAAAAAAAATGAGGTTTATTAACAAAATAATGTATAATAATTAATTTAATCTGTCCTTCTAAAAAAATTAATGTTAATTCATTCTATGCACTACTATAATAAATGAGTCGATTTGTTCATTGTCTATATCATGATTAATTTTGTATCTACTTTTCCTTATTAGATATTATTTGACATTTTTGTAAAATTGATTGATATGTATAAGTAATAAATATTTTTTGTCTTTCACCACGAATATTTTTTAGAATATGTAATTCTTTTTTGACTAATGAGCAACATAAAATTTTTAAATGGGCTTTAAATAAATTATCATCTGTTACAATTTTCGATGTGTATTCCATATGAATTCATGAGAAAATTTAAAAATCGAACTTGAAGAGAAAAAATATTGGGTTGTTAGTGACGTATCTCATTCTGCATGCTTTACTTACTTGGACTCTTAAAATTCAATTAAAAAACTTAGTTGAAAAGATAAGAACAGACAATCATAAATAAGAAAAAAATTATTTTTAACATTATAAAAGTTTACAAAACACGTGATTGAAAAAGAAAAAGGAAATATATATGAGGAGAAAAAAATTATTACTCCATTTAACCTCTCGCAAAAATAAACAAATGAGAATTATGTTTATAATTTACCTATTCGTTTTTGGCTTTTTTATTTAACAACAAAGAGTCATTGAATTAGTATATTTATTTATATTTATATTTATCAATAAATTTGTCTTTCCTATACTCTCTAGCATTATAATAAGAATATGTTAATTGGAGAGAAAATCAGAAATTATTTTAAACAATCTACAAAAGTACATAGGGGTCAATTTTAAATAAATTTAGGTTGGTGCCTCACTATCTTTTCTTACATAGTGTACATGATTCTTGGAAATTCACATAATTAATGAGATTGAATAATAAATTAAACGTGCATTAAATGGATTATCTTACATACCTAACCTTTTTACCGTTACAAAAATTACATTTGAGCAGTCCCTGTATTTGTCATATATAGTATTATTTGTTATATATAGTAGTTTTTAGTGTTTTGACTTTCTCAACATTTTTGTGAAAATAAAAAAAAATTATTCAAAATAGATGAAAAATACTATTTTACATGGCAATAAGCAAATTCATATATTCCACCACAAGGTTTCCTAAATAATTTATTCCTAACTATGAGTACCAACATTTTAATCGAGCTACAAATGATAAAAATGATTATTCAATAACTTCTACGAATATTGAACTTGAGTTTCATAAAACGCTTTCTTGAATTCTTTTTTCCGAAATAATATATTCTTAAACCCAAAAATCCTATATTCATGAAAATTATAGGATTGTGCCATAATCCATTTTATATGACAAGACTTAAACTTAAAATTGAGTTGATGAAATGATAAAAGAATTTATGAAAGTAGAAAAATAAGAACTTAGAACAAATTCAATAATCTAGAAAAATGGAATACGATTAATTATTGCAAGAATTAAAAAAAAAAGTAACTGGTGAACTAAGCCTCTTTTTTTATATATGTTTGGATCTTTTTGTCACATATGACAGAGAATTGTGCTACAAAAGTTTTCAAGCATAGTATTATGTAAAATGACATTAGATATAAGTAATTTGACTGAATAATTCAATTTTCTAATCAAAATAGATATGGACCATATAATATTCATTGATGAATATGTTTTGTATATTTTGATTACAAATGTTATCAAGTTAAATGTCCTTGATTTTTTTCAATAATACAAACATAAAATAAAAGCTAAATGATGTTATTTTATAAATTAAATAAAAATATTAGCTGATTAAACTGGATTAAGAAAATAGAATAGGATAGTGCATACTTTAGTATTATTGACGTATTGCTATATAATACAAAATTTTATTTTTATACCAAAAATTAGCAAAATTTGCACTTTGGTCCCGTTTGATAAGGGTTGTCCACTCAGGCACAATCATTACGATATTTCCACGTTTAATCTCATATGATAAAATTTCTAAGGACATTGAGTTCTCCATATTAAAAAACGGATGGGTGTTATTAGTTAACTTTTAAAAATTGCATGAACCCTTGAATTTTGTAAAATTAACAAAAACTTCATTAATTAAAAAGAAAAAAAAATCTAACATTGGGGAAGTTATTTATTACTTAAATTCAAAGATTGAGTCAGAGGGGAGAGGTGGTGTCAGAGATGGTGGTGGCAATGCAGTTGGAGAGAGGAGGAAGGAAAAGGCAAGTAGTGATGGTGCGGGATATGGTGGTGGCACTACAGTGGATAGAAAAGAAGGGACAAGTGGAGTGCGGTGTGCGAACTAGGTCCGGGAAGCAGGTTGGGTGGAGCTTGGGAATCAAAGTGAGGTTGGGGTAAAAAAAAAAATTTGTTGCATATTTGACATAATCCAGGAAGGGTATGCAGCTTTAAGAAGTTGACTAATGACTTTTATTCATTTCTTAATGAAGAGAACTCAATATGACTCAAAATTTTATCCAGTGATACTAGATGTGAAAGTCCAATAAAAAAATAGGAGAAAATGCACAACTCCCCATCCTATAAGACCAAATATATAATTTTACCTGAAAATTAAAATAAACATATGCAGTAGCCCACACGCAAGGCACGTGTATTTTGCTAGTGGATTATTTAAAAAAAAAGGTGAACATTGAATAAAGTGGATTATTTCACCAAAATGTTGTGATTTATTGATTTCTAGCATTATACAATGACGTTATAATCAAACTTGCATTATATATTTGATGTGTGTGGGAAGCACACCAATGATAATATGCGATATATTATATAAGAATACATTATAAAGCGTGGAATAATAGTAAAATGGACACAAGATGTAAGTGGTTTGGTCGAAAGGTGACCTACGTCCACTGGGTAAAAGAGTTCGATCCTTTCATTAGTGATTGGAGTTAATATATATACAAGTTCGTGATGGGGTAGGTAAAAAAGGAAAGTCAACTATCTTAAATATACAATGAAAAGTAGAATAAATCATGATCCTTCCATCTTGAGCTATATCTTTTATGGTATAATTAGTGAATCTGCTGGCATGATCTCCGCAGGTCCATATATGGAAAGTATATCATCTAATTGATTCTTGTCTGATCTTGCTGCAGGCTTGCCTTATATAAAATGTTCCACCTGTGCAGGTCAAGGTCGGGTGAACCTCCAGCTGGACAGATTTGAATATAACGTCTTTGTTGGTCCCAAGTGGCATACGAAAAGGTCTAGAAGGGGGGGGAGGTTGAATAGACCCTGAAGTCTTTTTCGACTTCAAAAAGATTCGTATTAAAATGATTTTCGACTCTTGGTGTAGTTGGTCATTCTAGACGCTTGGAATCTTCATCTTTATTCAGACTTCAGGCGCTTGAGTCTTTAAACTTTACTTTTGATAAACTCACTCAGAACATATCAGACGCTTAGTCTAAGACAACTTAACCTAATAATCTAGAGTAAAAATAAAACAAAGCCTATTACAAATCTAACGCTTCAAAGCTAAAAAAATAAACTTACATATTTTGGGGTCTAACAGAAAGTCCTAATTGTTATCATCAAAACATCTAACATGAAATTCTTAACAATTTCCGTCTTTTTGATGCTGGAAATACTTACTCTTTTATAGTTCAAGAGTCAGACAGCCAAAATAAAAGTTAGCTTTGATTAGATAAGATTAGTTACTCTTCAACGAGATGTTTCAGCTGAAAAATGCATTTTATATATATCAAAGATTACAAGCATTTTTACAACTAAACAAACAAAATATAAGAGACAAGAATATAGATAATGCAAATCAAAAAGTTTTAACGACTTGATCTAACTTTGCATCGCTTTGGCATTTCAGCTCGGATAGCTTCAGTCAGATTATCTTCTAAGGTCATTATCGCTTCATGATCTTTGTTGATTATGAGATTATTTTCTTCTTGTTGTCTCTTTTTGAAAGCAGTAAAGTGTTTATCCAAATCAGTTGGGTCAATACCAATATACCTTAGGCAAATTCTGAAAGTTCGGATGAAGTCAGACATCTGCCTCTCTTCAGCTAAAATTCTTGGATCTGAAGGTTCTGAAATAGATGCTCTTTGAAGAGGGATGTCAAATTGTTTAAGCAGTGCCCGAGAAGGTATTGGTAGATTTGGATACAGTGCTCGTGGAGGTTCTCTTAGCGTTCTACTAGGCGCTTCAGCAGAATCACTTACTCCAACAGCAGTTATCTAAGAAGGGAGACTTAGCGCAGAAGGAGAAGGTAAAACTTGACGCTTAGAAGGAGGAAGCTCTTGAACTAGACGCTTTCCTCTTTTCTCTTTTCTTCTTCTCTTTCCCCTTATTGCCATCATCAGATTTGAGAAAATGTTCCATAAGTAAACTTACCTGATGAGCAATCTGAGACATAGAGTCTGTAATGTCGTCCAGATGCTTGTCGAAGCGTTCCTGCAATGCGAGGAGCTTGGCGCTGGTAGCATCATTCAGAGATGTCTCTAAGGTTTCGAGGCGCTTTTCAAATGCTTCTTTTATGGCAAGTTGGTTGGTGTGAGTAGCATCATGCGTTTCGTGAAAAACTTGTCTGCACTCACCAACAGCCGCTTGAGCTGAACTACGCATATGAGCAATTTGAGCGCTCATAACGTGAGACTCAATTTTTGCTAAATGTTTTTTAAACCAGTGGAGAGATTCTTCGTTCTGATTAGCATGAGCACTGATATCCTCCAAAACGGATTTGAGCAAAGGACCAAAAGATTGACTCGCATCTAATTGAACCGCTTGAGGAGCCGGTCGCTTGAACCTGGATGAGTGTTTGAGAGAGTCAATGGGAACTTGATACGCGGGATCGAAGACACTACCTCGTACGTCAAGAGAAAGATCCTCAGCAATATCATCAGTAACGAGTTCAGGAGCGTCAGGAATATCCTCTGGTGGAGACGCTTGAACTGGTTCTTCAACAGACGCTGAGATACTTGCAACTTCAGAAGTGTACACTTCAACTGACTTAGCAGGCGCTTCCTCAAGCGCTGACTCTGTTTGGCGAAAGTCATTGAATTGGAAGTTCCAATTTGCCAAATCAGCATAAGAAGTAGACGCAGCTTCCAAAAGTTCAGTGAGTCTGGTTCTAGAAATGCAAGTACCGGAAACGAATGTGCGAAGGGGACTATCAATGGCCCTGATGTGCATGGGACCAATGATATCAAGCACAAGATGCGGAAAGACTTTGGACGGCGCTTGACAGATAGAGAAAATGGAATCAGGGGAGTAATTTCTAGAAAATCCAATCAAGCAGTCGGAAGGAAGAGACTTGAGACGCTGATCTTCAGGCACATAAACAGCATAGTACTCTTCTAAATATGGATAGATCGCTTGAGCTAGTCCCTGATTTCTTTCTAGCAGTGAGAGGACAAATTCATAATGATTGAGTACCTCTTTGCGGATAGAAGGGAGCAGTGGATATCCTTGAAATGAATTGATTACTGAGCCATTCCATTGTCTGAGATTGGCAGTGAAGATTCTGTCGAAATGAGATAAGGGAGTCATAATCTTCACCATCAAATTAAAGTTATCTTCGCAGTGGCTGGGAGCGAAATCCAGGCTAGCAATTTGAGTACTGCCACTGGTAGACGCTTAAGCGTTGAAATGTAGAGAAGTAATGGACAATCTGTGAAGCTCTTGACGCAGACACTGCTCAATCTGATGTCTAATTAGTGGGAGCTTGAGAACAGGTCCAACTCTCTGTTGACGCTTCTTCAGGCAATACTTGGCGAAATGACGCTTCTTGTCATGCATGCCTATGCCAAAAAAATAGGGAGCTTGAACTAACTCTGTGAAGGTATATTGATGACCCATATACGCTTCAACCCAATTTACTTCATTCATACAGTAGTCTGTGCCAGCGTTGACAATAGCTCTAATGCCTTCATGGTGAATATCTCTGATAGATTCAAAGCGATATCTATCGGTCTGATAGTTAGCATTCCAGACGCTATCAAAATATGCATCAGCTTTAGTCTGGATCAGATCTGTGAGAGATTTGAGACGCTCATCAGCATGAACTGCTTTATTTTTCCATAGGCGAAGTGGATTGACCAAAGTTAGATTTTCAGGACTATTGGCAATATGAGGAAAGTGTGTGTAGCCTTCTCGGTTCAAGACTGCCTCTGATGGATTGAGAAATCTACGGCGAAGTGGCTCATGCACACGAATATTATAGTCTCTAAGAGCAAAACCTGTAGGCTTGCTGTGGCCATAGTCGAGGTAATACGCCAGATCCACATCACATCTGGGAGTTGTTCCTCCTTGTTTGTCTTGTTGAAGAATCAGAGAGGATGGTATAGATCCAGGAGTTTTTTTGTAGTTAAATGGCCGTATAGTACTTCTTCTCAATTTCTGTCATCTTAGTGTTAAACACTATATCCCTGATTTTACTGTTGATGTCAATCAGCAGGGCAATCTCATTCTCAGTAGCAATATATCTTTCTTCATTATAGCCTGCAGGAATGAAATCTTCTTCGAGCGCTAGGGGCATGTAGTTGATTGAATGATCAATCGTCTTCAGCGTGTTCAGTTGCAAGAAGTGCCTTGGCTTTGAAACGTCTTCAGCAATGCTCTGACCTGCTGAGCGTGCCTCTGTTATAGCCAGAACAGGGATTGATGTTTGAATCTCTTTGAAGGCAGGTTCCTCTGTTTCAATTGCAGCAGCTTCTGCGGCAACGTCTTTGGCAATAGCCACAACTTCTGTCAACTCAACATCTAGGTGGACGTTTGTTGACGCTTCAGCAGCAGCTGGAACTAAAACTGTAACATATGAACTATGCTCTATAAGAGCAGGATCTTCTACAGATGTAGGAATAGGAATGATGTGGGAAGAAATAAACTTACCCTGAGAACTTGTCTCAACAGCAACACTTTGAGCGCTTGGCTCAATAGCAACTTAAGCGCTTGGCTTAACAGTCTCAGGCTCTTCAGGAACAGGAGCAGCTCGACTCTTGCTTGTCCTGGAATGCTTGAAAATTTTCTTCACGTTGACTCCTTCAACAAGTTTAAGCGCTTGAGTGGGAGGAGTAGCAGTTGGTTCATCGAATTCAATTTGTTTAATAATTCCTTCCAACTTCCTCCGCTTGAGAGGTAACTTGTCCTGTGCATCCTCATCAGTGTCCTCATCATCTTTGTGAGGAGCAGGAACAGCTTGTGCCTTAGGCTTTCTAGGAGCCCTCTTCTTGGTAGCAGCCGGACGCTTCATGGCTTCCTCTTGAGCAGGACGCTCAGCCTCTTCATCAGACGCTTCACGTACAGTCTGACGCTCAGAAATTGGTTTAGCGGCACCAACAACTTTGGGAGGATTGAATAGATTGGTCAGAATCATTCTTCCCAAAAACTTGGTCTTATTTAACAGGAGACCAGATGAGTAAACACAGTCTGATCTGTACAGAAGGTTACTCAAAACAAGCCCATATGGTTTATTTGGGGTGTTCAGACAGTCCCTAAACCTTCCAAAGATATATTCACTCCAGTTGATTTGAATAGAGAGGAGCATATCTGTCATCATCTGAAATTGTGTGGGGTTGACCTTATCAAAAGTGCCCACTCTGCATTCAATAATCTTACTGCAGAAATCAGCCAACAGACGGTATTGTGATACCAAATCTTTCTTTTCAAAGTGCTGGGTGTAGGGTACACCATTGTAAGCCCTCATAATCGTCCATGCTTCCTTGATTTGTGCCAGAGTAACACTATCCAGTGCATTACCCTCATTGAGAATTTTAAAGTTCTTTGCAATGGATGCAGCAGACAACACAAATTCCCTAGGTGCCTCCTTCTTGGTCACAGGTAGAAGACAAGAGATAGACTTCTTGTCCTCCAAGAGTTTAGCAGTCCTCCAAAAAGTATCAACCTCCGTCAGAAAGAATTATGAATATTGTGTTAAGAAAGTTTTAAGCCCGACCTTTGTAACGGTGTCCATCATATCATGTAGGTTGATCTGGGTTGATCATACAGAAATTTCCAGTTGACAATAAGGCCTTCAGTAACCTTGATGATAGACTCGGCAGAAATAGACGAAGCTTTCTTTGGTGCCATTTTTGAAAGTAGAGTGAACTGAGATTTGCTTTTGCTTTGAGAGAAAGAGAGAGAGAGAGAGAGAGAGAGAGAATTTTGCAGAAATCTTTGAGTGAAAGTGAATGATTTTTCTGCAGAAATTGTGTTTTAAATGACATAGTAAAGAATTTTGAAACTTGTGTTCTCTAGTTTCTATAGGATTTAGACACGTGTAAAGACTTTTTAATCTCAGCCATGAAAATAGTAACCGCGGACGCAAGTTTTGTGTAAGAGAGAGAAGTTACATTTGGTAATTCCCATATATGATGATTTGACATCCGAGTTAAAATAAAATAAAAAAAGAAACGTTTGGTATTTTCAGAATGTAGCACACGCGCCTGATGGTACACTGACATATATACAAACACGTGCTATCTCTGAACCGTCATTTTAAAAGTTTTGATTAGCCGCAAGTTTGATGTGATAGAAGCGTGCGAGTAGAGTACAAAATAGACTTTTGAGTCTACCCACTACTTCAAAAAGCTTGTAAAATTTATGCATGACTTTTAAAAAAATATTTTTATATTAAGTGTTGAATAGAATTGGTTCAACGCTTAACTGATATCACTGGTTGATATATCATTAGGAAATTAGACGCTTAGGATTGAAAAGTCTTTTTATGTTTGAGCATCCAACATTTTATGCATAAGTAATACTGAGCGTTGATGATCATGCATCTTAAAATTTTGATCATTGACGCTTGCAGTTATGGTTAAGTACAATTTTAAGGTTCCCCCTAAATTTGATAACTTGTACCAAAAATATCTTTCAGACATAAATCAAGTGGATTCCCCCTAAATTATATGTCTAATAAATTATGATGCAAAATGATTAAGCGTTTAAGTCAATCATACCTAATTCACTTCTCAAAGTGAGAAAATGTTTTTCGTTGAGCGCTTTGGTGAAGATATCTGCCAATTGTTTGTCAATTCTAATGAAGTGCATGGAGATATCTTTCTTTTGAACGTGGTCACAGAGAAAATGGTATCTAATGTCAATGTGTTTGGTCTTGGAATGAAGAACAGGGTTTTGAGTCATGGCTAGAGCACTTTGGTTATCACAATGAATGGGGGTTGGTCCTAGGATTATTCCATAATCTCTAAGTTGTTGCCTCAACCATAACACTTGTGCACAACACCTTCCTGCAGCTACATGCTCAGCTTCGGCTGTGGAGGTAGCTATGGATTGTTGTTTCTTACTATGCCATGATACTAACCTATCACCTAGAAATTGACAAGTACCACTAGTACTCTTACGATCTATTTTGCAACCTGCAAAATCTGCATCTGAGTAACCAATTAGTTCAAAAGGAGAGTCCCTTGGATACCATAAGCTCAAATTTTGTGTGCCTTTTAGGTATTTAAGGATCTTCTTGGCAGCACTTAAGTGTGACTCTTTTGGATCAGTTTGAAATCGTGCACACATGCATACCGAAAACATAATATCAGGTCTACTAGTAGTAAGATAAAGAAGTGATCCAATGATACCTCTATAATTAGTGATATCAACTTTCTTTCCACTTTCATCTTTATCTAACTTAAGCGTTTGGCTCATTGGAATTTTTGAATATGATGCATTTTCCATACCAAATTTCTTAATCATATCTCTTGTATTTTTAGCTTGGTTAATAAATATGCCATTAGGGAGTTGTTTAACTTGTAATCCTAAGAAAAAATTTAATTCACCCATCATGCTCATTTCAAATTGTTCTTGCATCATTTTCGAAAATTTCTCACACAGACGCTTGTTGGTAGAACCAAATATAATATCATCAACATAAATTTGGACTAAGAGGATATCTTCGTTATTGGTAATTTTAAATAACGTTGTATCAACGCTGCCTTTTGAAAAGCCTTTACCAATAAGGAAGATAGAGAGAGTGTCATACCATGCTCGGGGTGCTTGCTTAAGCCCATAAAGCGCTTTGTCTAGCTTGTAGACCATACCCTTACCATGATTGTTGATGAATCCTGGTGGTTGCTCCACATATACTTCTTCTTGGAGTTTACCATTCAGGAAAGCACTCTTCACATCCATCTGATACACCATGAACTTGTTGAACGCTGCATACGCTAGAAACATGCGGATTACTTCAAGACGGGCGACAGGAGCGTATGTTTCATCAAAGTCAATACCCTCTTCTTGGCAATATCCTTGAGCTACGAGTCTGGCCTTGTTCCTTATCACAATGCCATTCTCATCCATCTTGTTTTTATAAACCCATCTAGTCCCAATAAACCCTTGGTGAGTTGGTCTTAGCACTAGTGTCCAAACCTTATTTCGTTCAAACTGATTAAGCTCTTCTTGCATGGCTTCAATCCAACTTGGATCACTTAGCGCTTCATCCACTTTCTTGGGTTTCATTTGAGATAAAAAGCTTGCGAACATATCCTCATTGAACGTAGCAGCTCTAGTCCTAACAGGCGCTCCAATATCTCCAATAATTTGCTCAGGTAGATGATCACGCAGCCATAGTCTATCTGGTTGGAAAGGGTTAAGAGGTTGAACAGACACTTGATGATCAGACGCTTGACTACCTTCTTTCGTAGGCGCTCCAAGTTCACAAATCCTTGTTTGCTCTTGATGATCACTCTCTTCATGATCATCAACATTTCTTGCAATATTATCCATAGTAACCTCACGAGTAATCTTAGGAGGTGGCACTGAGATCTCATCATCGTCGTTGCTGTCATCGTTAGTGGTGATCTTAGACGCTTGATGACACAGATCTTCAACTCCTACATCATTCACATTAACCTTACTCGGTTCTTGGTTAGCATCATCAAAAACAACATGAATAGATTCCTCAACCTTCGATTTGATCTTATTTAGGATGCGAAAATTCTTTCCATTCTTGGCGTAGCCTAGAAAGATTCCCTCATCCGCTTTAGGATCAAATGTCTTTAGACTTTGGGATCCATTATTATGGATAAAGCATTTAGAACCAAAGACGTGAAAATATGAAACATTTGGCTTACGTCCCTTCCATAGTTCATATGGAATTTTCCAATGTTGTTTGTTGATCATGCAACGGTTTTGAGTGTAACATGCAGTGTTGATCGCTTCGGCCCAAAACCTAGGAGCAAGTTTGGATTTTGCTAACATTGTCCTAGCGGAGCGTTCGGTTCCGGCGCTCAGCAATACCATTTTGTTGGGGAGTTCTGGGAGCAGAATACTCATGATGTATTCCATTTTCTGCACAAAACTTCTCAACAATCTTGTTAGTAAATTCAGTACCGTGATCGCTTCTTATTCTTGCAACTTTAAGATTTTTCAATATTTGAAGTTGTTGAATAAGCGTTGTTAACTTGTCACATGTCTCATCTTTGGATGAAAGAAATTCCACCCAAGTAAATGGAGAGAAATCATCTACTATCACCAAAGTATACTTTTTACCGCTTACACTGATCGTTTGAACAGGTCCAAACAAATCCATGTGAAGTAGTTCAAGCATTCTAGAGGTAGATAGATGAGGTTTTCTCTTGAACGATGATTTAACTTGTTTACCCATTTGACAAGCGTCACACAGGCGATCCTTATGAAATGGTCCATTTGGTAATCCCTCTACAAGATTTTGACTTATAAGCTGAGAGATTGTTTTGAAGTTGAGGTGATTCATTTTTCTATGCCATAACCAACCCATTTTAGATTCATTTTTAGCAACAAAGCATATTGGGTTGTTATCAACTGTTGAACCCCAATCTACCAAATATACGTTGTTAGTTCTTTTACCCTTCAATTTAGTAGACTTAGTCTTAGCGTCATTTATATAGCAACAGTCACTTGAGAATATGACTTCAAAGCCTTTATCACAAAATTGACTTATGCTTAATAAATTGTGCTTTAGACCCTTAACATAATAAACATCACTTATCATGATGTTCCCCCTATGCACAGTACCTATACCTTTGGTTTTACCTTTGGATTTGTCACCAAATACAACCTGAGAACCATTGGCGGCTCGATAGTTGATCAGAAGATCTTTAGAACCAGTCATGTGCCTTGACGATCCACTATCGAAGTACCACACAGATGTACCGGCTCTAGCTCTAGGTACTTGCAATCAAAAGGGAAGTTCTATTTCTGTTCAGGTACCCATTGTTGCCTGGGTCCTTTAACATTAGTAACATTGTTAGTTTGAATTAGAACTTTAGGAACCCATATTTGCCTGGTCTTCATTGTAAGAATACTGGCCTTTTTGGGTTTCACAACGTGTTGTGTGTGCTTTTTTGTGTGTATAATAATATCCTCGATTATAATGGTAATCATAATCATAGTCATAGTCATAATCATCATAGTATCGATACTATGATTTTGACTGTCTTGGATATTAACGCTGGTATTTCCTTGGCGCTGGCTTGGGTTGCACTTTTGGTGTTGGACGCTTAGCGCTTGATTCACAATGGTCAGACTTATCTTTAGCCTTTTGAGCGTTTGGATAGACCCGTCTTTGTGAATCATTTGCCTTAGCTTTACCCTTGCCTGAGTCAGCTTTGACTTTCTCATTTGGCCTGTTACCATTGTCGCTAGGTTCATTTTGTGTTTGACCTTGTGAACCTTTCTCAACAAAGATAACACCCTTTGCTTTGTTGTTTGCCGTAACATTAGATTTATTAGGTTGTTTACCGAGTTTATCGCATCCTAAACCGGTCTTTTCACCAAATAATCTAGTTACTTCAGTCACATTATCCAACTTTCTAGAAGCTTTTGATAATGATGAGATGAGCTGCTCTGATTTAGCAAGTCTAGCGATCAAATCAGCTTCTCTCTTGACTATTATATCAAGATCGCTTTTTAATTGAATAATTTCACTCTCAAGCGATTAGTTCTTCTCAATGCACTGTTGCTGAACCTGCAACTCTGCTTTGAGCGTTACTTTATCTCTTGTGAGTGATGAGATAATAGCGAGATCGTTTTGATATATTTTGGTAGCTTCTTGACATTCATTGTAGTATTCTTTGACTTTGTCAAGTAATTCATCTTAAGAGAGAGGGATAGATAGTTCATTGATTACCTCAGGAGACGCTTTATCATCTCTGGCCATGAGACATATGAGCGCTGAGTCATCTAATGGCTCATCATCATCCCTACTCTCCTCTGATGATTCTAAATCTTCAGGTGCGGATGCTGGTTCTGATTTCGCTAGCAAACCTTGTTGACGAAGGTTGCTCCTGAATTGGTTTCTATCCAAGTAATCCTGCCTTGAGGGCTTGGATACGTTTGGATAAGGGCAATTTACCTGGCAGTGCCCTGGTTTCCTGCAATTATAACAAAGATTAGTTTTTATCTTTTGTTCATTTGTTAATCTTGCAGTGTGTGGTTTTGAGACCACTGGAGCTAAGAGATTTTGAGTAGACGCTTGGTACTGAACAGGCGCTTGGGGTGAAGGAACAGAATACTGAGACGCTTGAAACTGTTGTTGCACCGTAGAAGGCGCTTGATATTAACTTTGTCCTTGATTGTTGAAACCTTTTCCTTTCTTTTCATATCTTAAGAACTTCCTGAATCTATTCGGCAAAGCCAACTCCTCTTCCTCATTGATATCTAAATTTTTTTCCTTTATTGCCTGATTTGCCTTTGATTGATGCTATAAGCGCTCCAGACTCAATCACCGAACTACTCACAACATCACTAGCAGAATTTAACTCAAACTCAAATGCTTTGAGCTCTGAAAAGGCGTCTTCTAGAGTTAGGAGATCCAACATATTTTATTCTCTCATAGCAGTTGTCTTCATCAAGAATTTACTTGGTAAACTTCAAAAGATCTTAACCACCATTTCTCGATTCTGTAAATCCATTCCCAACGATGTAAGTTCTATAGCCAGAGCTGTAAATCTTATATCTAATTGCTCTAAAGTTTCATTGGGTAGCATCTTAAATCCGTTAAACTTTTTCTTGGCAGTGGAAAGTTTGTTCTCTTTAATCTGAGCTGAACCACCACAAATTGTAGCCAACTTATCCCATATTTCTTTAGTGGTTTTGCATGACTTGATCTTGTTAAATAAGTTGTCATTATCACCAATAGCCGTATATAGAGCGTTGCGACCAACATTATCCAAATTAGCTCTTCGACGCTCATCTAGAGACCATTCTTGTTTCGGTTTTTCAATGTAACCATCTGGAGTGTCTTCCGTGGCTCCAGGCGCTCTTGTGATAACTTTATATATTTTGATTGGCCCATCTGAAATAATATCACATATGTCATCATCACATGAACAGAGAAATGTAAATGCTTTGACTTTCCATGTGTCAAAATTTGACTCAGTCAGTTTGGGAACTTTAGCAAATGTCATGTTTAAAATCTAAAGCAACTAAGATGGAAAAAAAAAGGATCTAAACAAGCAGTTATGCTTGGAAATTTTAAAAATTTCAACTTTAACCGCTTTGATACCACTTGTCGGTCCCAAGTGGCATATGAAATGGTCTAGAAGGGAGGGGGGGGGGTTGAATAGACCCTGAAGTCTTTTTCGACTTCAAAAAGATTTGTATTAAAATGATTCTGGATGCTTGGTGTAGCTGGTTCTAGACGCTTGGAATCTTCATTTTTATTCATACTTCAGGTCCTTGAGTCTTTAAACTTTACTTCTGATAAACTCACTCAGAACATATCAGATGCTTAGTCTAAGACAACTTAACCTAATAATCTAGAGTAAAAATAAAACAAAGCCTATTACAAATCTAACGCTTCAAAACTAAAAAACAAACTTACATATTTTGGGGTCTAACAGAAAATCCTAATTTTCATCATCAAAACATCTAACATGAAATTCCTAACAGTCTTCTAGAACGATCCGAGTCCACGATGTCATTGGGCTTAGGTCCATAAAGTATTGGATTAACCAGTTTGGCCTAAAGACCTACTTCAACCTACATCAACATTGATATTTCAATTAATTCGAGTTATCTTAATACTAAAAAAATTATAGTTACAATTTAATTGTGATACCCATATTTTTCTTACTAATTCGATGACTAGTATTATAATCTCTTGAAAATTATTTGAGTAAATTGTATTATCCCTTCTCTTGGTAATTATATTGGATGAATACTAATCTTGCTCCATGTAGGGGCTGAATATTAACTCTTATGTGTGAAGGGATCATTAGATGATATACAATATAGTAAGGGCTTGGAAACAAATAGAAAAATTGCACTCAAGCCCTCCTTACACCCTATATATATACCACTACCTATTCATTCATTTTTTCTCTCATTTCACCCAACTATTGCCTGGTCCAAACATCATTATTTTCCTCCATTTTTACCTCCTTTAAGCTCTCAAACGAAGAGAAATACAACAAGAAAAGCTCAACCCACAACAAAATAACAAATCTTACAAACAAATCCCGCATGAAAATCCAGCTCTGGCAGTGGTTGTAAAATTGATATTTGAGAGATCAAATGATGTCCATTTTTGGTGTTCCTTATATCAATTTTGTCCTAAGAGGATAAGGAACAACATTCTGGAATCGCATTTGTTGACTGCTACCAAAAATTTCAGAATTCCTTCAAACCTTGCGCAAAGCTGTCCAGATTTTTAATTTTCAGAACTGTATTCTGTTTTTGCTTGACCAGAAGCAACTATTCCGATTGATTGAACGTGTATGCAAAACCATATTTGGAAATCTCTATAAGTGTAGATATTATTACAAGTAATTTTCTTTGGAAATCGTTGAGGAATCATTACAGAATTTGCATTTAAAGCATCACTACCAGTAAGCTCTTTTCAATTCCAGAATCTGTGTTCCTTATTCAATTGCCCAAAAAATCCAGTTTCTATGCTGTGATTATACATGCCAAATCATATTTAGAATCCTTATTTAGTGTAGATATGTTGAATGGTAAAGTTTGTTGAAAATTAATGAAGAAATAGTCCAGAAATAGCCACCACACGATATATGCCAGTGTGCTGTTTTAGTTTCCAGAAACTATCATTCCTGTTACTTTATTTTGAAATACCCCTTATTTTGGTTCTATGGTAAATTAGAGATAACCACTAGACAGCGGTTTGAATTTGGATGTTGTTAGTGGTAAGAGTTTCCAAAATCCTTGGTGTAATGTGATTGGAAAGTTGATTTGTCTACAAGGTGGCATGACGTGTCTAAATCTGGCAGTTTCGGAACGTTGAGTTTGAAGGGTTGATTTATCCTTTTCAGTCAAGTTCTTGAGATGAAATTTAGATTGTGAAAGCTTATTTATTTGAGAATTTATTGATATTAAGTTTAGTTATTGATTGGAACGTTAAAGGGACGAACAAAGGATAATGGCGGAGACGCGCAACAATTAAAGGAGGCACATGGTGAAGCGATCTGGTGTAATCTTGTTCACGAATGAACAATGGAGGCTTTCAGCTTCTTGGATTCGAGCTATACATAGTATTGAAGTTGGATAAGTGTTGGGTAAGTGGTCTTAGCATTAACCTTTGGTTATTTGCAATTAAGTATGTATCATATTGGGAATTAGAATTCAGATAACTTGATTATGTAAGTGTAGTAGTGATTACGTTCTTATTTGGAATAGGTTCGTTCTCTAAAACACTGTTTGAGGAAACACAATTTGACAAGTTGGTAGAGTTGGAGATTCGCTCGGTGACGATTCTGAGTAGCTCGGAAGTGTACTGTGAGTTGCCTCGTAAAACTATATTTATATGTCTTTCAAAACTGGAAGAAATTTTTATTACGTCCTATATATATCTATATGCAATTTTATCATGGTTTTACCATTATCAAATAAATGAATTTCAATGTTTTTCAAATAATATCAAAAGTACTTTTCTAATCCATTGCATTGTACATTTTTCCAAAGTCATAAATCATTTTAAATGCATATTTTGGAGAAAATGATTTCCAAGAATGTATACCTTCAACGCACGTTTGACACTTATTCACTAAAGTTGACTGATTATTGTATCATGAGCCAAAAGGCCACTATTGCATCAAAAGTGAAATTATGTGATTGTATATTGTATATGGTTGAGTGTCGGGCCCAAGTGTCGAGCTTGGATAGGGCTAGGGTTCGGCTGGACAGGCACGGGCCTGTGGTCTTAAAAAGTTTTCCGCTATCTATGGCCAAATCCCAACACCCAATGAAGGAGTGTTCTGAGAGTGAGTGGGTCGTAGGAATTGAATTGTGGCATTCTCGGGATATGACCAAATGGGCTTTGCGAGCCTAAGTGGAGAGGCATAAGGTGATGGCTTTTAAGCCGATTGTTCAAGGGTGAGAAAGAAGAAGTAGCAGAATCCAAAGTGTTATGAGCAAAGTCATCGGACGCGATGCTACTGCTAACATGGCCCCCTACTGCTTAAATGTGAAATGTAAAGTTTACTTTAACTGCCTATTGATTGAATGCATATACTAAGTGTTTATACTAAAGTTTTGGTGCCATATCACCTATTGCTTAACTGCTATCATGAACGCAAATTTCATTTTAACTATTTTCATGATTTTCTGAAAAATAAAACTATTATCGATTTTACCTCATTAACTTATGATTTTGGGTGTAAAAACTATTTTAAGCACCTTTCACATGAACACTGGCGTTCACTAAGCCTTTACTTACGTATTTCACTTTCTTCCTTCCAGTTAGAGGCGAGTTGAGCAATGAGACTGGCTTGGAGTATCATAAGTGTAGACATGGGCAATCCTAGAGGTGAGTATTGCAGATTGAGCCATGAATAGTAAGTTTACTTAATATGTTTGGTTGACGTTAGGGGCCGTGACCCTACTAGATAAATTGTTGAAAGTGTGTCAGATTTTGGATTGGGCTACTTTATTGAAAGGTTCACGCTTTTAGTTTAGGCCCCTTTCAGAGCTGAAAATTGGGGCGTGACATTAATCATACATAAACGTACTATAACATGTAGTCTACAATTATAAAATTATTCAAATTCCCTGGAATGTCCATATATATTAAGAATAAGCCTCATACAAAAGTTTTGGGTGAAACAATCCACATTGTTCATTTAAAGTATGGATTTGATGGCAGTGTGCATCATCAATGGTTAAATGCACTTTTTTAAGTTAAGGGGTAAAGTACTCATATGTTTAAGGTCAGGGCAAACTGCACAAATATCAAAGTATTTCAGAATCTTTGACAAAAAATTCATGAAATATTAATATTCCACCGAAAACAGAATCAGTGGGTATTCTGGAAAAGAAAAAAAATCAAGGATTGGGGTTTCGAGTCGAAATTTTTAAATTATGGGGCAAAGTGCAAAACCACTAACACTTTGGGGAAAATCTACGCTCTACCCTTAATTAATTGTTGTGATTGCTAATGAGACCTTACTTTACTGGCGAAGTTGGAACACCAAGATATTGGGTATTGGATTCTACTTCAATCATGTGTGAGTCTTTCTCCATTTTTGTAGTAGTTTTCACTTAATTGTAAATTATTATTAATTATTAACTGTTGAATGATTATTGATATTCATGATATATTAATACACTTAACCGATTACCAAACAATATCTTTGTTCCTATTCTTATTTTTATATAATGATTTGATTTGTAGTCATTTATTATTCGGGTAAATTGCTTAAAATCTCTTTGTGTAATATCAAAAATGCAAAAAATAAAATAAAAAATATGCTAACGAAAGAGGCCAAACATCCCCTTATGTTATTAAACTCTGCACGAAATCCTCATTCTGTTAGAAAGAGAGAAGAAAATATGTGTGTTTTGGGTGAAATAACACTATTTACCTTTTATATCGTATGGAGAGTGTATAAATATCAAATTGACATGTCAATACAGGTGAAAAACATGAAAAATACGCTCATCTTTTAACAGAATGAGAATCTCGTGCATACTTTTCAATAACACAAAGGGAGTTGATATTGACACTCCAAAAATTACTACTGGAGCTCCATTTTCAGTATTTTTAGAAAAAGATTTGTATTGAATAATGAAGTGCCAATAACACTTTTGGAGTGCCAATATCATTTACCTAACACAAAAGGGTGTTATGCCTATTTTGTTAGAATATTTTTTTTTTTGTATTTTCAATATAAATGATGGAGATTTTATGCAGTTTACCCTATTATTTCTATAACATTTGGAACTTATTTATATAATATCATATTAAGAGAACGAATGTCTTATAGTTTTCTTTTGAACATTTTCTGCCATGAATATAGAAGCAATAATTGAATATATGCATCTTGGCATGCTTCTTACTTTATCGAAAAAAAATTCAATTTTAATCCCACTAGATATCTCAATTTTAATTTTAGTCTCACGCTTTATGGGATTTTATAAAACATCCCAATATTATTCAATAGTTGCAAATTTGGTCCCTTTTTTAAGCAAAGTTAGTCTCACATGATTATTTCCGTTAAATTTTGACGAAATTGAGCTCATGAAACTCATGTGGCCGTTTAATTCCCATTTTGGCTAAAAAATATTAGGATATGTTCTAAAATCCCATAAAATGTGGGACTAAAACTAGAATCGCGATAACCTATGGGACTAAAATTAGAAATTTGCCTGATAATAATTCTAAATTATTAAAATTATCTCAACTTCGACCAAGGTAATGCAATTGATTCAATTATTCAACCATTCATATGCTCTATTTGTCATATATATTTACACATAACTTTATTTTCTACCACATATCATTTCCCCTTCCTCGCTCAAGCCTCATATCATGCATTTCAAGGACTAAATATTCTCTGCCCATCCTGAACTTCCGCAAAGTCCAATCTTATATACAAGGCAGATTAAGATCGGTTACAAATGATTTAATTAGGCTTTTAGACTTCTATGGAAGAATAAACTCTAGCATCAACAAAGATGAGACAACTTTTAATTGCTATAAGTTGTTATCTATTTGGTGGAAAGGTCTCTTAAACACTGTTAAATCCTCATTATGCCTAAAAAAATAATGTTTAAGAGGCCTATCTGCATGAATTTCTGCATTTTTGTTTTGAACGGTTTGAAGTTGGTTTATGGTCCTCTGCCAGACCTAATTTATTCTCCTTTTTGATATTTTCTACTATTTTGGAATATTTTTGTGGTTAATTTATGTGATTATTGTTGGAATGGGAAACAAGCTTTTGTTTGTTTGGGTAACCTAAAATAAACCTTTTTTTAACCAAGGGTAACCTAAAATAAACTTTTCACCTATTATTTCTGGACTTTTTTTTTAGCCAAAATGGGGATATAAACTATGCTAAAAGTGTGGATAATCTTAGTGCTTCTTTCAATTATGAATTGAATCACTTGTAAGCTATCTAAGTTGTCTTGTATATAAGATTAGACTATGCGAAAGTTCAGGATGGGCATGAAATATTTAGTTCTTGAAATATGCATGATATGAGGATTGACCAAGGGAGGGGAAATGACATGTAGTAGAAAATAAAGTTATGTATATATACAACAAATAGGGCATACGGAAATTTGAATAATTGAATCAAACGCATTATCTTGGATATCGCAAAATTGTAAATATATAGTAATTCTAGATTAACTATTATTATCAGGAAAAATTCCCAATTTAGTTCCACAAAATATCGCAATTCTAGTTTTAGTGCCACGCTTTATGAGATTTTAGAAAACGTCCAAATATTTTTATAGCAAAATGGGGATTTAATGGACACATGAATTTCACGCGCCCAATTCCATAATAATTTAACGGAAATAATTATGTGGGACTAAAAAAGGGACCAAGTTTGCTACTATTGAAAAATATTGGGATGGTTTTTAGAATCTCGGAAAGCATGAGATTAAAATTAGAATCGCGAGATCATGTGGGACTAAAATTAGAATCTTGGCTTGCTTTATCCTATCAAGTTTAACAAGAAGTGATTACAAATTCAAACTCACTTTATGAAATATATTTGAATTTGGCTGAACAGCAGTTTAACGGAATAATTATGTGGGACTAAAAAAGGGACCAAGTTTGCTACTATTGAAAAATATTGGGATGGTTTTTAGAATCTCAGAAAGCATGAGATTAAAATTAGAATCGCGAAATCATGTGAGACTAAAATTAGAATTTTGGCTTGCTTTATCCTATCAAGTTTAACAAGAAGTGATTACAAATTCAAACTCACTTTATGAAATACATTTGAATTTGGCTGAACAGCAGCGGAATAGAATTTCCCCTAGGAGAAATATCAAGTCCAAATTGATGCTATAGTGGACTGCATAAAGAAAATTATAATACTCCAACTGAGATTGTGTAAGAGAAATAATAGTTTCATTCATTCTCCTATTCCTATTCATTATATGATAATAATATCTCATAATTTAGGGAATTTACATTTTTGAACGATGAACTTCCCATTTTTAAAACCTTTGACCTTTTCTCTCTTTTTTTTTCTTTTTAAGGGAAAACGATATTTTATTTCATCCAATAGAAAGTTTACAACGTCAAGAACAATATAACTGAGACTGCGTCTAACAATGTAATAAAGAACAATCGAAGTACCAAATATCGAGATTCTTCAAGATAATAAATCTTAAGAACTAACAAACGAGCCCAAGAAAATTCTTGTGCAACTCTTATTCATGGAGAGACGAAACTCTCATTTGAGAGAGAAAGAGAACTCTGATACGAGAGAGAAAATAAAATACTAAACAAAATATCTAAACGCTATATAATTTCTTATGTATCACCCTTCTTCATCTCCTCAGATCTGTCTTTGTCTCGTTAGATTCATATCCGTCTCGTTAGATTTGAAGATGTGATATACAACTTGAAGAGGGGTGCTCCAACCCAACCTGCCAACGATGGTGGTGGTAATAGTGGTGAAGGAGACGACTGTTTCACCAAGCCATCAACAGTAGAGTAAAATAGAAGAAAAAAGAAGGTTAGGGTTTAGTGAGAGATGGGGGAGAGAGGCTAATTTTTTTTTTTTTCTAAAATGATATAATCATCCCCAATTAAATAGTTGTAATCCTTTGACCTTTTCTAAATCATCTTCTTTATTTCTTACTTTTTGATGTTGTTGGCTATAATTATTTGTTACAGAAATCAACTGGAGCAAATTAAGTAATTCACGTTACCCAAAATTATGATGCATTCTGATTATTTTCTTCCAGTGTATAAAATGGAAGCATGAGATATTTCGCATTTCCTTTTTTATGAGAAAGACGTTGCATATCATTAACAGAAAGGTCTAAATATCATACAATAAGTAGTAGCAGCAAGAATAGGTAATTCAAGAACAACTCCTGATGTATCCCAATAATAATAGGGATAATTTGGTAAATTAACAGTTGTGGAAAATCAATTGAGCATGAAGAGATAAGAATAACATATAATTAATGTTTTGCTGGATTAAAATATCATGTTGGGCTGAAATATATATGGCCCATGCCTAATGCTTATCAAATGGGTGAATATATAAGGGTTCGAGCCCATAACCCATTAAAGACACTATAATAACTAATTACTCAGTCATAATTCATTATTATCCAATCTCTAGACCAAAACTCTAATCACTATTTTGAGAATTCTCTCTAGTTTGTCATAAGTCAGATTGGATCTCAGATTTTCGTGCGTATCATGTGGTGTATTTTTTTTGAGGTTTCTAATTTTCACCTCTGCACTATTTGATAATGCATCAACTCCTGGGTGAATAATGTTGCCCTAGATTAACCAAAATAAACGAAGACTTAGTGTTGGGATCGGTACAACCATGGAGATGCCGGCGCAGCGGAAACATAAAGATTTAATAAAAAAACCGACATCCCCTAAACAAGGTTAAGCAAACACGGTACCATCGAATTCAAAAACTAACCAAAAAGGTTAACTCATGTTTACCTCTTGAAGAACGATTCAACAACTTTCTTTTTAAGCTACTCCCTGATTCAAAATCCCGGATGAAATTGCTCTAGCGCTCCAAGTGTTGCGCCTCTGCGATGTATCCACACCCTAGTTCGTACCCTTAATTATCTTCACCGATGCTAAACTTCTTGAACTTTTTAGGAGCAGCAAAAGGAGAGAGAGAGTTCTTGACTATGCTGTGAAGCATATGGGGCGTGTGAAAGGGGGAAGAATTTTATCCTCTCTCACACACACTCTAGTTGGGCGTCCCCACTAGGTTTCTTAACCTACACACAAGATCATCTATTGCAAAATGGTGTTGCATCTTTTATTACATTCATTCTATGCATGACAAGTGTATAAATCTTTTCCTTAAATATATAATTGATTTGAATTTTGTACACTTGTCATATATAGAAGTAAATGCAATAGGAGATGCAACACCATTTACAATAGAGGATCCGGATTGCTTAATCTAGGGCTCTCTCTCTCTCTCTCTCTCTCTCTCTCTCTCTCTCTTTTATTTTGATTTTCTTTGGGCTCAAGTCAAAATAAGTCCAGTGACTTATTATTATTTGTCTTGACCAATTTAATTAAGACCCATTTTACCAGATGGTCTTTAATTAATTTATCTCCTAATTTAATATATTATTTCAATATTAAATTAGAGATTCTAATTTAATTAAAATTCCTTTTTTCCAATTAATTAATTCTCAATTAATTAATTTCATCCATTAATTCTCTAAGAATTAACCAAGTCAATAGGTACTACACTAAGTTATGTGTGTGACCCCTCAGGCTCATTAACAAGCTAGTAATAAGTCATTTCCCATAGATTAGATTAATTATCTAAATAATTAATTAGGCTTTGGATTAACTTCACCAATTAACTCAAGACACATATTGGTTATGGATCGATGTCTAGCAATGTCACCATGACTTCCTAGATGTCAATGATGAAAAGCAAACCTATCAAGACTACTGTCTTTATGTGAGTAAAAATCCCTTCATTAGTTTCCTATCCATGGTCTAGGATATGGCGACGCTCGAACCCTAATAACTTTAGAATCTATGACTTTGTTGTGACATCTAATGTGTTGGTTCCAAGTGACATACGAAAGGGTTTAGATGGGGGGGGGGGGTTGAATAGACTCTGAAGTCTTTTTTGACTTCAAAAAATTTCGTATTAAAGTGACTTTTGGACGCTTGAAAATGTAGACGCTTGGCTAAGCGTTTACTTTGAAGATTGTTTTGATAAAGTTAACTTAGACTCAAGATTTGAATACTATAACCAAATGAGGTTAAGCATTCAGTTCTTTAATCAGGGTTAGCACAACGGAATGATTTTAAGTCATCCTTTTTAAATATTTTAGCGTCACAAAGATTTTCCATATTTGCTTAACTTTAAGTGATTTTGTCAATGTGTTTACTTAATCGATTATGCAATGATATGACTGTTAGATTAGAGAAAACCCCGTAGGGAACTTGTATTATTGAGCAACATATTTATAGAGTTACAAGAGAGAGAGAATACAAGAAAACCCTAAACTATAAAGAAGGTAAAAGCTAAATAAGGTAATAAGAATACTAGTCTAACTAGGAAAGCAATAATAATACTAATCTAATTAGGAGAGCAATAATAATATCTAACACTCCCCCGCAGTCGAAACGTGAAAATCTTGAACATTGAGACTGAACTAAAAACCGAAAAAAGATGTTACGACAGTCCGGGCATAAAGAATGCTTAGTAGAGAGATTTTGACGAATACGTTTCTCAAGGTGGAACAATTTCGTCTGGAAATCATTAAATAAGGCGGCGGTTCGACGAAAACGCTTCTCAATGTGGAGCAGTTTCGTCTGAAAACCATTAAATAAGGCGGCGACTCCAAGTCCTTGTTTTTCCAAGGGTGAGCGGCGACAACATAAACAAAGATAAAGAAAAAAAACTATCCTAAACTAAACTAGATAAGGTGCGCCGGATGGGGTCGGCGACTTGAGGATGGCGGAAGCGAGAGATCGAGATACCATGGCTCGAAGCCATGGCTCTGATACCATGTTAGATTAGAGAAAACCCCGTAGGGAACTTGTATTATTGAGCAACATATTTATAGAGTTACAAGAGAGAGAGAATACAAGAAAACCCTAAACTATAATGAAGGTAAAAGCTAAATAAGGTAATAAGAATACTAGTCTAACTAGGAAAGCAATAATAATACTAATCTAATTAGGAGAGCAATAATAATATCTAACAATGACAATAATAAAGATGATGGTAAAGTAAAGAACACAAGATTTGAAAGGTTCGGTGGGTGGTGTAATCCCAACTACGTCCTTCTTCTCCTTTGAACACTTGGAGGCAATCCACTAAAATGATTCTCGAAGAATCACACAGAAACTTCTACAAAATAGGGAGAGATGGATATGGATGACTTAAGCTCCTTGGTCACACATATTTCTACTACAAGACACTTCTATCCTCTTACTTCTTTCACCCAAAAATAATGCAAGTATCCAAGTTCGAATTCACACAGATTGCGAGGCTTGGACGGGGTTTTGTCTAACAATTTGTTTGATTTTTAGAAAGTTCAAACAACTTGGAATATCTCAATAGTAATGTAAGTTTCTTCTGAAAAAGATATTTGAGATATTGATTGACGGTCTCAGGGATTGAAAAAAAGCAAAGAGAATGCTTTCTTTGAAGGTTTGTACTTTTCTGAAAGTTTAAGGATTGAGACTTCAATGCAAAGAGTTTTGGCTTGTAAGCTTGTTGTTGTATATTTTGGCTTGTTGCTGAAATCCTATTTATAGACTTTCTTGGGTAAAGTGTCCGTTTGACACATGTTCAGGCACGTGTCTATCGCTTTCACCAGTGAAAGACTTTATCCTTTTTCCTTGAAAACTTGCTGCAGAAAGTTGGTGCGGCAGTCTCTGTAGAGTTGACAGTCCAATGGGGAGGCTTCTACGTACGTCTTGGAGTGCTTATCACATTTAATACTCTTATCAACATTTAATGCTTTTGAAATAAATGCCCGTTCGCAATTAATCATCCGAGAATATTTGCATTAAACTCCTTCTGGACTTAGGAATAAATTCAGGTGAGATCTAGTCTTTGATAGATGCTCATTCACTACTGAATGATTCCTGTCACTTAATCAATGCTTGGACGCTTGGAATCTTCATCTTCATTTAGACTTCAGACGCTTGAATCTTCAGACCTATCTACTGATAAACTCACTTAGAATATTATCAGAGGCTTAGTTCTGAGATCACTTAGCCTAACAGTCTAAAATAAGAATAAATAAAGCCTTATAAAAATCTATCTCTCAAAGCCTATACATAAATTCTAGTAAAAGAATTAAACTTATATATTTTGGGGTCTAACAAAAAATTCTAATTGTCATCATCAAAACATCTAACAAGAAATTCCTAACAATTTTCCCCTTTTTGATGATGACAATACTTACTCTTTTCTAGTTCAAGAGTTAGACAACCAAAATACAAAAGTTAGCTTTGAAAGGTTAGATAAAGTTAGTTAAGGTTAGTTTAAGCCTCAACGAGATGTTTTAACTAAAAATGCACTCCATTATATATCAAGAACAGTTCAAGCATTTACAACTAAAAAAATAAAGAGACAAGAACATAGATAATGAAATGCAAGAGCTCTTCATGTCCTGATTGAGCGTTGTATCTCCTATGCATTCAGCTTTGATCGCTTCAGATAAATTTTCTTCAAGTGCAGTCATTGCAACATGATCTTTGTCTATCACGGTCTTATTTTCTTTCTTTTGTCTCTTTTGATAAGCCACAAAATACTTATCCCATTCAGTTGGGTCAATACCAATGTGCCTAAGACATATCCTGAATGCTCTATTGAAATCTGACATCTTCTTCTCTTTAGATATAAGCTTTGGATCAGTAGGCTCTAGAAGAGGAGCTCGTTCAATTGGAACGTCGAATTGTTCAAGATAAGCTTGAGAAGGTACTGGTAAATCGGCTCTGGATGCTATTGGAGGGAACCCGGAAGTTCTACTAGGTACTACAGAAGTAGCTACCCATGATGGGTATCTCGACTGCTTGTTGAGAAGAGAAGGAGGAGGAGGAAGAATTTCTTGACACTTAGGCGGAGGACTCGCAGCTCTTGAACTGAGAGCTTTCCTCTTTTTTCCATTATTGCCATCATCAATCTTAAGGAAATGTTCTATAAGAATATTGACTTGATTAGCAATTTGAGCCATAGAAGCCGCTAAACCATCAATGCGTTTGTCAAAATGCTCCTTCATTGCTATCTGATTGGCACGATTAGCGTCAGCAATTTCCTGAAACACTTTAAGGCTATCAGCAACAACAACTTAAGCAGCTCCATGCATATGGGCAATCTGTGTGTCCATATTCTGAGATTCAATCTTGACTAGACCTTGATTAATCCAGTGGAGAGCCTCTGCATTTTGACTAGCTTGATCGTGAACTTCTTCTAATACTTCTCTCAGGAGAGGACTAAACTCTTGACCAACATCAGGAGTAACCATTTGAGAAACCGATTGTTTGAACTTAGATGAAACTTTAAGGATTTAAGAGATGGTTGATGAGCTGGATCAAATGTTGTGCCTTGCGCTTCGTTCAGAAGATCAGTGGATTCAGCAACATCAAGAACATTAGCGTCAGGTATGGACTCTGGTAGAGACGCTTCAGCTAGTTCCGCTGCACGCTCAGAAACACTTGCCGCTTGAGGTGCCGATTCTTTTTGAAGACTTGGAGTAAGTAAGTCTCTTTGAATTGCACGCTGAGAATCAGAATTTGCAATAGGCTTCACAGGTACTTTCTCAAGCGCTGACATCTGTTGACGAAAGTCAGCAAATTGGAAGTTTAACCTGGTAAATGCTGTACTAGCGTAGAAATCCGTTGCACTATCAAGAAGTTCATAAAGTCAGCGAAGTGGTAAGCAAGTGCCTTGAACAATCGTGTGAAGAGGACTATCCATGGCCCTGACCCACATTGGACCTAGGATATCCAACACATGATTAGGAAATATCCTTGATTACGCTTGAGGGATCTGAAAAAACACATCTGGGCAGTATTGCAAGGAAAAAGCTATAATCCGATTAGTTGGAAGACGAGAACAATCAAATACATAGGTTCGGTTTTATTCTTCCAAATACGGATAAACGGCTTGAGCGATGCCCTGATTTTGTTCCAGCAACAAGAGCACATATGAATAATGATCGCTCACTTCTTTTCTGATAAATGGGAGCAATGGATATCCCTGAAAAGATCGAATAATGAAGCCGTTTGGTTTGTGATATATGTTATTTTTACACTAGTTTTCCCCCGTTTATTGACTTGGTTTTGATTGTTTTCATGATAATTTGACGACATATGATGCTTGGACCCTTGTTTTCTCATATTTTCTAGAATAACATATCATTTGGAGGAAAAACAAGGATTGAAGGTAAATCATGCAAAAAGATACAACACAGGGTAAACTGCTGTCTGCGCAGTGCTGGAGTTTTTGGAATCAATTTCTCTAACCATGTCCAAATTACACACTTGGTTTACCAATGGAAAGATAAGAGGCAAAGGTACATTTCTTGTGTTGAAGACAAAGATCAGATATGTAGGGAAGGAAGTGAAAACGTCATCGGAAGAGACGTCTTACGACGGAGTTTTCTCATTCAGTAACTTGTGAGACACGTTTATCCCCTATAACGTTTGATTTAGGCCTTGGTGTCTGTTTGAGAGTTGTATATCTTTGTTTGAGGATTCTATAGCAACTTGAATCAGCTTATTCCGACATCAGTAGAGAAAGTTATGTAAATTTTACCAAAACTGGTCAGAGGTAGAAATTGAACGCCGCGGTGTTCGAGACAGAATGGTGACCACCGCGGCGTTCAACAAGCGAACGCCGCGGCGTTTGAGGCAGCGGGTTGGTCTATAAATACCCCTTTTAGCCATTTTTTACCCTAACTCACCTTGGATAGCAGCTGCCACACGAAAATAGAGAGAGAGAGAACTTGGGAGAGAAGATTGAAGGTCCAAACATGGAGAATTCAACAAGGAATCCACATCTCTACAAGAATTAGGGAGTTTTTACATCTTTATTTCTTGAATTTGTTCAAACCTCTTATGGCTTGTATGATTTATAATTGCACTTTTGACATGAATATGAGCTAAACTTGTTTGATTGAGGCCATGGATAGGCCATTTATGTTATTGTGATTGTTGATTTGTTGGTGTTTATTGGATTAATTTTGGTTTTAGCTATGTATTCAATATTTGATCTCAATGCTACATTTGCTTGATCACCAAGTGTTTGATAAAATTCCTAGGTTAGAGATTGAGAGATAATAACCTAGGGAAGATATAAACATTGAATACCCTATAGTAAAACCGACTAGAGATAGACTCGGTTTCTTTAGGTGGCTTTCCATTCACGTGGGGAATTCCTAGACCTTAAATGCATCCTCGTTAATCGGGTTTTCATATAGAGATATATAGGAAATCGTTACCAAGGGTGGGGTTGCTATGCCAAGAGATTGGGTGGTACGTACGTTAGGGAATTTCGCCTTAGCTAAATCAATCTAATAATCCAATAGAGCCTAAATCACAATCGAAATGCATAATTGGTTGAACCAGGTGCCTTGATCGCTTCTCTCTATTGTTTCCTCCCTTTATTTGGTGTGACGTTGCCTTAGTTTATTTTCTAGTATTTATTAATTAGTTAATCAACCTTTCTATCGACCGATTTAACTTAGAATTGAGTAATATAGTAGTCTTGGTACTTAGATTATAGTTGTCCCTGCGGATACGATAACCCCGGACTTAGAAATCCACTTTACTACTTACGCGACCTAGTTCTCTTGCTAGGATTTTGTCGTGTCAGTTTGCGCAGATTGGCAGTGAAGATCTTATCAAAATGCTCCATTGGAGACATGATCTTGATCATCAGCATACAGTGTTCGTCACAGTGGCTGGGAGAGGTGGTCAAATCAGACGCTGGTTTACTGCCACTACTAGAAGCTCAGCTAGAGAAATAGAAGGGAGTTTCTGAAAGCCTATATAATGCTTAACGCAGAAATCTCTCAACTAGTTGACAAACGCTTGGTAACTGATCAATTGGTCCTATTCTCTGTTGACGCTTTTTCAGGAAGTATTTGGCAAACTGGCGCTTCTTATCATGCATGTCTATGCCGAAAAAATGAGGAGCGGTAACCAAATCTTGAAAAGTAAATTTGTTTCCCATATAAGCTTCACACCAGTTCATTTCATTCAAGCAATACTCTGCTCCGGCATTGCATATAGCCTTTATGCCTTCATGGTGAATGGCTCTTATTGCTTCAAAGTAATGTTTGTCTGTTTGATAGCTGGCATTCCATACACAATTAAAATAGTCATCAGCTTCTTCTTGAATAAAATCAGTGAGAGACGCTTGACGATCACCAACATAAGCACTTTTATTTTTCCATAAACAAAGTGCGTTACCTGAACTTCAATTTTCAACGCTGTGCACCACTCCAGGAAAATGAGAATATCCTTCTCTATTCAAATGTTCTTCTGAAGGATTGAGAAACTCAACAGGTAGACGCTCATAGACTCTAATTTTGTAGTTTCTTGGAGCAAAGCCCGATGGTTTGCTATGCCCCATGTCCAAGAAGTACGCTAAGTCCATATTAGAGCTAGGAGTCCTAACATCTTGACATTTCTCATAAATGGTAATGGAAGCAGGAATCTTCTATACAGGTTCACCATTTGCAATGGCCAAGTAATATTCATGCTCGACATCTGAAAACTCCGAGCTAAATAACATTTGGCAAATAGAGTGATCTCGCTCTATTAATGTTGACAGTTCATTCTCCGTAATCACATAATGCTCTTCATTGTAATCAGTGGAAATGAAATCTTCTTCATGAGCTGGTGGCATATAATTGATTGAATGATCAATAGTCTTGATTGGATCCAGCTTGAAGAAATTCCTAGGTTTTGTAACGTCCTCAGCAACACTCTAACTTACTGAGCTTGCCTCTGTTATAACCTTTGAGATGAGTGATGGTTGGACACCTTCTGTGATAGGTTCCTCAGCATCCACAGCAAGGCTCGGACTTTCAGCGAGCACTTCTGTTACAACATCTTTGGCAATAGCCATCACTTTCTCTAAGTCGACATCCAAGTGAACGTCAACAGGTGCTTCAACAGTAACTATAACAAGAGCTGTAGCACAAGATATATCCTCTGTGAGAGCAGGATCTTCTACAGGTGTAGGTAAAGGAACGCTGTGGGAAGAAATAAAATTACTCTGAGAACTTGTCTCGACAGCTAATGTTCCTTGAGCGCTTGGCTCAACAATCTCAGGCTATACAGGAGCAGGAGTAGATGGACGCTTGCCTGATCCTCTGGGTCTTTTGAATATCTTCTTTACATTCACCCCTTCTATTGGCTTAAGAGTCTGGACAGGAGCGACAACTGGTTCTTCATCAAAGGTGATCTGCTTGATAATTGTTTCCAACTTTCGCCTCTTGATTAACGGAATTTTGTCCTCCACATCCTCATTTGTCTCTACATCATCAGCAAAAAGAGATGGAACTATTAGAGCCTTGGCCTTTCTGGAAGCCCTCTTCTTTTTCTCAACTAGACGCTTCACAGCTTCCTTTTGAGCAGGACGCACAGTTTCTTCATCGGACGCTTGACGCACAACTTGGCGCTCAGATAACGGTCTTGTAGCACCACTAACTCTTGGAGGGTTGAGGAGATTAGTCACTATCCTCTTCCCTAAGAACTTCTCTTTAGCCAGCGGCTGCCCAGCAAAATTAACACACTCTCCTCGAAACAATAAATCACTAAGAATAACTCCATAGGGTTTGTTTGTGGTAGTTAAACAATCCCTAAACCTGTCAAACACATACTCACTCCAGTTTATTTTAATATCCAGGAGTACGGCAGTCATCATCTGAAACTGCAGTGGGGAGACTTTGTCGAATGTTCCCACTCTGCACTTGATTATTTTGTTGCAAAATCTGCCAGAAGTTTGTATTTTTGGAACAATATCTTTCTTAGAAAAGGAGAAGAGGCAAGAAATGAAAGTCTTGTCCTCTGAAAGCTTGGAGCATTTCCAGAAGGAACTTACTTCAGCAGCAAAGATATAGGAGTATTTGGTCAGAAATGTCTTAAGCCCAGCCTTGGCAACAGAATCTAGCATGTTCGTCATGTCGATTTCAGTTTTCTCATACAAATATTTCCAATCCACAACAAGGCCTTCAGTAACCTTGATGGTATCAATAGCAGCATTCACAGATTTCTTTGGTGCCATTGAATTTTTTTTAAAGAAAGTAGAGATTCACTTAAGAGAAAGAGAGAGAGTAGTTTGCAGAAGGCTTGTGTAAAAGTGAGTAATTTTCTGCAAGTATTTTGTTTTAAATGACACAGTTTGAAAATAGTGTTTTGTTGTCTCATTACAATTCTGACATGTGTAAAGGTAATGAATCTCAACCATTTTTTTTAATTGTGAACGTGAGATCTTGGAAAGTAAGTAAAGTTACATTTGGTAACACCCATATATAAAGGTTTGACGTCCGAGTAAATTTTTAAAAATGTTTGATATTTCCAGAGTGTAATGCATGTGCGTATGATACACTGACACGTATATAAACACGTACTGACTCTGAACCGTCATTTTGAAAAAAAATTTAATTATCTGTTAGTTTGATGTGATAGGAGCATGCGGATAAAGGTCAAAATAGATCTTTAAGTCTATCCATCACTTCACTAGTCAATTTTAAGAATTATGCATGATTTTTATAAAAAGTTTTTAGTAAGTGTTGAAGGGAATATGTTCAACGCTTAACATCCTTTTGTTAGAGAAAACTTATGTTGACGGTTTAAATTTTTACTTTTGAGCGTTCAACATATCATGCACAAATAATAATAAGTGTTGATGATCTATGCATATAAAAGTAGTTTTTGATCATTGACGCTTACAGATGTGTACAAGTACAATTTTAAGGTTCCCCCTAAACTTGATGATTTGTAAGAATTTTTCAAGAATCTTTTAGGACATAAATAAAGTGGATTCCCCCTACATTATATGTCTAATGAAAATATGACGCATAATGATTAAGCGTTTAAATCAATCATACCTAGTTCACTTCTTAAAGTGAGAAAGTGTTGTTCATCGAGAGTGATAAGTGTGAGTTTTACACATTTGAGAGGTCAATAATTTCATGGTTTAGGTTCAAATATGTATGAATTTTACCACTTGTGGCTTTGATTTGTGTTTTAAATGAATTCAAGGTAAAAATCATAACAATAGAGAAATCAGCTGGAAGAAAATGCAATAATTCTGTATTTTGGACGCAGAATCTGAGAACGTGTTCTTCTACAAAGTTGTAGATCTATGTCTTAGCTTCACGTGAGAACTTGAATCACTTGAATCTAAGATCTGAGGAAACAGTTATGAAGAAAACACTATTGCTGCGCAGAAGGAAAAATGCTACGGGCAGCTGGACGAATCTTAGAAACTTTTGACACCTAAAGACCATTAGTTGCCTCCTTTAATGATTGTAATGCATGTGTTGTGTGCCCTTTCATTTATAATGCTGATAGTTGTCTACTTTTGGGCATGTGTAGTGTGGGTTTTTACTTATGTTCATGATGAACATTAGTTGTCTTCCTTTAGGCATGTGCTATGTGTACCCCATTTGTATTCTTTTAGTGTATATTAGTTGTTATCCTCTAGTGCATACTAGTATAAATAGGGGTGTTGTTTCATGTCAAAATGACCCACCACACAACAACACAAAACACACTAACACTACACTCAAATAGGATACTTTCTCTTACAACAAGAAGGAGAGGTTCGAAATTGGCAGCTAGAGAGGAGATTGGAGCAAAGAAACAAGCAAGACGAAGAGAACGACGATTCAACACGAGTTCATCAATTATTAACAGGGAGCTTTTTATTTTCAGAATATTTGTCTATGAATAATTCTATGTTTTTAATTGTTTTTCCAATTATAATTATGAACTAAATTAATCAAACTAAGGCCATGTGAACGCCAATTTTATGAGTTTATATATATGAAGTGATTGTTCATTTTAATTCTATTATTGTTTTGTGTGTTAATTTTATGCTTTTATTCCAATCGTATGCTTGATCAACATATGTTTGCTAATTAGCCTAATTTATTATTTGAGAGAATATATATCAGGGTTCAAAGGAATTAACACATCATCCGAAAAACATGAGGAATTGCTCCTAGAGATAGGTATAGATTTCCGGGTGCTGTTAGCCGAATTAATCCGGGAAAATTCTAGAACTTGAATGCATGGTTAATGATTTGATTCTCGGATAGATATATTTAGAGAGCCGTCACGTAATCATAGGATTATTACAGCCGAGAGATCGGGTAATAATTATTTAAGGTTTTTTCCACCAAAGCAATAATAGTCTAATAATTAGAAGAATCACTCATATATATTTACAAATAATAAAGGTTGAAGCATGTGCCTTAGTTGCTTTCTCATATAAGAATCTCAATCAAATTGTTAAGTCTTAGTTTTTACCTTTCTACTGTCAATTAATCAAAAATCTTTTAATTTAATTCAATTGCTTTAAACTTGTTAATTTAAAATACGAGTCTCTGTGGGTTCGACATTCCGGACTTAATATCCATTCTATTACTACACGACCAGTCCACTTGCTGTTTTATACACGTAAGGATTTTTCGTGTCAGAGAGCTTTTGTGAAGATATCTGCCAATTGTTTATCAGTTCCAATGAAATGCATGGAGATATCTTTCTTTTGAACATGGTCACGAAGAAAATGGTATCTAATGTCAATATGTTTGGTTCTAGAATGAAGGACTGGGTTCTGGGTCATAGCTAAAGCGCTTTGGTTATCACAATGGATTGGGGTAGGACCTAAGAGAATTCCATAATCTTTAAGATGTTGCCTCATCTAAATGATTTGTACACAACAGCTTCTAGTGGCTACATACTCGGCTTCATCGGTAGAAGTTGCTATGGATTGTTGTTTCTTACTATGCCACGAAACTAGTCTATCACCTAGAAATTGATATGTACCACTAGTACTTTTTCTATCTATTTTGCATCCTGCAAAATCTACATCTGAGTAACCAATTAGTTCAAACGGAGAGTATCTTGGATACCATAAGCCCACATTTTGTGTGCCTTTTAGGTATTTAAGGATTCTCTTAGCGACAATTAAGTGTGACTCTCTAGGATTTGCTTGAAAGCGTTCACACATGCATACCGAAATATAATGTCAGGTCTACTAGCAGTAAGATAAAGAAGTGATACAATGATACCTCTGTAATTAGTAATATCAATCTTCTTCCCACTTTCATCTTTATCTAACTTAAGCATTTGGCTCGTTGGAATCTTTGAAGATGATGCATTTTCCATACCAAGTTTCTTAATCATATCTTGTGTATACTTAACTTGGTTAATAAATATGCCATTAGAGAGTTGTTTAACTTGTAATCATAAGAAGAAAGTTAATTCACCCATCATGCTCATTCCAAATTGTTCTTACATCATTTTCAAAAATTTCTCACACAGACGCTTATTAGTAGATCCGAAAATAATATCATCAACATATATTTGGATCAAGAGACTATCTTCGTCATTGGTAATTTTGAATAGTGTTGTATCAACGCTACCTTTTGAAAAGTCTTCACCAATAAGGAAAATAGAAAAAGTGTCATACCATGCTCTAGGTGCTTGTTTTAGGCCATAGAGTGTCTTATCAAGTTTGTAGACTATACCCTCACACCATGGTTGTTGATGAATCCTGGTGGTTGCTCCATATAGACTTCTTCTTGGAGTTTACCATTCTAGAAAGCACTTTTTACGTCCATTTGATACACTGTGAATTTGTTGAACGCTGCATATGCTAGAAACATGCGAATTGCTTCAAGACGGGCGACAGGAGCATATGTCTCATCAAAATCAATACCCTCTTCTTAGAAATATACTTGAGTGACAAGTCTGGCCTTGTTCCTTGTCATAATGTCATTCTCATCCATCTTGTTTCTATAACTCCTTGGTAAGTTGGCATTGGTACTAGCATCCAAACCTTACTACGCTTAAACTAATTAAGATCTTCTTGCATGGCTTCAATCCAACTAGGATCACTTAGCGCTTCATCCACTTTATTAGGTTCCATTTGAGATAAGAAGCTTACGAACATGACCTGATTGAATGTAGCGGCCCTAGTCCTTACAGGCGCTCCAATATCTCCAATAATTTGCTCTGGTGGATGATCACGTAACCATAGTCTATCTGGCTGGAATAGGTTAGAAGGCTGATCAGACGCTTGTTGAACTTCTTGCACAGGCGCTTGAATGCCCTCTTGCGTAGGCGCTTCCAATTCACAGATTCTACTTTGCTCTTGATGATCATTCCCTTCATGATCATCGGCATATCTTACATGATTGTCCTTATTCTCATGAGTAATCTTAGGAGGGGCACTAAGATTTCATCATCATCATTATCATCACTTTCATCAGTAATGATCTTAGACGCTTGATAACACAAATCTTCAACTCCTACATCATTAACATTAACCTTATTCGGTTCTTGGTTGGCATCATCAAAAACAACATGAATAAATTCTTCAAACTTCAATTTGATCTTATTAAGGATGCGAAAATTCTTTCCATTTTTAGCATAGTCTAGAAAGACTCCCTCATCCGCTTTAGGATCAAATGTCTTTAGGCCTTGGGATCCATTATTATGAATAAAGCATTTTGAACTAAAGACGTGAAAGTATGAAACATTTGGCTTACGTCCCTTCCACAGTTCATATGGAGTTTTCCCATGCTGTTTGTTGATCATGCAACGGTTTTGAGTGTAACAAGCAATGTTGATCGCTTCAGCCCAAAACCTAGAAGCAAGCTTGGACTCTGCTAACATCGTCCTAACGGCTTCCGTGAGAATTTTGTTCCGGCGCTCAGCAACACCATTTTGTGGAGGAGTTCTAGGAGATGAATACTCATGATGTATTCCATTTTCTACACAAAAAATTTCAACGTACTTGTTAGTAAACTCAGTACTGTGATCGCTCTTTATTCTTGCAACCTTAAGATTTTTCAATGTTTGAAGTTGCCGAATAAGAATTGTTAGCTTGTCACATGTTTCGTCTTTGGATGGAAGAAATTCCACCCAAGTAAATCGAGAGAAATCATCTACTATCACCAAAGCATACTTCTTACCACTCACTGATCTTTTGAACGGGTCCAAACAGATCCATATAAAGTAGTTCAAGTATTCTAGAGGTAGATAGATAAGGCTTTCTCTTAAAAGATGATTTAACTTGTTTGCCCATTTGACAAACGTCACAAAGGCGATCCTTATGAAATGGTCCTTTAGGTAATCCCTCTACATGAACGTTATAAGTTGAGAGCTTGTCTTAAAGTTGAGGTGATTCATTTTTCTCTGCCATTACCAACCCGTTTTAGATTCACTTTTGGCCACAAAACATGTAGGGTTATCTATTGTTGAACCCCAATCTACCAAATACACATTGTTTGTTCTTTTACCTTTCAATTTAATATATTTAGTTTTAGCGTCACTAATATAGCAACAGTCACTTGAGAATTTGACTTCAAAGCCTTTATCACAAAATTTACTTATGCTTAAGACCCTCAACATAATAAACATCACTATTCATGATGTTCCCCTTATGCATAGTACCTATACCTTTGGTTTTACCTTTGGAGTTGTCACCAAATACAACCTGAGGACCATTGGTAGCTTGATAGTTGATCAAGAGATCCTTGGAGCCTATCATGTGTCTTAACGACCCACTATCGATGTACCAAACAGATGTATCGGCTCTAGCTCTAGGTACCTGCAATCAAAAGGGAAGTTCTATTTTTTTTTAGGTACCCGTTGTAACTTGGGTCCTTTCACATTAGTAGCGTTATTCTGAATTAGAATTTTAGAAACCCATATTTTCCTAGTCTTCATTGCGGGAGGATTAGCCTTTTTAAGTTTCACCTTGTGTTGTGTGTGCTTTTTAGGTGCATAGTAATATCCTCGATTATAATAGTAATCATAATTATAGTCATAATCATAATCATCATAGTATCGATAATATGGCCTTGACCTTTGTAGATATTGACGTTGGTATTTCCTTGGCACTCGCTTAGGGTGCACTTTTGGTGCTTGACGTTTAGCGCTTGATTCACAGTGGTAAGGTTTATCCTTAGCCTTTTGAGCGTTTGGATGAACCTTTATTTGTAAATCATTTGCTTCCGTCTTTCCTTTGCCTGAGTTAGCGTTGACTTTCTCATTTAGCCTCATACCATTGTCTTTTGGTTCAACAGGTGTTTGACTTTTTGAACTTTTCTCAACAAAGAATACACCCTTTTTTTGTTGTTTGCCGTAACACTAGATTTATTTGGTTGTTTAACAAATTTATTACATCCTAAACCGTTCTTTTCACCAAATAATCTTGTTACCTCAGTCACATTGTCTAGCTTTCTTGACGCTTTAGACAATGATGAGATGAGCTGCTATGATTTAGCAAGTCTAGCAATCAGCCCAACTTCTCTCTTGACTATTATATCAAGATCACTTTTCAATTGGGTTATCTCACTCTCAAGTGATTTGTTTTTCTCAATGCATTGTTGATGAACTTTCAACTCTGCTTTAAGCATCACCTTATCACTCTTGCGCGTTGAAATGATATCGAAGTGATTTTGATATAATTTGGTGGCGTCTTGACAATCTTTATAATATTCTCTTACTTTGCCAAGTAATTTTTCATAAGAGAGAGGATAAGCAATTTCAGTGTTTATCTCAGGGGATGTTTCATCATCTCTGGCCATGAGACAAAAAATCACTGAGCCATCAACTGGCTCATCATCATCACTGCTCTCTTCTGAAGACTCCAAATCTTCAGGTGCGGACGCTGGTTCTGACTCCGCTAGCAAACCTTGTTGACGAAGGTTGCTCCTGAATTGGTTTCTATCCAAGTAATTATGCCTTGAGGGCTTGGATACATTTGGATAAGGGCAATTTACCTGGTAGTGCCCTGGTTTCCTGTAATCATAACAAAGATTAGTTTTCATCTTTTGTTCATTTGTTAACCTCGCAGTTTGTGATTTTGAGACCACTGGCGTTGAGAGGTCTTGCGGAGACGACACTTGGTACTGAATCGGCGCTGAGGGAGAAGGGGTAGAATATTGAGGCACTTGATACTGTTGTTGAACTGGAGGAGGCGCTTAAAATGAACTCTGTCCTTGATGGTTAGGACCTTTTCCTTTCTTTTCATATGTTAAAATTTTCTGAATCTATTCAATAGCGCTAGTTCCTCATCCTCACTTATATCTGACACTTTTCCTTTGTTACCCGATTTACCCTTGATTGATGCTATTAGCGCTCCAGACTCTATCACTGAACTGCTCACTACATCACTTGCTGAGTTTAATTCAAACTCAAACGCTTTAAGTTCCGAAAAAGCATCTTTTGGAGTTAAAAGATCCAACATGTTTGATTCTCTCATGGCCGTTGTTTCAATCAAAAATCTACCGGGGAGACTTCTGAAAATTTTAACCACCATTTCTCTATTGTAAATCCATGCCTAAAGATGTTAGTTTCGTAACAAGAGTTGTGAATCTTATATCCAATTGCTCTAGCGTCTCATTGGGCAACATCTTAAAACCATTAAATCTTTCCTTGGAAATCAAAAGCTTGTTGTCTTTGATTTGTGCTAAGCCACCACATAGTGTAGCTAACTTATCCCAAATTTCCTTAGTCTTAGAACATGACTTGACCTTGTTAAATAGGTTATCATTCTCACCGATGGCTGTATATAGAGCGTTCCGACCAACATTGTCCAAATTTGCTCTTCGACGCTTATCTGGGGACCAGTCATGCTTTGGCTTTTCCACATAACCGTCATGGGTTTCCTCTGTGGCTCCAAGTGCTCTAGTGATGACCTTAAGAATTTAGATTGGCCCATCTGAAATGATATCACACATTTCATCATCACACGAACATAGATAAGTAAAAGTTTTGATCTTTCATGAGTCATAATTTGACTCGATCAACTTAGGTACTTTTGAAAATGCCATGAAATGTTTGAAAGCAACTAAATTGCAAAGGGGATCTAAACAAGCAGTTATGCTTGGAAATTTTAAAATTTCAACTTCAACCGCTCTGATACCACTTGTTGGTCTCAAGTGACATACGAAACGGTCTAGAAGAGAGGGGGTTGAATAGACCCTGAAATCTTTTTCGACTTCAAAAATTTCTTATTAAAATAAGTTTTGGACGCTTGAAAATATAGACGCTTGGATGAGCGTTACTTTGAAGACTGTTTTGATAAAGTTAACTTAGACTCAAGATTTGAATGCTATAATCAAATGAGGTTAAGCGTTCAGTTCTTTAATCAGGGTTAGCACATCAGAATGGTTTTAAGTCTTCCTTTTTAAAGATTTTAGCGTCACAAAGATTTTTCTTAGTAGCTTCTTTAAGTGATTTTGTCAATATGTTTACTTAACCGATTATGCAATGATATGACAATAATAAAGATGACGGTAAAGTAAAGAACACAGATTTGAAAGGTTTGTTAGGTGGTGTAATCCCAACTACGTCCTTCTTCTCCTTTAAACACTTGAAGGCAATCCACTAAAATGATTCTCGAAGAGTCACACAGAAACTTCTACAAAATAGGGAGAGATGGATATGGATGACTTGAGCTCCTTGGTCACACAGATTTCTGCTACAAGACATTTCTATCCTCTTGCTTCTTTCACCTAGAAATAATGCAAGTATCTAACTTTGACTTCTCACAGATCGCGAGGCTTGGACGGGGTTTTGTCTAACGGTTTGCTTAATTTTTGGAAAGTTCAAACAACTTGGAATATCTCAATTGTAATGTAGGTTTCTTTTGAAAAAGATGTTTGAGATATTGATTGACTGTCTCAGGGATTGAAGAAAAACAAAGAGAATGTTTTCTTTGAAGGTTTGTACTTTTCTGAAAGTTTAAGGATTGAGACTTCAATGCAACAGAGTTTTGGCTTGTAAGCTTGTTGTTGTATATTTTGGCTTATTGCTGAAGTCCTATTTATAGACTTTCTTGGGTAAAGTGTCCGTTTGACACATGTTCAAGTGAGTGTCTATCACTTTCGCAAGTGAACAACTTTTGTCGTTTTTTCCTAAATCCCTGCTGCGAAAAGTTGGTGCGGAAGTCTTTATAAAGTTGATAGTCTAATGGGAAGACTTCTCTGTACGTCCTGGAGTGCTTATCACATTTAATGCTCTTATCAGCATTTAATGCATTTGAAATAAACGCCTGTTGGCAATTAAGGATCCAAGAATATTTGCATTAAACGCCTTCTGGACTTAGGAATAAATTCAGGTGAAATCTAGTCTTTGATAGACGCTCATTCACTACTGGATGATTCATGTTACTTAATCAATGCTTGGACACCTGGAATCTTCATCTTCATTCAAACATCAGACGCTTGAATTTTCAGACCTATCTACTGATAAACTCACTCATAATATTATCAAACACTTAGTTCTGAGATCACTTAGCCTAACAGTCCAAAATAAGAAAAAATAGAGCCTTATAAAAATCTATCGCTCAAAACCTATACTTAAATTCTAGTAAAAGAATTAAACTTACATATCTTGGGGTGTAACAAGAAATTCCTAACATAATGATCTAATCTTCCAAATCGGGACCACCAATCCCTCCCTCTTATAATACATCTCGCTTTGATCAAATGTTTTCATCGATCATTTAGACTCTCGCAACAGCATAGGAAATGCCGGGCACTTGACCCTGGATGAATCCCTTATCTAATGCCATCTGTTCGATTGTACTATCAGACTATACCTAACATCGCCGCCATATGACTCTCCTAGAGTGAACGTGTATATCAAATTATAGTGGATAACACGATTCCCAATGATATCTCAAGTCTGAGGATTAATCTCACACTACGAAATCCAAGGACTCCTTGTTCAACAGAACCAATGGGGAATTTTTGCAGGTCGTTCAATTCCATACTTCTCTTAAGCATGAATCTTCGTGCATGTATTGACCCACCCGACCATTGACAATAGAACATGCCAATCTCTATAAGAGTTACATACACGAATAAGTCTTGATGAGGCCCGTGATATCCCACATCTCATAGCCTCTATGACTTGGAACACGATTTAGGATTACGATCTTTCAGAGTGCTCCATAGACATCTGGTCGCCCCCTAACAATAAGGTAATCCTTGGTATCTTTATCTATACTATCTTAAGTAAACAACAATAAAGGAGCATACTATAAATAAAATATCCAATATATTTAAAACAAAACTGTCATAGTGTTTACAAATCAAACGGTCCATCCCAAACAATGGCTCACCGGAAACATAACACTATCACTTAGTATTTGGAATATCATCTATGATAGCAACCAACAAAGAGAGATTCGTGATAGGAGCCGAAGTTTGGCAATAACCGTCAAGCAATCTCCTTCCAAAATGATACGATGGCATCCTTCTCTCCCAGCCAACACAAGACCATGAAGGATCCCTAAAGTTTCTATATGTTCCACAAGAGTAGAACTCGAACCATCTGCTATGCCATGACCAAAGTGGTCGCAGCCCATACCCACACCAACTCAAGAGGTGTGATTTTTTGGGTTTAAGAAAACCATTTGTCGAAGCAACACGACACTCTGAAGACATAGTTTGTCTTTCCATCAATGTTTTGTTATGGTTAGACCATACATACCATCAAATAGTCAAGAAAATGGTGAAAAGCATCCGAGTCCATGCGAGAATAGATACCCCAGAACAAATCCTCCATAGTATCAGGCCAAGAATTAGTATCAGACAAAAAAAGGAGAGACAATGTCGAGCATACAGACATGTAAGTAAATATGATGGTCATCTCCATCATTGCCTAAGCACAGTAGGCAAAGTCTCAGGACATTGAGCTTCCTAAGTCGAAGGTTAATGTCACGCCTTGGGCGTGCAAGCCCGTTGGATGTGAAGCATGCCTTCGAACCCATTGAGCGTAACCTTGAGTTGGGCAGTAAAATCACGACTCCAAATGGATATCCATTATTACACTTGAATTCTTAGGCTATTATTTATAAACCATCTCATTGTTTTCTTATTTGCCGACGTGTGAGAGCCTCACCCTTCCTATAGAACGTGATGTCCTCATTGTGACATGACTCAATTCAAGATCCGTCACGGGCATCGAGACTCTAGCGGTGGCTATCATGATCTCATAAGGTGGCTCCCATACGCGTAACCTCAAGAAGTAGCCCCTGCGACATGTAGCATTTTGCCCCATGTAACACTTAGCTCCCAATACTTCAGCTGGCGAACAAACCTGATACCATATTTTCACACCTCGGGTCCGTGAGCCCGTTGGACACGAAGCTTATCTTCAAACTCACTGAGCGTAACCTTGAATTGGGCATTTAAACCACGACCCAAAATGGATATCCATTATTACACTAAAATTCCTAGGTTATTATTTACAAACCATTTCATTGTTTCCTTATTTACCGATGTGGAAGGGCCTTACGGTTAACCCAACTACATTGTGGTAAATTTTCCATGCAATTAACCGGACTTTAGGACTTTCATTTTCCTTATTAAATTCCAAGCCCCTGGCCGATGAGAAGTCAAAAGAGATGAAGTACATGTGGCATACTGATGATTTAATTCCTGTACTAAAGTTGTGTTCCACCAGCACGTAGTGGGGGTCAACGCACTAACTAGTGCATCTTGAGGTAGTGTATGCAGCATCACAAGGATATGAAACTCTGGGGGTCATGGATGTTAGTGTAATGCCCTCAAATGCCATAGATGATAGAATTATAGGGCATTGAATTGTAACTAAACATTCTTAGATTAATAAAAGGCATTTCATGTTGTTTCTTATAGGCATTTGTAAGGTTTCATAAACAACGTATAGTCCTTGATAATAAGGCAAACTTTCTACTCCCTATAGGTTAGGGAGAATGACACTAGAAGTGTTTGATCCTTAGTATCTAAATTGGTTTGCAAGTCGAAGAAAGTATTGACTGGACATCATTAATGGATAAAGACTTGTATGATATAAGTTTTGAGAGGAAAGCGCCAGTCGAACACTATGAGTATAGTGGGAACTTATGTCATATACACATCAGTCAGACTGATGAGTTCGAACACGGCTTGCATCAATTATGTCACATTGGTTTTCACCCAATGACAGTCAATGACAAAATTGATAAGTTATGATAGGTACGCGTGAACCTTAGACCTGAGTAATTACGTTGAATATGTGCTTGTGACATCAAGTCTGTCATTAGAGTAGTTAGATTCAATTTACCCATTGGTGGGGTCTACCTCGAAGTGCGGCTTGATGGGCAAGTAGCAATCCTAACTGATTAGCAAAATGAAATTTATTCTCTCATAAGTGAATGAGCTAAATATCCTATGTCGTCATGAATGGGTGAGGTCAAAGACTTTACCTACGCACTAGAGATACTCATGTTGGACATAAGAGTATACTCAGTGACCTCGATTCATTATGAGCTAAGCATATGGTCAAGTCCTGTGAGTTTGACTAAACCATGACTCTCACTTGACTTGGATATAAGAATAAAGGGTTTATACTCGTACGGTATTTACAGCGTGAAAGGTTTGTAATGATTCTATTCATTCGTTCACAATTGGGATACGATGTGGGCCACGAGACTGACTAGGTGTTACCCACATCCTTTTGGCTTCCTCTCAATTGCCTTTTGAGACGAACCTAAAGAGTCTCACTTAAAGGAATTGCAAAGGAAAAATTATGGAATAAGACTTGAGAGATTTTTCGGTATTTGATATCGCAATTAATTAAATCATTAGATGATCTTATTAATAAATTAAGTTAATGTGTTAATTAATTTTTTTATGAAATTAATTATAGAATTAACTTGGATTAATTAGTTATTTAATAATTTATTTATTAGATAAGTAATATTAATTAAATTAAAAGCATATGCATGGACTAAGCCCGAGGGCTTAAAAACGCCCAACTGGGCGTCCATTATGGACGCCTAGGCCGTAGTAATTTAGGCTTAATTATTTCATTATGTAGTATAAATACTATTTAGTGGAAATAATTAACCCTAACCTCAGAATTGTCTTTCTCTCCAGGACATTTCCTATATGGTTAGCATTTCTCTCCAACCCTAATATGGTTAGCATTTCTATATCATTTCCTATAAGCAATATGTCATCTACATATAGCACAAGGAATGATATCTTTCTCCCACTAACCTTCTTATAAACACATGGCTCGTCTTCATTTTTTATGAAGTTAAATCCTTTGACTGCCTCATCAAATTGTAGATTCCAGCTACGAGATGCTTGTTTGAGTCCATAAATGGATCTTTCAAGCTTGCACACCTTATGGATACCATCCTCGAATAGAAAACCTTTAGGCTGTTCCATATAGATATCCTCTTCTAGGAATCCATTCAGAGAAGCAATTTTGACATCTATTTGCCATATCTCGTAGTTAAGGTGAGCTGTTATTGCAAGTAGAATTTTTATATACTTGATCACAGCTACTGGTGAAAAGGTTTCTTGGTAGCCAATCCCTTCCTTTTGACTATATCCTTTTGCCACTAGCCTAACTTTATAGGTGTCAGCCTTACCAACAACACCAATCTTTCTCTTGTAAATTCATTTACACCCAATTGGTACAATACCATCAGGCCGATTTACAAGTGTCCAGACTGAGTTTGAATACATCGAGTTTATTTCTGTTTGCATAGCTTCACGCCATCTTGCAGCGTCCACATCCACATTGTGTGTGAAAATATATGTGAAAACTGTGTTGTGTGTGTAAAAAATATGTAGTGTGTGTAAAAAGTATGTAGTGTGTAAAAAATATGCAGTGTGTAGTGTGTGTGTAAAAAGTGTGAAGTGTGTATAAAAAGTATGTAGTGTGTGTAAAAAGTGTGCAGTGTGTGTAAATGTGTGTAAAAAATGTGCAGTGTATGTAAAAAGTGAGTAATGTGTATAAAAAATGTATAGTGTGTGTGTAAATGTGTTTAGCGTGTATAATAAGTGCGTTGTGTGCGTAAAAAGTGTTATGTGTGTAAATGTGTGCAGTGTGTGTGTGTAAAAAATATGTAGTGTGTGTGTAAATATGTGTAGTGTTTGTAAAAAGTGTGTGTGTAAATGTGTGTAGTGTGTGCAAAAAGTGTTATGTCTGTGTAAATATGTGCAATGTGTGTAAGAAGTGTGAAGTAAAAAGTATGTAATGTGTATGTAAAATGTATGTAGTGTGTGTAAAAAGTGTTATGTGTGTGTAAATAGTATATTGTGCGTGTAAAATATGTGTTAAAGTGTGCAGTGTGTGCAATAAATGTGTTGGTGTGTGTAAGAAGTGTGTTGTGTGTGTAAGAAGTGTACAGTGTGTGTAAAAAGTGTGCAATGTGTGTAAAAGTGTGTTGTGTGTAAAAAGTGTGCAATGTGTGTAAAATATGTGTAGCGTGTGTAAATGTGTGTAGTGTATGTAAAATATTTTTTTAACAATTAACTATATAAAAAATCAAATAAAATATTGAAGAGTTCCAAATGCTCTAGGATTTATAGCAAAATAATGAAATTAAAATTCATGGATTTGGAAATACTTTTATAAATCCATATATATAGCCAAACAAGTGATTTCTAATAGTGTGGATTTCAAATCCAAGGAGTTTGAAATCCATTCATTTCAAATCACTTGCCAAATCCAAATCCATCAATACAAACACAGTCTCAAATCTTTCAATCTAAAGTGTTATAATTACGATTAAGTATAATTTAAATATAAATTAATAATAATAATAATATATAAGTGGATTTAGAAGTATGAATTAATTATAATGAGTGATGACCCATTATCTATATTGAGCATTTAAAGAGCTAATGGAGTCTGAGGCCCATCTTCTATTAGGAGCTCCTATAAACATTCAAATAGAACCTTTGAGTTGGATTGTCTAATGACACTTCATGGAGTCTGAGGCCCATCTTCTATTAGGAGCTCCAGTAAACATTCAAATAGAACCTTTGAGTTGGATTGTCTAATGACACTTCATGTCACTAATCACTACTTGCTGAGAGGAGCTAGTCTGTCAAGTTATAAATCCGACCCAATCAATTATATATTCGCCTTTTAAGACAGTTTGGTCAGAATTTACCACCCTGGTCCTAACTCAAGTTTCACACTTCATCATAGTCCAAACACAATTTAGAAGAGTTTCAATTTCAATTAGATCATCTTGATCACCATTTTTCAAAGTAGTTATATTTAGTATTTCTATTTTTTATCTTTTAATTTTCCCTCTTCGAATTTGTCCACCTATGCGTGTTGCAATTTACACTTTACATTAGGATGCAGGTTTATGCTTTACATAACATAACAGGCTGATGTTAGATATATATAAAGCTAGTAATCTAGACTAACTGATAAATTGTTTTATTTCACTTTTATAGAGCCACACACGTATCACTTAATCGAGGAACATCGAAAGGGTTGGCCTAAGCGAAATGAACTTCAGATGCTTATGCAAAATGTATAGGCTCGAACTTTTTTGTTTACAAAAATATCTTTAAAGAGAAGTGTTCGCTTAACAATATCTTGAGGAGTTAATCGTGGACCTTAGTATATGGAGATTCCTTGAACAACTATATAAAAGGAGAAAAACTCAAGTAAGGGCTTGATTGGATGAACATTTATTTCCTATTTCTCATTTTTCATAGATAAAATATAAAAAATTATCTTGAAGGAAATAGAGATTTGATAGAGGAAGTGTGTTTGGATGAATTTTTTTGATGAAAAAAGCGTAATGATTAAGTGTGATGTGATACGTCTTTTTTTGTAAGAAAAGAATGTTTTTTTTTGTGGGAAATTGGTATAAATGAGTTTTATCTTTATAAGAATATTTAAACATATTTTAAGTTAAACTCATCGATTAAGACATCCAAAAATATGCAAAATGGATCTTATTTCGTAGTAAATCATTTCAAATAAAGATATGTGATTATTTTGATGATTATTGTTAGATTAGAGAAAACCCCATAGGGAACTTGTATTATTGAGTAACATATTTATAAAGATACATGTATTTGGTAAACAAGAAACCCTAACTATAAACAAGGAAAAGATAAATACAAGGAAACATAAAAAAACCTAAATTAACATAAATACTAGAAAGTTATGGAAAGATATTATATTATCTAACACTCCCCCGCAGTCAAAACGTGAGACTCTTGAACGTTGAGACTGGACCAAAAAAACCAAGTCATAGAAAATTTGAGAAGAAGACGACGACAAATATTAAAGGCGGCGGCCTTAAAAGGCAGCGGCGGCGGCTCCAAGTCGTCCTTTTCAAAGGGTGAGTGGCGGCAACTAATAAAACTAAAAGCGGCGGCGGCCTGCGGCCAAAGAGAGAAGGAAGCGGCATAAAATAAAAAGACGGCGGCCATAGAAAAACAAAAAGAGAAAACGAGATAAGGGAGAAGAAGCTGGCGGCGGCGGCCATAGGAGAAAGAAAGAAAAAAGAAATTAGATAAAGAAACACCAAACTAGACACGGAGTGCCGAACGGGGACGGCGACTTGAGGATGGCGGCAGAAGCGAGAGATCGAGAGACCATGGCTCGAAGCCATGACTTTGATACCATGTTAGATTAGAGAAAACCCCATGAGGAACTTGTATTATTGAGTAACATATTTATAGAGATACATGTATTTGGTAAACAAGAAACCTTAACTATAAACAAGGAAAAGATAAATACAAGGAAATATAAAGAAACCTATATTAACATAAATACTAGAAAGTTATGGAAAGACATTATATTATCTAACAATTATATCAAAATATTAGCGGATAAAATACTTTTAATTATTGAGTGAACTATCTAATTATGAAAAGTAAAAATTCTGACTTTGTGAGAAAAATTTGAAAGAATGCCGCCTAAATCCATTTCTCAAAGAAATTTGAAATTTTCTCTAGGAAAATTTTGTGTAGCATTTCTTTGGAATATTTTTAAGAGATGCTAAACAAATACATTTTTGATAAAAAAATTCTTTGACGAATCGAGAAATGAAAAACAACGTGCCACCCAACCCAATCTGAGTCTAACTAATTGTAAATATACCTTTTATAATATGTAATGCTAAAAAGCTCATCCCTCCTCAACTATTTGCTTTAGGTCTATCTAGAATGTTACGAGTTCAATACTGACATTGGTAAACTTAAAAAAGTAGCATTATAATGTTAATTGAGCCACTCCCTACAATATGAATGCTAATCGCGATAATTCAGAGACTATTACAGCAAGAAGATGAGTTGTGATCAAGCGATCGAATTCCTAAAAGGAAACTTCTTCTTTTTATTAATAACATCAAAGGAAATCAAATAATAAATGAAAAGGCCAAAGAGGCTAAGAGCATATGACAAGTAGAAAGTGTACTTGCCAATGTTTGTCTACATTGAGATTTGGTCCTTAGCGATTGGTTAGGAGTGCTGGCAGTACCACACTGTACGGTACACTAAATGGGTAAGAATTATTTGTAAACCTCCCTTTGTCCTTTTCCAATCATGGGATTAGTGGTCCATCTAAGCTACATCTCGACTCAGCCACATTAATTGTGATAAAGGTGTCTTTGATTAATGAGGGGCAGTTATGTTCACCGTGTGATATAAATGAACAATTAATTGTGTGTCTACATCCTCACGTCAATGTTTATTATTTTTAGGCTTGTGGCCTTTGTCTCAAAAGTTTAAACACACACACGCGCACACACAAAAAGAGCAACTAAGTCATTTTCATGGGATTTATCGTCCCGGACAATTGTAACTATTTGCGTAGGGAGACTGACACAAATGGAATTCGTGTTATCTTTTTTATTTAGTTGAGGTGTTTTAGTTTTCCCTGAGTAGGAAAATTTTTAGTCTATATTCGATTTTATCGAACTCAAGTGTAATTTATTTCATCTAATTGATTAATTGTTTAAGAAGTTATAATTGAGTTCGATCAAATGCATATATGTGTGAGAAATGAGGATACATTATAGTCTCCTTTCATTGAAATTAGATATTGCACAAACACTCTCTAGTTATAAATGATTTTGGTGTTATCTTAATGCTTAATGTCCCCTATAAGAAGCCCAACATAGACTAACATTTCGGCCTAATGGGCTTATTGGTTGAGCAAACTGGGTTCATCATTGGGTTTCATACATGATGTTGTATAAGTAGGCACCTTTCCAATTTATAAGTGCCTTGAGCTGAACCCATTTTGGACCCACCATCACAAAAAAGAAAAAAAATCTAGGTAAGACTTATAAATGTTTATCCAGATTTAAGTTATAAAACATATGGAAGTAGCATTTTGGGGCAGTAGGATTGTTTGTTTTTTTTTTTTATAAGAAATTCAAACTATCATTAATAAAACCAGAGAAACACCATACAAACAAAAGAGTTTAAACCTCCAAACAAATAGTTTCACGGAGTAGAATTAAAGACAAAACCACAATTTGAAGAGACAAAAGAGAGTTTCGAACACGGTAACGGACCATCCCAATTAGAATAAAAAAACCCACTAAGCTAAAGCATGCGTTGTGGAATTAGCCTGACGACGAGCGAATTTGAAACTCCAAAGAGGCCAAGATTGTCGGATATCCTGAATGAGTTTAATAGCTGCTCGAGATTGCCAATCTGCAGAATCTAGGGGGCAATGGACCATCTTGATCACAGACTCAGAGTCGCATTCAAACAAAGCTTTGGTGACCTGTAAAGTAATTGCCCAGGAGACAACCAAGTGAAGACCTTCAGCTTCAGCCTGAGAAGCATTGTGAGCCCAAATCTGACGAGCAGCAGCAAAAAGCACTTCACCCTTAGAGTTACGGATGATAAAAGCACAGGCTCCCCTACCATCAACAAAGGCTGCATCTGTGTTGAATTTAAAGTAGTTACTCGGTGGGGGAGACCACTTATGCTGGATGGATAAGAAGCGGACTCGATTTGAAATTAGGCATTGAGCTTCCGAATGCTCGAGAGCTACTTTATCTGCATTGACAGCAATCTTAGATTCAAGGGGGTGGGGGAGATGATGAACAATCAAGTTTCGGGCCTTCCATGATGAATCCATAATACAAAGAGTAGAAATTAAAAATTCCTCAGCCTTAATGAGATCATCAAAACTGTTTATACTATAAAATAATTTGGGGTTTCGAATTACAGAGCCCAGATAGCCCAAAACTGTAGAAATTCGAAAAGAATGAAATTGGGTCCACAGAAAATGGCAGCTCGAGTCAAGTGCTCGAGCGCTCCAGCTCGAGCAGGTTGCTCAGTTCGAGCTCGAGCAAGTGCTCGAGTAGCAAAAAAATTCATGTTCGAGCAGCAAAGAAATTCATGCTCGAGCAATGTGCCATTCAATACATACCCCACTTGATATATATATATATATATGTGTGTGTGTGTGTGTGTGTGTGTGTGTGTATATATATATATATAACAGAGAGAAAGTCCCTAGATGTTTATTTCGAAGAAACGAATCTGAAGAAATAAAATAAAAACCAAATAGCCAATAATCTGCAAAGACGCGCTAATTCGAAAATATTTGAAAGAGCGGTTGAAGACGGTTGAAGGCGGTTCCCGAAGAAAAGGAACGTGGGTTCCTTCAAAATATTTGAAAGAGCAGTTGAGGACGGTTGAAGGCGGTTCCCGAAGGAAAGGAACGTGGGTTCCTCAAAGACCAATATATATACGAGCCGCGGACAGAGACAATAGATCATCGCAAGATCATCAGACTTCTACATTTTCTTTTTCTTAGCGTAAATTAGGAGTAGTTCATAGCATAATATAGGAGTAGCTCTTAGCGTAATTTAGGAGTAGTCATAGTGTAATTTACTATTCGACTCGATGAGATTTGCCTTCAAGGCTTGTCTTTGCATTCACGCATTCGATTGCCTGTAATGTTTTAGAATTGAAAACTTTCATGGAGATATAAATTATCTTTTATTCAGATTTAAGTATCGGATAGGTAATTTGTATCTTGACTTGAGTCTTTCGATTCACTGTTTTTCATATTCGAAATGAACAACTAACACTTCAATTAATGCGACTCGAACGCAGGGGTTAAAATAATACATTCGATCGAGAGATTCTCACGTAGGTATAAGATTATCTTGTGTCAGATTTAAATATCAGAGAGATAGTTTTTACCTGGACTTGAATCTTATCTTTCACTGTATTATTGTATTCGAAGACAATAATCAACATCTAAAATAATACATTCGATCGAGAAATTCTCACGTAGGTATAAGACTATCTTGTGTCAGATTTAAGTATCAGAGAGATAGTTTTTATCTGGACTTGAATCTTTCCTTCACTGTATTATTGTGTCATTCGAAGACGATAAATATTTCAGTCAATTGCGGTCCGAATAATTATTTTAAACAACACGGCGAAGTGTTAAAGTCTGAACCATCGTCTAGCGTATCGAATTCGAGCGCGGGGGTTGAAAGATAATTCTAAGATAAGAATTATCACGGGGCTCGGAACACGCAGTTGGATCCACCCTAATCGAGTTTATTTTTATTTTCGAAACAAATAAATGGTGACCACAGTGGGAGTTAGTCGAACGCTCCTTTTATTACGCGAAACAATGGCTTCTCGAATGTATCGATAAGTTAAGGAAGTCTTACGTTCCCAAATAATATCCGAGTACCATATGCAGGGGCAAGTTGTGCCCGATGCCCATATGGGAGGAAGTATTGGGGGAAATTCTTTGACCCCTAAGTCAGATCGAAATGATTATTGAGAGGATGTACGGGCTTGGTTTTCGAAAAAACAATAGCTAAATGCCAGGAATATTGAAGACTCATCATCTGAAAGAGTTACGAAGAAATTCGTGCAAATCAAAATGGGTCAATCTTAATGTTTCGAATTATGTTTTTAAATTTGTATTTATGAATAGTTTCAAACATTCGGTAAAATACTTTGAACCGAATCTTAATCGAAGGGGTAACTCGAAAAAATGAAAAAAATAATTTTTCTGCGATTTTCTCAGAAAAAAAGCTCGAGCTAATTGCTCGAACAAACAGCTCGAGCAAAGTTGCTCGAGTAAGTTGCTCGAATAAGCAGCTCAAGCAAGAGCCTGTTCGAGCAACCTGCCAACCTGCATTTAAATTGTATTTTGGACAAAGTCCACTTAAGGTGGAACCCACTAATAATTGTAATTATATTAATTACTAACCAATCATACATTTTCTCCATAAAGAAACTACCCACACACGCACGACTATGTCAAACTTTGTGGCTGGATGGTGCTCTCTACATGTGTGTGTGTATATATATATATATATATATATATAAAGGAGAAGTAAAAGTTTACAACCCACAGTGACTTCTAGCTTATTGTTTTTTCGAGAAAAAATGATTCTCGAACACCTTAAGATTTCAAATTCCACAAATTCGAACACCTTGATATTTCGAATTCAGCAATTTCGAATACCTTGATATTTCGAATTCAATCGAGCACATTGATATTTAGAATTCAATAATTTCGAAATATTTTGCGAATCAACAAAATACTGGGGGGCAAGAAGTCTCACCGATAATTTTATGCTTATTTTTTATCTGAGTCAAAACGATGAACAATCTCGAAATCAAAATAAGCCCCTTTTCGAACCTTCAATTCAGAGTATTCGAGTTAAAGAAATCATTGAACCCATGGATAAAACTCCAGAAGCTCGGGCCCTTCGAATAAAGCTGCAACTCTCTAGTTATCCTTAGCTGAGTCAAAATCTCTTGAGGTCGAAATGGTGAACACCCTTGAAATTGGGCCCCGTTTCAACTCGAAATATCAAGGTGCTCGAAATCACTAAATTCGAAATACCAAAGTATTCAAAATGGCTAAACTCAAAATGTCACGTACTCGAAATCAGACATGTTCGAAATATCATATACTCGAAATAAGACATGTTCGAAAAATCATGTACTCGAAATAAGATATACTCGAGATACTACATCCTCGAAATTAAGCATACTCGAAAAGAGCTCGAAACATAACATATTCGAGGTACTACATAATGCATATTGGCTAGTGGGGTCTTGTCATTTTCGAGAGTCAGGTTTTATCCAATTTCATCACTTTCCCCCCTGATTTGGTGACTGCTGCAAGTGCAGGGATTGTATAAAGCTTATCTTATTTCCTTTTTCAAGTTGATAAAAAGTGCAATTTATAGGTGTAATCTTGGTATTTTCTTGATTAACCATGTTTAATGCTAGTGGATTTTTCAATTTCTTCTTTTCTTACGATAAAATTTGCATTTCTGGGCTTAAATATATATATATATGTATATATATATATATATATATAATCACCACACTCGAAACATTCATAAATTCAAAAATTACGCGTTCGAAAATAATGGCAAATTCGAAACATCCACGTATTCGAAGACTGAGATGGATTGACCACGGCGATCAAGAACCCAAGGTGGAATTACATGGGTAGAGCCAAGAGAGGAGATTTTCACATCATTATAGTGGGTTTCGAAATCCTTGATAATTTGATATAAATCTTGGGTATCTTCACAATCCAAGAGGGTGGCTCGAGCGACTAAGCGAGAAAGAGCGTAAGAATCCGCCATTAAAATAAGATGGACAAAGAAAAGTTGTTGTATTCGAAGAGAGCTTGAGGACTATCGAAGGGCAATCAAAGAAGATGAAACCTTCAAAGATGCTTGGCTATGGCTTCTTCAAGAGTCTTCAAAAGGAGGGAGGAGAGAGAGAAAGTAAATGATGGCCTCTTTGATGATTAAATATTTATAGAGTTTAAAGTGTCTAATCGCGAAGAGATATTACTATTACCTAGCCGAGAAAACGGAAGGACCTCGTATAAGTTTTACCTGCCAGAATACGAAAAGTCTCTTATAAAAAGACTTGTTTTTTAATACACATGAACTCGAAACGTTCATGTATATTAGGGGGGCATTTGTTTATACTATAAAATAATTTGGGGTTTCGAATTACAGAGCCCAAATAACCCAAAACTGTAGAAATTCGAAAAGAATGAAATTGGGTCCACAGAAAATGGCAGCTCGAGTCAAGTGCTCGAGCGTTCCAGCTCGAGCAGGTTGCTCAGTTCGAGCTCGAGCAAGTGCTCGAGTAGCAAAGAAATTCATGTTCGAGCAGCAAAGAAATTCATGCTCGAGCAATGTGCCATTCAATACATACCCCACTTGATATATATATATATATATATGTGTGTGTGTGTGTGTGTGTGTGTGTGTGTATATATATATAACAGAAAGAAAGTCCCTAGATGTTTATTTCGAAGAAACGAATCTGAAAAAATAAAATAAAGACCAAATAGCCAATAATCTGCAAAGACGCGCTAATTCGAAAATATTTGAAAGAGCGGTTGAAGACGGTTGAAGGCGGTTCCCGAAAAAAAGGAACGTGGGTTCCTTCAAAATATTTGAAAGAGCAGTTGAGGACGGTTGAAGGCGGTTCCCGAAGGAAAGGAACGTGGGTTCCTCAAAGACCAATATATATACGAGCCGCGGACAGAGACAATAGATCATCGCAAGATCATCAGACTTCTACATTTTCTTTTTCTTAGCGTAAATTAGGAGTAGTTCATAGCATAATGTAGGAGTAGCTCTTAGCGTAATTTAGGAGTAGTCATAGTGTAATTTACTATTCGACTCGATGAGATTTGCCTTCAAGGCTTGTATTTGCATTCGCGCATTCGATTGCCTGTAATGTTTTAGAATTGAAAACTTTCATGGAGATATAAATTATCTTTTATTCAGATTTAAGTATCGGATAGGTAATTTGTATCTTGACTTGAGTCTTTCGATTCACTGTTTTTCATATTCGAAATGAACAACTAACACTTCAATTAATGCGACTCGAACGCAGGGGTTAAAATAATACATTCGATCGAGAGATTCTCACGTAGGTATAAAATTATCTTGTGTCAGATTTAAATATCAGAGAGATAGTTTTTACCTGGACTTGAATCTTATCTTTCACTGTATTATTGTATTCGAAGACAATAATCAACATCTAAAATAATACATTCGATCGAGAAATTCTCACGTATGTATAAGATTATCTTGTGTCAGATTTAAGTATCAGAGAGATAGTTTTTATCTGGACTTGAATCTTTCCTTCACTGTATTATTGTGTCATTCGAAGACGATAAATATTTCAGTCAATTGCGGTCCGAATAATTATTTTAAACAACACGGCGAAGTGTTAAAGTCTGAACCATCGTCTAGCGTATCGAATTCGAGCGCGGGGGTTGAAAGATAATTCTAAGATAAGAATTATCGCGGGGCTCGGAACACGCAATTGGATCCACCCTAATCGAGTTTGTTTTTATTTTCGAAACAAAAACTTTTTTTTATCAAAAATAAAACAAAGCCACTGAACAATGGAAAAGTTGCGAAAGCCATCAGTTTTGAAACCCCACTTTGACTTCCACCAAACTCGTTTTGCAAAATGACAATTAAGAAAGATATGCTCAAGGGTTTCCAACTCAGTTTCACAAAAGGGGCAATTGGGGTTTTCCACCGGAAAAATCTGTGCAAGTCTATTACGGGTGGGGAGAATGTTACAAGCAATTTTCCAAGCAAGAATTTTATGCCTTCCATGAAGCCGCGCAACCCAAATCTTTTTAAACGAGGGTGGATGTTGATGGAGAGAGGACAATTGGTGACGAGTAATAAGGGAGTACGCACTCTTGATTGAAAACTTCCCCATCATAGAGGGGGTCCAGAAGAGTTTAGAGGGATCAGAAGATGATGAAATTTGTATTTTAAGAATATCTTTGACAGTATCAGGGGAAAGATGGAGTAAAGGACATCAACATTCCATCCACTTGAGTTAAGATTGAAAAGGGACTTAACCTCAACAAAAGAGACAATAGTATTTTAACTTCCGGATGCCGTATCCCATAAAAAATTCGAATTATGTGATACGTCTTGAATATCAGACATAGTATTTTTGAATATTATATCATACTTTATAGGTTAAAATAGAAAAATAATAATGACATTGACCGTACGTTAAAAAGTTAAACAAAAAATAAGGAGATTTAAAGAAGCAAAAAAATGTTTCGGTTTCACTTCTTAATATATTTTTTCTTCTTTTGCTCCACGTGAAATCTATCATTTACACTTTATTACCAAAAATTTTGGATAAGAAGATAAATGTTGATATCAATGAAATGACATTCTTACACCGCCACAAATGATGAAATATAAAGGTTGCCTTTGAAATTTTTTGAACTTACAAATAATGAGTTTGTGTTAGTATTGCACTTTTATTTTTGTTAATGAACATACTGACTTAAGTTTATTTTTAAAAACTATATATATATTTATATATATATATATATATATATTCGTATCCCCAACGTATCGTATCATATAATTTTGAAGTTTACCGTATTTCATATAAGTATCGTATCATACTCCTCCTCGTATTCGTATCCGTATATCATTAGATTGAGGCTGGGACAACACACTTATATTATCAACAATTCTCAAATCTTATATTAAAACCCTACGTTCCATATTATGACACTTTTCCTCGTTTTTTAAACTTGACATAACGTACGTACTAAGGTTTCCATTTACTAATCAAACTTCAAAATTCCAGCTCCATATTATATATGCTTTTTTTGCTCATGTACTTTGTGAACTCATAGCTACACTTAATTCCACATAACCAGATGTGGATGATAAATTTATTAATTGTTAAAAAGACTCATGATTATTTAATCCGCCGCTAATAACTTATTTTATTCCAAGTGAATGAAAAGTTAAAATAAACTGAGAAACACTAAATAGAAGTGTTTTAACTGTCAGGTCTCCATTCCCCAATAATTTTCTATATTTTTTGTTTATACACTCGCGTTGCTCGTGAAATATTTGATTTTAGTTTATTTATATTGAAATATTAATATAAGAATGATTCTAAATATATACATATATATTGATAATAATAAAAATCGTCAGTCGTTGAATGTCACGTGTTGACCACATGGGGTGGAAGAACCGATCCAACGCACGACCAACTAAGTTGGGTGTTAGTTAATGTATAGACTGCACTCGAATGTAGCGCGCTGCCTACATACTCGATGTATGTGGGATCAAGTCAGTTCGTTGTTCTGTATTGATTTTACTCTCAGTTCTTGCCAGTGGATTTTTCTGGAGAAAGTAGATAATGAGCCTTTCTCGGCTCCTCTAAGGTATTTATAGGGAGCTGGTAATGGGCTACGGGCCGTGGGATTAATTCTATCAGTAGCCCATCAGGCTTACTAATTAACCTCTTTATTGGCTTTTAGACTAATAAAATAGCCCAGATATTCTTAATAGGTCGTTAGCCCTTTTAGGCTTGACTTAGCATGCTAGCTGCGGGCATTAGCCCATGGGTAACGCCCCGGACCTAGCCGGGGATACGTGTAATAACCGTAATGCCCTTAGACATTTTTGGTGCACATCATAATGCCTCCCACTCCCGGGTTTACCTGGTGAGATACCCGGGAGTAGAAGTAATCCCGCTTAGGCAGTGTCATTTAGCTTCAATTTATACTGGGTAGTGGATCAGAAAGGCCCTCCACCCACCTTTTGTATAAGTGTAGATGGGTAGTTGGCATTTAATCCACAACTCTCAATCATAATTCATACCCTCTTACTTTTTTAAAATTCGCTCCTTAAGAAATTCTCTCTCTAAGAGCTCTTCCTATAGCCTACAATGGACAAAAGCAAGGTGACCAAGGTAAAGATAGTATTTTTTGCACTTGCTTTTCTATTTTTGTTTATGGTGTTATGATAATAGCTTAGAAGATAGTTTGCTTTTCTATCCCTATTTTAATTGATTCAACCAATGAACTTCCTGCCTCAATAGAGCATCTTCTAGGGGTCGTTGGCCTTTCATCCGGGGGTGTCAAAATGGGTATGGCAAAGGTTAGGCCTCGCAGACGTGCAACAAGGCAACCGCGAGGCGCCAGGTGCAAGGCTCCCTGCCTTACGGCCTTGCCACAAGGCGTAGGTCCACATGACTCGGGTCCTAGCGTGGGGCCGGGATGCGATGTCGGGGTCCACTTTACCTTTTGTCAGTTTTTTTTACTAAGTCCCTTTGGGTGTGCTCGATTTTTTGCCTGTGTGCTATCGTATTTAGATACATCTATTAAGGACTAGTTATTGATGGAACCCCCTTATTTTCATAGGGCGAGGGAGCCATTCTTACCCAGATAATGAGGATCTGGCCTCTCAAGATGGGCTTGCTTTCGACTCTCGTGATTCCACTGTCACTGAGATCGAACTTCTAGCACTCTTCGAGGACACCGCGGTGGATTTTGAGTTACTCATGCTTGTGCTGGGTTGTCGAGTTTTAGGTCCTCCCGAGGGCCACATGACCCTTTACTCAGCATATTTTCTTTTAGGGTTCGCATTCTCTACCATAAGCTTTTTGGGGAGATCTTAGAACATTGCATTTGCATAAGTCAACTAACCCCTACTTGTTTTACCTTCTTTAAGGGCTTTGTTTCTCGGTTCACCGAGTTAGGCCTTGACATAAATTTGGATACCTTTCAGGCTCTATTCACGGTTAAGACGTGTTGTTCCACGCCATACGTTTACTTTTTCCCCGCACCGATCGGTAGGTTTTTGGAGGGTAATATTAAACCTAGGGGTGATTGAAAACTGAAGTTCTTTTACTTTCCCTTGACCTACTTGGGTATATCAACGCCTTTGCGTTGGAATGGGAGCCTTGCCCCTCAACATGTCACCCGCGTACAAAAATAACTCAAATTTACTTCTAACAAGGCAAATTTATTTGGCAGTAGATTCGATGGTAACCAGTTTTATACGCATGTTATATGTGTGCCCTTAATTTTTTGCACTTCACGTTGTAACTTTTAAGTGTTGTTTGGCCTTATGCTCTCACGTATTAACATTTGGTGATCTTATGTATTTTGTGCACGCATGAGGGCGGGCAAGGCGAGCTTTACCATCCCTCGAGCTTCCCACACTTCAATCGGTCATAGTGATGGGGTCAGGTCCCCCGCACCTCGCCCCGAAGAATGTGCCTGAGGTTCTCTCCCTTTTGGATTTTGCTCTGGAGCAGGTGCCATGCACACTGGATTTTGATTCCTTGATGGCGGATTTAGGCTCTAAGGGTACTCATAGCCCTAAATTGGGCACCCCTGCTAGCCCTTGGGGCACTGTTATGTTGGAGACGGGAGGTGGCGAAAACACTCTCGGGAACTGAACCCACTCATCTCCTAGAGCCAGTCGTGGCAAAGGGGTAGCCTCTGTTGGAGAACATGTGCCCTCATATTTTTTTGCCTCCGCCAACTCCAGCGGCGAAGCGTGCTCATAGTTATTTTTCAGGGAGTTTTAGTTCCACCGGACTTAGCACTGGTTTGTTTAAGTTTAGGGCGAACTTGGACCCCGATGTTAGCTCTTTTTGGGATACGACTGATCCTGTGACACCTTGGTCTATGATGAGGATGGTCGTGACAGATTATGATGCTACTCGCTTATCATCCTTGCCTGTTGAGCATCTCGATCAGGAGATTTACACCGAGACTGATCAGGTAGGTATTTATACGTGTTATTATCATTATTTTGAGACTACATATTAGCACATCTGAGGTTTTCTCTCTATTTTTGTTTTTTTCAGGCTGTCCAACTATCACACTGCCTTCGACTTGGGTGCGAGGAGGTGGAGAAGGAGCATCGAGAGAGTCTACAACAGAACCAAAAGCTTTTCTCACGGTTCTGTAGAGCTAAGAACTCGGCTAACAAATGGGATTGAGAAATATAAGGAGGCCTAGAAAAAGCTCGAGACGGAGAAGTCCGACGGTAGCTACTTCCTTAGCTCTAATGTTGGGAAAAAAACTCTAAGTGATGCCAAGAGGTCGGCGGTGGATAAATTTCGCAAGAGTGCCGCCTTTATTGAGGAGTGCAACTAGAGGGCTTATAAGGTTGCTCGGGGCTTTATGTGCAAGATGGTGCGCAAGTGCCGTAGGACTCTTTGCGATAGTGGTCGGTATTGCGGCGATGATTTTACGTGGCTGTATGAGAATGTTCTCGATACCAGTGATGGGGAGACTGATGCTGGGGGAAGTGCCGCTAGTTGAGGAGTTGGTTGCCTTCTTAGCTATTAGGCCCTCTTATGCTTTCACCCATCAGGATTTACTCACTTATTTTTTCGAACTATCTTTATTCTATATTTTGTTTTATTAGTTGTAAGACATATTTTTATTTGCCCATGGATGGGCTAACTTTGCCCTTGAGTTGTTATGCTTCAACTTGTAGCCTTTTAAGGCTTATCGGATATTTATTATCTCCTTGGCATGTTGTCTCTTGGGGATTTTCGTGAACATTGGCTATCTCATTTTTGCCTCGTAGCTATCTTAACATGTCGTGAACATTGGCTATCTCTTTCTAAGTGATAGTTTATTTTCTCATTTCTTACCTTTGTACCTTACAGCTGCATGAGTTTTAGCTTTGGTACTGCTGGTGGTTTTTTCACCGATGGTGATTTTTGTACAACAATTAGCTACTTTGGTTTTTTCACCACTAGTCGTTTTTTTCTCCTCTCTTCCTCCTCCATGCCCCCTACTCCTTAATATGCAAGTCAAATTTAGGAGTAAGTGACCAGGTAGCGTCCATTTGGGGCCAGGGAGTTAAAAAGTTGTTATTCTCGTTGGCATGTAGTTGTTTTTGTGGAACACTGATTAGTAATATTTTCACAGGGGTGACCTTTCTTCTTATAGGCTTGAATAGCCACTCGTGTTGTTTATTCATGAGGTGAATTATGACCCTCATCACTTTGGTGTGTGGTGAAATCTCTCCGTAATTTTAGTTGTGCGAGGTGAAAATTCAATTTTGTCATATTTGTATGAATTAGTGACGTGGTTTTTGATACTTTTAGCCATTTATTAGTGGAGGCTTGGTCGCCTCTTATTTGTTTATTTTTGTATAATCTCGTTCCAGAACCTTAATGGAAGTGGGGAAACCTATCGTGGGTCCTCAACCTCTCTCGATGTTACTGGAGGGATTATGGGGTGGCCCATCCTCATTTGAGTATTTGACAGCTCAAGGGATTTCGCGGTGCCACCAATATTGACCTCTAGTGGGGTCACGGGTAATTTCATAACGCCTCTAGTGGAAACTTAATTAGCTCCCAGGGGTCGTGTTGGTGTTTTTGTTTCCCAACTATGTGGGTGAAACACTTAAGTATTTAAGGTCTTTGTTAGCATATCAACATAATAAGGGTGCGCTCAGCATTCAAGCATATGTTTGGTTAGTGGCCAATATCAACAAGCGTTTACAATAGTTATTATGGTAACACGTCTAGTAGCCAAAATAAACTAAGTAATGGATTTTTGAAATAGCATCGGTTGGAAGCAGTGATTCCGAGGGGCTTTTGTTTTGGGTGTTATTAAATCACCAAGGGTGATATACTGCCCATTCATTATGCTAGCATGTTATCACGCGAAAACAACATTCATCATATTTAATGAAAAAGGGTGTTATCCAGCACTTTGTAAAACATTCAATCATCCATGCTGAGAATAAAGGGGGAGTGCACATAGGCACCTCAAAATGATAATGTATGATGGTACATTTAGGTACCTCAAAAACTTAAAGTAAAAAAGGAACGCAACATTTGGCTAATGGCCAACATGAAATTGTCAAATAGTAGAGTAGGAAATAAAGTGGTGTTTACGATTTGTTACCTATTGAAGCCACACGGGGCTTAATGCTATGTCGGGCCTGGGGAGTGATTCCCTGTGCTGCTCAGCTTGCCAGGGAGCTGCTCAGCTGGCACGTGGTCGCCTAGGAGTGACCGTTGGGCTAATTTGGCCTTGCACCCCAAGCGAGCTTCCCGTAGCGATATTAAGTTGATGGGGATTTGTTTCCCTTTGTCTATGGGATCCTTGTCGCCATGCTTCCTCTTTGGTTTCTTCAATGCATTTGCATAACATTCCCTTGTGATCTTGATATCCCTAACAACTTCCCCGAATTCCCACGGGAGTGGGAAATTGGACCTTCATGTGGTAAGTCAAAATGACCGCTTGAAATAAGTTTAAGCTCGGCCTCCCCAATATGACATTATAGGTGGAGGGGGCTTTGACTACTAGGAATTTGACCATCTTGGTGGAACGGGCAGGATATGCGCCCAGAGAGATGGGAAAAGACACTTCTCCCAAGGCTTGAACAATCTCACCTGTGAATCCCATAAGGGGGTGTTGACTGCTTGAAGCTGAGCGTTGTCTACCCCCAGTTGGGTGAATGTGTTGTAGAATATTATGTTTGCTGAACTCCCACTGTCGACTAACACTTTCTTCACCCAGAAATTTCAGATGGTTGCTGATATCACCAATGCATCATCTACCAAGGGGATGACAACCCCCAAAGCTTGTTGTTCGAACCCAAAGTGTAGTCCTGTTGGGCTCTATATGATTAACTTGCCCCCCATGGGGGGAGCTTAAGGCATGAAGCCCCTTTGCTGCCCTTAATAAGGCCTTCCTTGAGTTCATTGAATCTCCTCCTGTTGGGCCTCCCAAGATCACCCCTATGATTCAATTCACTATGGGTTTATCCATCTCTGAGTCCGCCACTGGGGGGGTTGTTTTTACCTCCATCTCTATCCCCCGGTCTCTGGGTGTCTGAACGGTTACATCGAATGGGGAAACTACCCCTTGTAGCTGGCTTCTTTTAATCAGCTTCTCTATTTCCACTTACAGGTGGTGACACTCCTCAATCGTGTGGCCTTTATCCCGATGGAACCTACAGTACTTTTTGGATTTGAGGCAGCTGGGACTATCCCTCATCTTCTTGGGCCATGAGACTATACCTTGTTACTCAGAGACAGCCAGGACTTGCTCCATTGAGAAGGAAAGGAGAGTGTACTTGGCAAACCCCGAAAGGGGCATAGGTTTCCGCTCTTTGGCCTCCGACATTTTGCCTTCGTCTCTGACTTTCCCTTCTATAGCTACTGCCTTCATTCTTAAGTGGCCCAACGGTCTCTTCTATTCTTATGTACTTCTCAGCCCTAGCCAATAACTCTCCCATGCTTGCTGGGGGCTTCCCTGCAATTGATTCATTGAACCTACTATTGCGTAGGTTCCTCTACATAATTCCTGACAACAACTCATGGTTAACATGCGGCACTTCTGACACCGTGTTGGAGAAATGTTGCACTTGCCCCCTCAGAGATTCACCATCCTTTTGAACCACCGTAAACAGGAAGGATGCTGTCTTGGAGTATTTTTTGTTCATGGAGAAGTGATTGAGGAAACGCCTAGAGTCAACTGATCGAAATCGGTGATGGTACTGGCGGGCAGTCTATTAAACCAACTAAGCGCCCTTCCAGAGAGAGTAGTTCGAAAGATCTTACAGTAGGCTGCGTTGCTGACATCATACATATCAGCCTTAGCGTTGAAGTTGTCCACACACTCTTGGGGATCTCCATCTCCCTCATACTCACTTAGATGGGGTATTTTAAGCCCTGGAGGTAAAGACTCTGCTAAAATTGCTGAGTAGAAGGGACTTTTCTTTGATGGAGCCACAACTAGTGGCACCAGTTGCATGTCCTCATATCGCTGGTAGTTCTCCGAGCTTCCATCATGGCGAGGTGCGCGCCTTATCTGGCCTTCTTGCCTTGGCAAGGCCTCCTTGGGGTTCAATCAGACTTGACCTAGGCGTGGAGACCTGGGAGGCGTTGGCCTTCTATCTCTACCTCTCGGCGGCCTCTCAGGGGGTGAGACCACACTGTTCTCTTCTTCTTCTCTTTCTGCCCTATTCAGCGGGGAGTTGGATCGTCTTGATCCAATCCCGCCAGGGGTTAAGGACTCCTGAACTCCGTGGAGGGGATTGGCCTGGCGTTCCTCAGTGAGGGCGACTCTTCTCTCGAGGCTCCGAACCCTTACGAATAGATGGAGGGGGTGAATCTTGCAGCCCCTACTTTTGAGGTTAGGGAGCCTCCTGACGACTTCTTACGTGGGGGTCTTGCCCTCTACTATCTGATGGAACAGGCGGTGCCCGTGATGGATGTGCCTGGGTGTATTGTTGAACTACCCTCGCGGCTGCTCGCACAGAGGCATCTTCAATTAGAGCAAGTAGTGCCTCTTAGGTGATTTCGAACACCTTAGAAGCAGGGGTGGATTCACCACTGGTGTTACGGGCAGCACATCTTGCTCGTTCGTCGGGGGTGCTGTTTCACGACCTCCGCCGTCAGTTCGACCATTGGGGGGATTTTTTTCTCCCACTTGAGTATTGGGCCGATCTTCAGGCGTTGGGTTAGGAAGTTCATTGGCAGCAGCTGGATGGTGTTGGCTGATCATTCTATCTCCGGTTGTATGAGCTTGTGACCTAGTTTGCATACTTAGTGGCTGGAGCGCTATTTCCCACAGACGGCACCAATCTGATGATGGTAAAAATCGTCAGTCGTCGAATGTCACGTGTTGACCACGTGGGGTGGAAGAACCAATCCAATGCACGACAAACTAGGTTGGGGGTTGGTTAATGTATAGACTGCACTCAAATGTAGCGAGCTGCCTACGTACCCGATGTATGCGGGATCAAGTCAGTTCGTAGTTATGTATTGGTTTTACTCTCAGTTCTTGCCAATGGATTTTTCTAGAGAGAGTAGATAATGAGTCTTTCCCAGCTCCTCTAAGGTATTTATAGGGAGCTGGTAGTGGGCTACGGGCCGTGGACTTAAATCTATCAGTAGCCCATCAGGCTTACTAATTAACCTCTTTATTGGCTTTTAGACTAATAAAATAGCCCAAGTATTCTCAACAGGTCGTCAGCCCTTTTGGGCTTGACTTAGCATGCTAACCGCGGGCGTTAGCCCACATGTAACGCCCCGGACCTAGCCGGGGATACGTGTAATTATCGTAATGCCCTTAGATATTTTTGGTGCACATCATATATATATAATTAAATCATTAAAAAATGAACCTAATAGAACAATAATAAAAAATAAAAAATTATTATTATGAGGTCAAGAAAATTTACTTTATAAATTTGGTATATTAATCGCAATACTTTATGGAGTATATTATTCCATATTTTTTTATTCGATGGAGTACTTAATCTACCAAGATTTTACTTAATTTTAACTGGAAATTAACTTGCTGAAATATTATTTTAATTGAAATTTCATTTCAAAGTATATTGTAGATTTTTCAATAAAGAATTTCTAAAGAATCTTACTAAATAAAAAAATTGTCTTTTTTTTTCAAATTATTTTACTACTAAAACTTATTTAAAGCTAATGAAAGATTTTATTAGTGGATGTCTCTAACAAATAAATATACACAAAAGAAGAAATAGACTCGAGAAATGATTTCTATTAATTGCTTGATTTTATCTTACTAAATCATTAATCTCCTATAACTGTGATGACAATATAAAAAACTTAAAAATTGATTATGATAATGATTATGATAATAGGAAGTTTAATTAGATTGCATTCCATCCCAAAATCTAGAAATTAAGATTGGATACTATTTTGATCTAAGTTGTTTAATCAACTAACTATTTCACTTTTGTTCATAAGTGCAATAATATTGTTCAAATATAAGACTATATCATACAAATTTTAAGTTTAACCAATCAATAGTATAACATATGGTCCATGTAAAATTTGATATTAAAATTGGTATAATCCAGTCAAATTTCTGTGACCTATTATCTTTTTCATAACAATATTTTTTTTTTTTTGAAATATTTGAAGTTCAACACCATATGTTTGATCAAATGAGATAAGCTAAATGAAGAAAAAATTATTTGTTTTGTCGAATTCATAGTCATGATACATTCATCATTAACAACACGAATTCTCGAATTCATAACTAAGCAAGTATATAGCATTGCATATTTAATAAATCAAACTATTGAGAGTATTCCTTAGAACTATTTTTGTCCTTGTAAAAGATTTTCTTAAAGAAATAAACATATTGTAAAGTTATACTTGTTGATAAACTATCTTATATATTTTCACATATTAATCTTACAAATACATTTGTGAAATGTATTTATCTAAACTAACGAAGTTCCAAATTTTAATTACAATTTTGCAATTGTGTTCGAAGCAATTATTTGATTGGAACACAACTAACTACTTAAATACTGTAATTGCTGACTAACCATATCAAAGACTTATAAAATGTTAATAAATTGTATTCATATTTAAAAGTCTTATGGCAAGTTTCATACAGAATGTTGTATAGAACTGTAAGTGAAAGTCAAAAGGTATCTAATATTTAGAAGGTTTTACTCTATTATTAACTATATTGCAATTCTATTATTTACTCTATAAATCTTATTAAATCCCTATGCAACAAAATGCCAAGTTAACTTAATGGTATGGTATCATGCCTATTTGGTGAAATAAAATTATTAGACTAAAAACATTCTTCAATGTCTCACACGGCATTTTACATGAAAAGTATAATCTTTTAACCTTTTTTTTTTTTTTTGCGCCATCATGAAACTTTAGTCTCATGTATTTTGAATGTGATATTTATGTTCACCATAGTTATCATAAGAAAAAGATCATTTATATTGGTCTACATAATAAGTTAGTCTTAGTATATTGTGAAATACAGTATTAGTTTATTTATGATTGTTATTTAAGTGAAAAAATAATTAAAGTTGATAGGTTGTTGTTCGGGCAATTGGCACTTAGCTCCACAGAAATAGGGTGATTACGCACTTCACATCTTGAAAATTAAAATATTGCATATTCCCCCGCCCATATTGTATGAGTCTCCCCGCCAAATTATAAGAGTCTTGGTGTATTGCATCCTTGACAAATTTTCGTCCAATTACTGTTTGCAGAAACAAAGATTCCCCCTCCCCCGCAAAAAAAAAAAAAAAGCCTATAATGATAAATTCACCGATCATTTCAACGTCTTTGTCACTCCTTCACCACCTGATTCAATGTCATCTTAAGTTACATTTAGGGGCGCATCAGTCACTTCGTGCTGATCTAGATAAATCAATTCACCCATCGTATAAAATCTCTAATGCCAAGTCCACATTCATTATGTTTGTACTTAAAGGTTTCTTTTTACAATTTTACATCATTGTTATGTATTTTGATTTATAATTATCTCTAAAAGCCTTAGAAATTGCAATTCTTTGGGAGAATTGTGCCCCTCACCTCAACTATCAATTTGGCCTGAAATCCACCAAGGGTGGAACATGCTAAAAGCTACACTTCTTAGTGATGAAATCCACTATTTTTTTCTTCTTTTTGCAGTACATAAGTGCCTAATTATCCTATTTTCATGGTGCAAAGTGCCAAAATTAACATTGTTGTTCTATCTTATTACATCCTAATATCAACACATTTGTTCTTTTTATTTTTTGCTTGCCACTCACTTATTTAGCCAAATTATGTGAAAGATACTATAATATAAACTATTTAACAAAAAAAAATGTTATTTCCTAGTTTTTATAAATTATTGAACGTTTCCCTTTTACTTTTGGTAATTCTTCATAGTATATATATTTTATTTCCTATAATTGTTTAATGGTTAATATCCTATAAAAGAATTTCTATTTAGATTTTTCTATACATTTTTCTTACGTATTGCGAGTCATTGGGTGTTCCAAATGAAAATTATATTATTATGAAAATTTATTTTACAAATAAAATATGTGGATTTGGTTGTTTAATACCTTTGTATTCAATTATAATATTAATTCTAATATATCGCGAGTCATTGGGTGTTCCAAATGAAAATGATATTCTTATGACAATTTAGTTTACAAATAATATATGTAGATTTGGTTGTTTAATATCTTTGTATTCAATTATAATATTAATTCTAATATTTAAAATTACTGAATACCACGTAATTATGAACAACTCTACATATAATTGATAATATGTTTTTTTTATCTTATGAAAATTTTAAAAACCTCAAATTATCACATTTTGCGTCCATGCCATTTGATACTTATCTCATTATATGTGAATACATAAACTTTTATATAAACCTACTCTTATGAACTTTCCTAAGAAATTCAAGTGCCAGTAGGCATAAAAATTATCGTTTAATCATATTCTTCATTTAGCTTCCAATTAAGATTCTAATGAAAAAGTTAGACATATATAATAATTACTAATCATATTTTTCTGTTTATGAACTTATACTCCAATAAAAATCGCATCCATATGATACAATTAATTCTTTTGTGTGTGTTAAGAAAAAATTCTCATGCTATTAAATAACATTAGATACTTAAAAGTAATTTATTTTAAGTAGTAAAATAAAATAAAATAATATAATATAACAATATATAATATAACCCAACAATAATATCGTAATAATTCATATAACAACTTTCGTGTCGCAAAATTCTCTAAAGCATATAAAAGCATATATTATTCATTTGACTTTTAAGTTTACATTTAATTTTCCACTTGAAGCGAATTTTATGTATATTTTATTATGCAAGTATATATATTTTTAAACAATATTATTTGGACAATAACCATAAGTAAGACACCTTTCTTATCTTCTAGTTTCAAGTTGGCCTAGAATCCAAAAGCGAAAAATAATATTCCAATAAAATATGAAATAAAAAGGAGAATTTCTCATAGGAAAATAAAATAATTTAGTAAAACTGATCAGTTAAGAATATGTCAATTTATACAAAAATAATTATTGTTGGCATGTTTATACAAGAACAATTTGAACATAAACATAACACATGTTAGCATATGTATAAGAATCAATTATTTTTTATATTAGCATAATAATTTTATACTATGTAATACAAAGAAACTATATAATATTGTTCTTCAACATTTCAAAAAAAAAAACAATTATAAATAAAAAGATTATGAGTGTACCCGAGCTATAGAAATGATTTATTATATTGAATCATGAGTCACATTAGAATAAAATAAATTGATGTGAACTATTGTACTACATTAAATTAAACTAAATACAATTTAGAAATCATTTTAATGTAAACTAAAAACTTAGAGAATAATCATTTATTAAGGGCCATATACAATGAACCAACATTAGTTCCTATTAAAGGGTTATATACATTGAACAACGTTACTCTCTAGTGAAGGGTTATTTTAGTCTTAACAAAAATAAAAGTTAACAAATGTAATTCAGTTCAAGTGAACCATTCATATTCGTGAGAACTATTCATATTAATATACATTGAACAAATTTGTTTAATTTTATTTTCAATTTCATGCACATTCATTTGATGACAATAATAATAATTATAAAGATATTTATTATATTTTTATTCTTTTAATTTGAGGATAATATTAATTTATTACTATAAGATTATTTTAGTCCTAATGAAAAAGTTAAGAATATAAATCATCTCATATCATTCATACTTCAAAAATAATTAGCAAAAGATATTTCATAGCTGAATCAAATGGGATACATAATATTGGGACGAGTGAATGTGATAGTAGTTGAATTCACAAGTCACCACTCAACAATCAAAACAGAATGTTGCCCAGCAAAAGCCGCTTTCTTTTCAATAATAATAAGCATAAACTTTATAATGTCTTCGTCCAACAATAAATACCCAAAACCTATCCATGCAGAAAAGAAAATACAAAACCTAACTTACCAAGGACTCTTACTATAATTAGGACTCCTAATTAACAACTAATAAAATAACAACATGCAATTCTAATTAACTAATGACTCCAGCCGCTGCTCCTTTCTTTCCCCTACGCACGTACACACGCCAAGGTCTTTCTCCCGCCACTTCGACTTCCTCTTCCCCTCTTGGGTCTTCAATATTCGGACCAGATGCCATACTAACATCAGTGTTCTGAAAACCGGACTAGACAGCGAACTGGAAAAGTGAGCGGGTCACCGGGTCAACCGGGGTCGAACCGGTGACGTCATAATTATGCAATAAATAATAATTAATATATAAAATATGAAAATATGAAGAAAAAAAATGTATTTGCTATATATATATATATGAAAATATGAAAAAAAAATGCATTTCCTATATTTTGGGGGGCCAATTGCAGATTTTTAGATTTTAAAGGGGTCAATTTCAGATTTTTAGAATTTAAAAGGTTGAATTTCCTTAATTTTCAAAATCGCCCGATTTAACCGCTTTTGACCAATTGAACCGCGGTTCTGACCCCCGAACGTTTTTTTCTCATAATCGGACCGGATAAGTGGCCGGTTCCGATTTTAACCGGCCGGTCCGGTCCGGTTTTGAAAGCAATGACCAACATTTGTATCAACTCCCGTCCCCTTAAAAAAACACCTATTCTCAAGGCTGAACTTAGGAAATTGGTGCATGAAATCCTCCACATCCATCCATGTTGCATCGTCCTCCGAGTGCCCTTCCCATTTGAATAGAATCTGCTCAACCACCCCCATTTTCCCCTCAACCTCTCGTTAGGCCAGCACACTCTCCGGCTCAATCAACTTCGGTCCCAAATGCTCCATGCTATCCGGAAGAGAAGCTTCCACTGGATGATTCCCCACAACCCGCTTCAATTGTGAGATATGAAAGACAGGATGAACTCAACTTCCTTGTGGTAAAGTAAGCAGATACGCGGAAGCCCCAATCCCCGCCTCTATCCAAAAGGGCCCGTAATATTTGGCAGATAACTTGTGATGCACTTGCTCAATAATTGAGGATCGTCGATATGGACGTACCTTAAGAAAAACATGATCACCTACTTCAAACTCCACCGCGCGTCGCCGTTTATTGGCACTTTTTGTCATTAGCTGCTGCGCTGTTAGCAAATTAGCACGAAGATGCTTTAAAACCTCATCTCGTGACCCCAATATCTCACCAACGGCTGCTACCTTGCACTCTTCCGGAAGGAACCGATGTAACATTGGAGAAGGTCCGCCATATACAATCTCAAAAGGTGACACCTTAGCAACCGTCTGAAATGACGTATTATACCAATACTCCACCCACGGAAGCCAGCGTACCCATACTCTTGGTTGTTCCGATGAAAAGCAACGAAGATAAGTCTCCAATACTCGGTTAAGGACCTCGGTTTGCCCATCGGTTTCCGGATGATAAGCCAAACTAAATTTGAGTTTAGTACCTTGCAACTTAAAAATTTCACGCCAAAAAGAACTCACCAAAATCGGATCTCTGTCACTCACAATCGAATGTGGAATTCCATGTAATTGCACTATTTCCTTCACAAATAACTTGGCCACGGACCGCGCGGTAAAAAGGCAACTTTATCGGAAGAAAATGTCCATATTTAGAAAGACGATCCACGATCACCATAACACAAGTGAACCCACTAGATTTGGGCAAACAAGTAATGAAATCCATCGAAATATCGGACCACACCACCTCGGGAATTGGAAGCGGCTGAAGTAGCCCTGCCGGTGACATCGTTTCATACTTTGATTTTTGACAAATCAAACAATTTGCCACATAATCACGAATCACTTTAAACATTCCCTTCCAATAAACGCTTGATCCAAATAGGCCCACTAATTGCTGCTAAACCAGCCTCATTCACCCGTCTAGACAAAGCATCCACTGCTGAGTCTCGAAATCATAGTCCATTAATTTCTCTACCCAATTTTGTTGAGACGGAGTGACAATTCTTTGTGACAATAGGTGACGTAAGCTACTATGATTCGTACGCACCGTAAATCGTTTACCCATTAAGTAAGGTTGCCAATGTTGCACCACTAACACCAATCCCATTAATTCCTTCTCATATGCCGACTTAGCTAATGTTTGTTCTCCCACAGCCTTGCTGAAATAAGCCACGGGTCGGCCATCTTGCATTAAAACCGCCCTAACTCCCCAACTGGAAGCATCACATTCCACGATGAAATGCTTCGAGAAATCTGGCATAGCTAATACAGGGGCAGTCGTGAGTGCCATCTTCAGATCCTCAAAAGGCCCGACTAGCCAAGGGTGGCGACTCAAATTTTCCCACCACGTCTTTTTTCAACAATTGCGTAAGTGGACGAGCTATGGAGCCATAATTCTTCACGAACCGGGAGTAATACCCGGTTAACCCAAGGAACCCCCGTACATCGCGAACCGACCGTGGCTGAGGCCACTCCAATACCGCCCTTATTTTTTTCAGGATCCATGGTGACACCCGAAGCCGAAATAATGTGACCTAGGTACTCAAGGGTCGTACAACCAAACGAACACTTTTTTCGATTAGCCAAAAACTTATTGTCTTTTAAGGTACGTAAAACACCATCGAGATGCTACAAGTGGGCATTAATCAACGAGCTATAAACCAAAATATTATTAAAAAAAAACGATAGCGAACTTACGTAAGTGCGGCCGAAAAAGGTCATTCATAGTCACCTAAAATGTAGTCGGGGCATTCGTAAGGCCGAATGGCATCACCAGGAACTCATAGTGTCCGCTATGCGTTCGAAAAGCGGGTTTTGGAATATCCGAGGGGGCCACCCGAATTTGATGGTAACCCGAGCGAAGATCAATTTTGGGAAAAATATTCGCGCCTGCCAACTCATCTAGCATCTCTTGAATCACGGGAATAGGGTAATTATCCGACACTGTGATTTTGTTCAACTCCCAATAATCCACGCAAAACCATCAACTTCCATCTTTTTTCTTTACCAACAACACCAGACTCGAATATGGACTGGAACTTGGCTGAATGATTCCTGCCATCAACATATGACCCACGAGTCGTTCTATCTCATCTTTCTACAAATGACCGTAACGGTAAGGTCTCACCAATACGGGACCTTTTCCACTTTGCAATTCAATATGATGGTCTCGGTGCCGGTGAGGTGGCAATGCCGACAGATCCCCGAAGACATCATTGAACCATCCTAACACCCTATCAAGCTCCCGCTGTGTTGCCCCAAAAATTTGTGTAACCACGTGTGTCGAATGACACAAAATCCGCTTCTCGATACCATTGCCATAAAATCAGGATCGACAATCTTGATAAGGGACCGAATACTCACCTCCATCCTGCAAAGTGAAGGGTCGCCACATAACTTGACCGGTTTCGAATCCCACTTGAACTCCATCGTCATCATATCCCAATTTACCCGGACAAATCCCAATATTTTAAGCCAAGCAATACCCAATATTACATCTACCCCACCTAGGGGCAGAACATAGCAATCCGCTCCTACCTTATAATTGCCGAAATCGATCTCTAATTCCCGACAAATTCCCGTGGAGTCCTCCATATACCCGTCCCCCAACTGAACCCTACACCGACTAGTCACATCAGTTTGGAGTCCCAATCTCGGTACCCACACAGCCGAGATGAAGTTGTGGCTCGCACCACTATCAATCAGAACTGTCATGACCCGCCCATTGGCCCGACACTTCAGCCTCATAGTTTCGGGACTGAACAGCCCCGCCATCGAACACAGTGGAAAGGCAGCCTCACCCCCTATCAGATTCTTCAAGTGACTCCCTTTTTTCCTCCCCTTCTGGCAACTCAACCGTGTTAATTAATTCCGGCTCCATTAGTTCTTCGTCCTCTACTATCAATGCTCAAAGTTGCTTATAAGGGCACTCATGCAACGGCCCAAAGGGCTGCTTACAGTGAAAACATAATCCCTTACTTCGTAAGTCCATGAATTCTTGTGGTGTGAGTCTACGAACCGGAGTGCGAGCCGATGATTGAAAAGAATTTGTGGACCTAGCCGAACTCGAGTTGTTGTTTGGACCCGGGTTTTGGTCTGGTGGCCTCGCCCCCGTGTGGGTTGACCCTACTGTATTCGAATGGAACGGAAACCTTGGTCGAGCCGACTATGGTGTGTTTCGAAACGACGACGTGTTAACCCGTTCGCTTCTATAGCGTGTAACACCCCCTTGAATGATACTGTAAATCAGCCTCAATACTCTTCGCGATGTTCATAGCCGAAGTTAAATCCTGAGGGTCGAACAGTTGAATCTTACTGCGAATCGCTCCATCCAATCCATGCAAAAAATAACCGAGCGATTGTGCATTGGGAAGGCTCGGTACCTGATTTGCCAATATGAGAAAATGATCAATATACGCGTCCACCGAATCCATTTGTTGAATATACACGAGCTGCTCGTAAGCGTTACCCGCCAACCGACTATCATAACGGGCGATTAGTGCTTCCACTAGTGCTTCCCACGACAAATTTGGCACATCTTGTTGGAGCCATCGAAACCAATGGAGGGCCGAACCCTCCATCGCCACCATAGCCAATTGAATTCTCGTCTCGCCGTCCACACTATGAATCTCAAAGTGCTGCTCCGCGAGAGCAATCCACTCTAGCGGGTCCAAGCCCTCGAAAAAAGAAAGTGGCGCGTAAGTTTGGAGCCACTGTTTTCGTCGTCTCTAGTAGCGCGGGGATCGGGTCTTGCGGATTTTCACGCCCATAGTTCTGGCCCGTGGAAATGTCTTCAGTATCACCTCATTCCGGAGTCGCGCCCGTCTTGGTGGCGCTCAATCCAGCAATCGCCGCAAGCAGGTCCTTCATCGTAGCTTTCATCTCCGCCATATCGCTCGTTAACTTCTCCTGATTCTCTTCCAAGGATGTAAAACGGGATTCATTCGAGCGAGTCATAACTCCTACGCAAAGATCCGACAGGTCGGACCAAATTGATAGTAGTTGAATTCACAAGTCACCACTCAACAATCAAAACAGAATGTTGCCCAGCAAAAGCCGCTTTCTTTTCAATAATAATAAGCATAAACTTTACAATGTCTTCGTCCAACAATAAATACCCAAAACCTATCCATGCAGAAAAGGAAATACAAAACCTAACTTACTAAGGACTCTTACTATAGTTAGGACTTCTAATTAATAATTAATAAAATAACAACATGCAATTCTAATTAACTAATGACTCCAGCCGTTGTTCCTTTCTTTCCCCTACGCATGTACACACGCCAAGGTCTTTCTCCCGCCACTTCAACTTCCTCTTCCCCTCTCGGGTCTTCAATATTCGGACCAGCTGCCATACCAACATTTGTATCAGAATGGTACACATAATAATATTTCGTAGTGAATGTTAATCTTTTCATTTAGGGTTCAATTGGTTGGAGTGTTTACATTGGTTGGTATATTCTGACACATGCATATTGGTGTTTGGTTGGCCAGAATACTCCCCGAAACCCAAGGCCCAATTTTGTGGCCCTTATTTTCATGCTATTTCAACCCACCTTTTTAGTTGAGTTGCATAAACCCCTTCGTTTTGGTTAAGTATGCCAACATGTGTAATAACTAATTTACCCCCTACTATAAATATCCAACCTCCACCTATTATTTTTTATTACACAAATCACATTCTCCCCCACATCTCAGCTTCATATCTCATGTTTTTCTCAAAACTCCACCCAGCGCCATTGAAGATTAAAATTGGGATCAAGCTCTTCTCTCATTTTTTCTTCACATCCATTCAAGAAAAAATAGGTATGTTGATAATATACCCATTTTATTAAAATATTATGGGTTCTTTTAGGTGGATTTGATTGTATGGGATGTTATTATAAAATTAGGGTTTTTTGGTATACTCCATATGAGATATTACTGTGACTTTGGTGGTATTCAAGAAATCCCTCATATTTTCTCACATATATGTTTTCTTATTGCTACCTAAGATGGGTTTGTTTTTGTTTAGGCCTAGTTTTAAGCAAATAATCAACTGTTTATTTATCAATTGAATCTTTGTGTGAGAGAAATTATTAGGTTTATGTAAAAGCTTTAAGAAATGTTCTTATTTATTTTGTATTTGTTTTTGAAATGAAGGTTGAGTTGAAGGAGAAATTGGCGAGGATCTACGAGGTTAAAGATCCCAATGCCATCTTTGTATTCAAGTTCAGGACCCACTATGGTGGTAGGAAATTTTACTGGCTTTGGCTTGATCTATGACTCTGTTGAGAATGCTAAGAAATACGAGCTTAAATGCATGTTTATCTGGGTAATATTTCTATTTATTTAGCCATTCACATTTACACATTTATATTCGTCTCGCTTTGACATGAGTTTTTTCATGAAACTGCATTAATGTTACTCTGCTTATCTAATTTATGATTTTGTATTACATGCATTTGTGCATTGAATGTTAAACTGGTAGCTTAACTTCTAAGGCCTCTTCTTTTGCAATAAGTTCGTCTTTAAAGTTTAAACTACATTTTTATTAAAAAAACCTTTATTAGTTGCCACAGTTCTTGCCAAGGATGTTTATTTTTTTCTGTGCAGTTTAAAGTTATATTATAGCAATCCATTTAGTTGTAGTATGCTATTTCCCTTAGCTTTTTGCGCGACCGCTGATGTCCATATGCGCTTCGGGTTGTGATTTTGTCATCATATTCAAGATCATACTACATAACTTATGTGTTTTTCCTATAGTATGTTCGCTGTTTTGTTCGACTTGACGTTTTTTTAGCACTTCTACTACTCTGCTGACATTGTTAATTTTTAGCTAGCAATTATCATTTGAAGAAAGTGAGAAAAGCTGGCTCATTATTTTAAAATTTCAGCCTTTTCAAAGTAGTCACTAGTCATTGTGCTAGTATGCTTGTGTGATTAGATTGAAATATTCTGCTACACCCTACATGTTCTCCATATATTTCAATTATTCTACAAATGTTGACATTTATTGACATTATATCATATATATATATATATATATATCTGATTGTATATGGAATGTTGGTATGCAGAATGGTCTTGACACCAATGTTGAGAAGTCAAGGAAGCAAATGAAGGAAAGGAAGAACAAAGCAAAGAAGATCTGTGGTGTTAAGAAGGTATGCTTTCCTTGGATAATGAGTATAGGTTTTTTGGCCATTATTCTTAGTAGATCTTATACGCATGTTGATTGCAAACATATGTTTATGTTATTCTGGAACTTGAGAAATGCAAATAAAAATTTGATAATAGTTCTAAAATGATTGTTGGTTGAATTGTCCATGTTTAAGATATTGCTTGGTTATTAATGACTACACCTTTTGTTGATTTGTTTTGCTTCAGACAATTTTGGATTCTATCGGCTTCTTGATATGGCAGATCGCTGCAGAACCATGTATTGATTTACAGCTCAGTGTAAACCAAGAAATAATGTCTTATGAGAATGGTCATTTGTATGGCTGATGCGATATGATCGTCAAGCGTTATTGAGAATTTTATTTTGCTTGTTCTGTTTTTCTCTTTTCGAGCTTGTTTTTTTTGTGCTGCTTATTTTCTATATTATGTCAACTGAAAGTATACCATCTTGTAGATTATAGTAGACTGAAAATCATTGTCATGATTCATTGAATAATCTGGCAGTGAAGCATTGGACCCCCAAAAAGAACTCCAAAATGCAAGAGGTGGCAAAATTAACTTGAATGTATTAGAACCAGGTGGGGGACCGCTTGAGGATGCAATCAAGGCTGCTGTGAAAGATTACGAGGTAAAGCTTTCAAAATCTAATGGTAGTGAAGAAGCTGCTCTTATGGAGAAAGTTGTTGATGCTTGAGGATGTTCATAGACATTTTCGAATTTTATTTGTTGCTAATCACGTGACAATAATGTCTGTTAAATTTGTAAGTTTTTGCTTTCTATGTACTCATTCCTTCCCCCTTTCGTGTAATATGTTACGGGAGAATTCAGTTTAGCATATAGAGGATTTGTGGAATTTTTAAAATGGCTAAAATGGACCTTTTCAATTGTCAAATAATTGTATATCTCCTTTGTTTTTATTTAATGGCTAGCCCTTTGCGAAAATGCTCTCTCTTCCGGAAGATATCAGGTACATGTGTGTTGCCTTAAATAAGTGGATTATTGTGGAAGATGTTTGTACATGTATTGTCACTCCTAATATCACAAGCAAAAAAATTTAAAGATTTTCCAATAGTGTAATATAATGGGAAAAAATAGGATAACTCAAAATATCAACCCAAAATTTCTTCGAATTACAAAAACTTACATATACATGTCGATCAAATCGTTAAATTTTACAAAAAATATGCAAAAAATAAGTACCAAAACATGCAGCGAATGCTAAATATTAAATAGATAAAATTTTGAACGAAAAGTATATAGATTCACTAGGATTCAATTTGTTTTTTCCCCTTTGTGTACTAAAATTGACTGCTACAAAGGGGAGTGGGGTAGTGGTAAGTTAAACATATCTCTACTTAAAAGGGCAAAATAGACATATACTAAGTTTTATGAAAATATTTTAGTATTTACCTAAACCCAACCTATGTAAACCACACAACCAAACAAAAAACAAGTCATAGGGTCCCACATAAATAAGTGGGCCAAAAATAGCAACTAAACAAAATTTAAAAAAATAGGTATCTACTAATTTATGGTTTACAACCCATTGCAGATGTAAACACATATAATCCCAACACCCCAACCAATTGAGCCCTTAGAGATTAGTAATGGTCTAAATAGTGAAGTGCTAAAAAGTGGAAAATTTGTGAATCAACCTTATTCAAGACACAATTGCAATTTGCTCCATTCTTTGTTCTTACTTTTTGGAACATAATCTCAATGTATAATGACATATTATACTGCTCTTAAACTTTTTTAAGAGCTTTCACCTATTGCACATTAGACTTAGTGGGTGACATGCAAGCATTAATTCCTATAGAGCCCAAGCATTAATTCCTATAGAGCCCAAGCATCTTGATTGTTTCTGTCACCCAAAACTCATAATAAACCGCATCTAATGACTGACTATACACGAACCGTAAAAAGTTTCATCTAAACAACAAATGTGGATTTGAATTAGCTGCTCCAAACCAAATTGAATATAACATCGAGACTTTACACTTCTACCGGGTAGACATAGAAAAGGAAGAACAAAAACATTATATATTTCAACTAAACGATATTTTAACCAAATAATACATTAATTCAAAATTAAAATTGATTTTTGAATAATTTCACAAGCAAGATTCATACTTTACACTTTTGCCAAGTAAACCTACGAATTGAAAAAAGAAAATTATGATATTTCAACCAAAAGCAATTCCAAAACCAAATAGTAAATCAATTCCAAATTAAACATAGTTTTGACTAATTCCAAGCAAGAAGCACTCCATCCCATCATCACCCGTATCAAGAGGGGGGACACCTCCTTCTTTGATTGCTTTTAGCCCAACACTTTACCTTTTGAAATTAGTTTACCCAAAATATGGAAATTCACATGTTAAGAAAACCACATTCTGAAATTTCCTCATGGCTAATTTTTTTTGCGCCTGAGAGCGATGATGATGGCGAACAGGAAGTTGTCCTTTCTACTATTTCAAATGGGTGTTATATAACAGAAGGTTGTCCTTTCTGAAATTTCCTTAATTGTGCAGGTAAAAAGGCATAAGAGGGTTATATGACAATTGTCACTATGCTGATTCACGACTGTTTCACCATGGTTTCTAAGCTAGATATGGTGTGGGTATGTGTGATTGTGCATCGCTGGATTTTTTTTGGTCTCAATTGTGCACCGCTGACTGGTGGAATATATATAATGACAATTATCGTGATTCGATCTAGCGGATAAATTTTTTGATGCGAATCGCACAAAAAATCAAATGTGGATTTTTTATGGTATTTATAATTACGCAATAAGAACGAATTATGAAAGAGAGTAATCGAATTACCTCTTGACGATAAAAATTTGATTAGTCAGCACCAGCCCCAAACTCCTGCTTCTAGATAATCACACAGAAGAAAATTCCCCAAGAAAGATCCGATCTTCTCCCCGACAGCAATGGCGGCTGCTAATTGGAAAGAGAGGGAGGGAATTTTGTCTTTCCTATTGCTCTAGGTCTCTTTGGCTCAAAGTCAGATTCTAAATAATGACTTGAGTAGAGTTTTGACACTGACTAACGACTTATATCAAACAAGCAGAACCCCTAGGTCTACTACATAGGGGCGGCTACTAGGCCTGTTGGAGATGGGCTTTCGGGCTTTGTTCATCTTAGCCCATGTGTAATTTATTAAATCTAAGTCCAATCCAATTGACAATGAATTAATTACTTTTAATCCAGTTAAAATTAATCTAATTAATTTAATTCACCATATAAATTAATTTTCAATTAATTTAACTTATGAATTAATATGATTTAATTAATTTATTTAATCCAATTAAATATCTTTAATTAAATCATGTCATCCATTTTATTAATCAATCACATCTAATGTGACTTTAGTTAGGTGTTATGCCCGTTATGCCATTGAGGAATTAGATTTAGAAGGACATTTTATTTATATTATTTGAACATTATTGATCATTAATAAAAGTCATTGAGTTTGTTCTTATAAGTCTAATTGTGGCATTGAATGTATTGAACTAATAGGTCCTTAAGATCAAGGTTTACTCACCACTACTTATTTGATAAGTAGGAGCACTGGTGGAGTTAACTGCTTGATCTTATAAACATGGTTCGCAAGTTAAAGAATCTAAATTGCGCGTTTAGGTTCAACTCGTATATGACACTTGCTTTGACAAGGAAAGTTCTAGTCTTGCATTGATTGGATTGTGAAAGCTGATGTCATGAATATGATTAATGGAGTTAACATATTCAAACTAGACTCGTAGTAATTCTATCACATAGGTTTTTCCTCGGTGATAGTCAATGATAAGGATTACCGATTATGATAGTATGAGTGAGCTTTAGACCTGATGAGTCATTTTCATTGTGCTCGTACCATTGAATGGGTTATTAGAGTAGTTAGGCCCAATCAATCGTTGGTGGAGTCGACCTCGAAGTACGATTCAATGGGTGCGTTCGACAATGGGAACTGGACTGCCAATAAGGAATTCACTGTTTTGAAAGTAAACGAGAAATGACCTGTACGTTATAGGTGTTGTGAAATTAAAGTGTTTGGCCAAAGCATTTATGACTGACTTGTATGTTGGGTTTATGCCCTCAATGCCAACGAGGAACTAGAGAATAGGCCACTAGTTTATATTGTACAACCTATTAGTTATATAAAGGCATTAGCAAGTTGTTCATATATTTCTTAATGGCATCTATAAGTCTTAAATGAATAACTAGTCCATCTGTGTTAAGGCAAACCTTCGCACTCCTTATAGTAGTTAAGGAGATGGAAACTGGAAGAGTTTGATACTTGATCACTTAAATGGTTCGCAAGTCAGAGAATCTCAATTGGGCATTGAGATTCGTGTGGACTTGTATGACACATGCTCTAACAAGGAGTGTCACTCTAACACTATGGGATAGTGGGAGTTTGTGTCATGGATACATTGATTGGATTGAATTAGTGTATTCGGACACGACTCGTAGTAATCCGATCACAATGGTTTTTAATCAGTGATTGTCAATGATCGGATTTCTTATTATGATAGTATGCGTGAGCTTTTGACCTGAGTAATCAAGTTGAAGATGTGCTTGTGACATCAAGTCTGTCATTAGAGTAGTTAGATCTAATTCAACCGTTGGTGGGGTCGACCTCGAAGTGCGGCTTGATGGGCATGTAGCAGTCTTAACTGGTTAGCAAAATGGAATTCACCATCTCAAAAGTAAACGAGAAGTATCCTATGCGATCATGGGTAAATGAGATTAAAGTCTCTGGCCAGAGCTCATGAACTAACTCGTGTTTGACACGAAGGGTAGTTCTGTAATCTCACGTTACTATTGTTCTTAGTATAGCATCGAGTCCTGTAAGTTTGACATATTCCATGACTCTCACTCGATTAGGATACATCAGTGAAGGGCTTATACTCATACAATATTCATAATCTATAGGTTCGTAATGACATAGTCATTTCGTACTCGGTTGGGCTACGATGTGGGGCCACGGTACTAGCTAGCTATCACCTAAATCCTTTGGATTTCTCTCATTGCCAATCGAGACTAACCTAGAGAGTCGCACTATAGGAATAGACAAGGAAATCGATTGTTGTATTTGGAGGGTGTTCTGGTAATTTGTCCTTTGGAAGGACGAATTAATTAATTGAACTAATTAATTTAATTAGTTGTTTAATTGGATTAAACATAGATAATTAAATTAATTATGTTGACTAGGTTGACTATGAGTATTAATTAATTATTTAGTTGTTAATTAATTAGAATATTAATTTAATCTTTGTATATGTAATTGGACGAAATATTAGAGGATTAAATTAATAGGGCTAAGTTGACTGGGTCAACATAGGCCAAATATAAGTCCAATTGGGCCCTTAGGGGCGTGTATTTTGGTGGGCTTAGGTGGAGGATTTATTTAATCTTCCAACACAAGTTAGAAGACACATTAGTGAAAAATCACAATACTGAAATCCTCCACCAGAAATACAATACAGAGAAAAATAATTCTCTTCCTCTCTCTCTAACTTAGCCGCCATTATGGAGAAAAGAGATGGAGATTTTTGGGGTCAATTCTGATGCGTGATTATCTAGAGTCGGGACACGTGGACTATTGATCGAAGATTTGAAGATTCGCGGGGATCTATTGAATACGCGAAAATGTAAGTTTTCGCGTTCATTTTTTCATTAAAATCAACGAACAACAAATTGATCTTGGCTTTGGGAATCTGGATATAAATTTAAATTTTCGCTATGCATGATACCAGGATTTCCAACAGTGATATCAAAGCCAAATTTGTTGGCTTCGTTGATTTATTTACGTGATTATGCATGTTTATGTGTTGATTCATGTTTATTGCGTAATTGTATGATTTGGAATCATGTTATAGAGATCGAAAAATTTGAGTAATTGGGGTTAGATTTCTGAAATTTTGTTTTTGCTTGAAATCTAAATGAAAATTCTGAAAATTTAGGGCTGATTTGCAAATCTCAGAAATTTTTTGGGCGAATTGCAATTTACCTCCCAGTGAAATCTCGAAAATGCAAAAAACCCCCGTGAAACAAAAAGGTCAATTTAATTCCCTCGGTAAATTTTAATAAGGCAATTTAGCTCTTCATGCACCTCACTCGCGCATTTTGCAAGTGGGTATGCTATTTTGATTTTTATATGACAACTTTGCCCCTAATCTATCAGCCATTGGATCAAATATGTTATAGATCAAAGGTCAATATTAAATCCTACATATTTATTAATCTGAATAATATCAACAATAGATCTTCACAGAGATCAATGACTCACATTTAATATATTATATTTTATATTTATACATATACATATATGTATATATATATATATATATTATTACTAATTAGAAACTCATAATCTGTTAATATATATAGATATATATTATATATGCATGTACTAATAACTTCATAATACTATGTATAAACTTCAAATACATCCCAATTCATTAGGTAAGATATAAGACTCAATCTACACCCTTGATACCATTTGATCCAAAGGTCCAGATTTAACTCCAATTTTCAGATTTTATAATTGTTTTTATTGCTGTCAGGGGCATTTTAGGCATTAAATGATAACAACCATATGCAATTTTCATGCAGTATCAAATCAAATCCCCCATATTACGCTCCATAACAGAATTCAATATTTTCTTTCCATTTTCAGCTCGATCAGATCACAAATTATTCATTTTGATCACAATATTCATCATCAAATTCAATAAACCAGCAAAGATCGTTTCATCACAATCCATTTTGTCCATCAATTTTCAATTCGATCATATCAAAGCTCGTTTCATGGCAATCCATTTCGTTCGGTTCACGATTGATTCGAATCAATAAATTATAATCGTCAATTCATAATAATCGTCAGTTCATCGTTCCTCAATTATCGTCATCGCCAGTTCCGTGCTTATCATCATCGTCAGTTTTCGCGTTTATGGCTGAGATCATTTTAGGTATTTTTAATCATCATCATATCGATTTATGCGAAAAAATTGTGAAAGTTTGTGATATTTTTGCAATTTTGTGATATATATCATATTATACACCATCGTTGATGATGTTTGATTATTATACTCAATCGTCAGTTTCGCGTTTATGGACAATTAATTTTGATATACATCATCGTATACATTAATATACAGTTCTTGTAATGATGGTATACATTATAATTTTATTCAGAACTTATATTTATTGTATACATTTCAAGCAGTAAATTGAACACATTATACATCATCTTATATGACATTATACATTATATTATACACTACTATACATTATATATAGTGATGTTATACAGTATATTATGAACACACCGTATGTTTATGATAGGCTAAATAATCAAACATCATCACAGTTTTTTATGTTTGATTATTATTAACAGGATCAGTAGTGTATAGCAATAATGATGTTGAGAATCAATGTGTCGGATCTTCTTCGTCGTCTAATTCTATATCATCTCCGGGCGGTTCAAAATATTGGGAACCAGTGTGTGCTACTGAGTTTAAACCTTGCATTGGTAAGGCATTTGAAAGCTTGAAGTTTGCATTTGAGTTTTACAAAAGCTATGCTCGGTTATGTGGTTTTGATGTACGCAAGTGTTCCCAAAAAACTCATAAGGATGGTACGGTCATATCTAAACATTATGTATGTAGTCGGTCCGGTGTTTACAAAAACTATGATGATGTTGGTAGGAAGAAGAAGTGTATGATTGGACGATGTGATTGTAACGCCTAGATTGTAGTGAGGTTTAGTGCTTCCCAGGGACATGTTATAAAGAAATTTGTTGAGCGGCATAATCACGAGTTGGCGACCGACGAGGGGAAACAGTTTTTGAAAGTTAATCGGAACATTGATCCGTCCTAGATTATGTTTTGCTTAAACGCATCAAAGGTGAATGTTGGCGCCGTCAAATCACATTCATTATTGAAGGAGATTGCAGGTGGGTTTAATAATGTTGGGTCGACTTCTACAGATTTCAAAAACGCAAAAAGGGATGTGAAGCAATACGTCGGTGAGAACGATGGGGAGATGATTGTTAGGAAATTTATGAATTTGAAAAAAACGTGTGAAGGATTTTTTTTTTGATTATGCCACAGATGATGACGGTTGTATGAGTAAGTTGTTTTGTGCTGATCCGATCGCAGTAAGGAATTTTGAACTGTTTGGTGATGTTTGCTCGGTCGATGCAACATTTCGATCCAATAAGTAAGCACTATTGTTTGAATGCATAATACATTTTTTTAAATATGTAATGAATATATGATGTATAACACATTATCAGTTAATGTATATTATTCATTCAATAAATGTATGATGAATCATTAGTTAATGTATATTTGATTACCCTATTAATAAATGTATAATGATTCATTAATTGTCGGCGTAATTCCTTTCCAGGTATCAAATGAAATTTGTTCCTTTTCCTGGTTTAGATAACCACAAGAGAATAGTCACCTTTGGTGCTTCTCTAATCGTAAAAGAAGACATTGAGTCGTATACGTGGGTTTTTGAAGCTTTTACACGTGCAATGGGACGGGAACCAATCTATATTGTATCTGATCAATGTCCTGCTATGAAACAGGCTATTCCTAGTGTTTTTAAAAAGGCTAGGCATCGTCTTTGCGCGTGGCATATCATGAAGAAGTTCCCAACCAAGGTTTGTGTCTTTACTGCTTTTTTGAATCCATATTATATTAATGTGTTACAATAGAATTTGACATAATGTAGTATGATATTGTATTTAGTGTACAGTGCATTTTAATAAGATTTAATTTTATAATGTATAATGTGTTTGTACTAGATTGTATAATGATACTTTTATGTAGTGTATAGTACAATATATTATGCTGTATAATATGTTTTGCATTTGATTGTTTTTTGTTCAGATTTCACCACATACAGGTAAATATGTTGAAGTAGTGAGAAAGGTGAATAATTTTGTGTATAATGACGACATCACGCCACGTGAGTTTGAAGATGGTTGGAATGCTCTTATTTCAAAGTATGGGCTAAGTCATAATGAATGGCTTTCTAAAATTTACGACAACAGACATTCGTGGGTATCCGCATATTATCGAGATGTTTTGATGGGTGGGTTATTGAGGACTACATCGATTTCAGAGTCGGTTAATTCATTCTTTAATCAATTCTATGTAAAGAGTGACACAATCATTGAGTTCTATAGTAGATTTGAAAGTGCTATGGACAGGCAAAGGAATACGAATGCAAGATTAAATCACGAGTCTTTGGTCTCTAAACTATCAACCGAAACCCCTCTTCTGATAGAGGAGGATGCTTCGGAGGTATATACACGTGCTGTTTTCTATGATGTACAAATGGAGATCAAAAAGTCTGCATATCAAGTGATACTGCAAAGTCTAGATGTTGTTGATGGTGTGAAATCATTTGTCGCATTTGATTCCGAAAATGAATCAAAGTTATATGAGGTATATCATTTTTTTTATAGTGTATGTTATTATTATATATGTTGTATATTATTAAACAGGTAATGTATGTTACAGTTTGTTCTTTGTATTTATGTTATAGGTGAAACATTTTGCATCGAACAATCAGGTTGATTGTTCTTGCAGATTGTTTTTGAGGCGGGGTATTTTGTGCAGACACATTTTCTTTGCATTCAACCAAAGCCGAATACTCAAATTGCCCGGCGAGTATGTTCTGAATAGATGGAGAAAAAATGCAGAAATTATGGCTTCTGATATAATTAATAACCAAGTCAGACATTATCGTGCGATGATTGAGAAGAACACAAATGATGTGAGTCAAATTTGGATTGACTTTCAATCATGTTTAAATCTTGCAGGTTTTAACAAAGAAAAACTCGACTACATAAAAAATCAATTGGTGGATATGAAGTCTCATTTGAGTGTCGGTGCGGACGATAACAGTAAGAATAACAAGAATGCTGTTATCGAGACACTAGTGGGACCCCAAATTGAGAACGAGCTCGGGATCAGAAATCCTCAAATGAGCCGATCTAAAGGGTGCGGTAAAAGAATTAAGAGCAGTGCCGAGATATCAAAGCATGTTCCTAAGAGGAGAAAATGCGCTACATGCGGAAAAGTTGATGGGCATAATGCAAGAACATGTCCATCAAAAGAAAAATAGAAGTGTTTTCTTTTTTTTACAAGTAGTACTGTACAATGAAGTAGTATTCAATGTATAACATATCATTATACAGTGTATAATGATGTGTTGATCAATGTATAATGATTCAAAGGATCTCTGTGTATACTGAAACATTTATTGAAAGTGAATGAAGTGTATGTTAAAAAATGTCATAATGTATGTTGTATACTTTAATTGAGTTTTTTTATTATGTACAGTGAATATATTGGGGCTGTTAGAATGTATACTTATGTGCTTTATATAACATTAACACTTAAACTCAATGACCAGAACAATATAAACAGATTACGAGCAATGAACAAACTTTTTATATATTTAAACTGCTCAACTAAAACTAATAACGTGATGTACAAAAACTAATAAATTGTACAAAAACTAATAACATGTACATCTAACAAAAAATGTTGTAAACGTATCACGTTGTTTATATCTATCGCTTCTTCCCCCTTTTCATTTGGGCTTGTTCACGTTCAAAATCCCTTGATCGTTTGATAATGTCGTCCTTGAGTGTGTTCAAATCACAAGTAAGGATTTTCTTCAGATAAAGTGCTCTCAATCTAGTGAGTTTTGCAACTTGTGCTTTCTGCATTATATAAATATCAAAGTTAGATAGACAGGAAAATAAAGATTTTCAGAAACTTTCATTTCGTAGAATAAAAAAGTGTAAATCATTACGCTTTCTGCACCCAATTCTGGATCCCAATTCTTTAATCCCCCACCGAAGTAAGTTTCCATGTGACGCATTACAAAAACACCACAGTCCGAGCTGTTTCTGTGTGTACGCCATGGCATTGGAAGCTTTTCCATTTCTACCATTGACAATGCTTGCGCAGTTGGATGGTTCATATCATTCAGGAATTTGGTAAACATGGCCCTCTGTTTTGAAACAAAAAAACAAAAAAACTATGAGGCACAATGTATAAATATATTAATATCATTATACAGTATATTATTGAACCAATATACAGTGTATAATTAATAATTATACACTGTATGCTGGTCCATTATACAGCAGTATAATATCATTTAACAGTGTATTATCATATCATTATTAAGTGGGTTAGTATACAATTTTTATGGTGCACCAGTGTATAATGTAAAGTTAATTGTGTGATGATGAAGATTTAACACATATATATTGACATAAAAAAAATAAACATTAGTGTTTAAAGGATTGTTACCAAAGTGAATGGCACATGTTGGTATTTGTTTTCGAACGACATATCCGTTTTGCTATTGTCAAGGATCTCAATAGTTGGCTGCTTCAAATTAAAGCACATCACGTAGTAGTGTCCAGCGTGAAGAATAGGAAAGACAACCTATATATCGATGGGATGAAAGTGGTGTTAATGAAACTCCATAAAATTCGATAATTTTATGAATGTAACGGTTTTAGCATACCAACGTAACATCGGTTATGTTCACACTTGGAAACATGTCCAGACGATTTTCGATGTTTTCCACGAATCTTTGATGCAGTGCATCATCATGTTTGGCGCCTTTGTTTGACGTGAAGAAAATATGTTATCAAATTTTTTTAAAAAATTAGTTAGCGAGCAGAACATTATATCGTATGCATTAACAAAAAGTAAAGAAGTATATTCTACCGTGTCGGACACGTGGAAAAAAAATCTAAGCGGTGATGTTGGTGTTCTTGTTGACTCGCCATTGTTCAACAGGTATGACCAGAGGTCGATGACTCCAGATAAAAGCTCTGTCCGTTGAAACAATGTCTTTACATCCCAAATATAGCCAATTACATCACCACTTGTGAAAACAACAGATCTGTAAAACCATTATATAGTGTAATAAATTATTGTTCATTATACAGTATGTATAATGATGTAATATCACGTTAATCAATATTACCATTATACATGTACTCACATGTCGTCATCATTAACTTGATCACCCAATCCCACAGCCTTTTTTCATTTGCGCCCTGTTTTGAGATTATATTCACAATCCGTTGAACATATGGAGAACACGGGTCTGGAGCTGGTTTGAATCATCTCTTTGTTTCTCCAATGATCTCAACAACGGGGGCAATGGTAACGTCACCAGTGTATTGTTTAGCAATTGACAACACAGCCCCCTCTGGATCATCCTGACGCGGTTTCTCTGGTGTTTGTGTCAACAAGTTGAAGGTTGGTTGTTAATGTACTGGTGGACTTACTCTCTTAAACGGCGTATATTGTTCGGGTTGGAGATGCGGATCAGCGGGGGCGGCTGCATGTTGTTTAGGTGAGGTAGGGGCCTCTGGTTGATATCTTCTTGTCTCTGTTTCCCCTTCTGGATCCTCATGACACGGTTTTGTCGGTGTTTGTGTCAACAATTTGAAGGTTGGCTGTGAATGTACTGGTGGACTTATTCTTTTAACCGGCGTAGATTGTTCGGTTGGAGAGGTGGATCAGCTTGGGCGGATGCATGTTGTTCAGGTGAGGAAGGGGCCTCTGGTTGATATGTATTTGTCGCTGGTTTTGTTCTATACAGTTTTTCAACATGATCTAACACCCTTTTTTCAATTACCTTCAACCGTGGATTCGATGGAACAATGGAGTCACATGATTCGATGTATCCATTGTACTTAATAAGTTTATCCACCAGGTCCAATGCAGCCCTTTCCAAATTGAAAATCATCCCCTGCGTATACAGTAGTTTACAAACCATTATACACTACATTTAAGCACAATTATACAGCATGTGATTGTACAGTATACAGTTATAATAATTTTACGAATTACATAAATACGCACACCTCTTCAAATGTATTCCAGTCCTTGATGGATGCATTTGATTCTGTGGGAGCTTCTAAAGAGGTAGTGGGTTGTTTTGGAGCTTCAATATATTGTGCAACATGCTTCCCTTTGTCAGCCTTCATTTCCCACTGCCCCTTTGATATGATCCCCTGCCCAAAAACTCCCTGCTGAATCTCTATGTTACTCTTTTCGCGTAGCGCAGAGTCTGTCCAAGTGAGCCAAGTGGGGATTGATCTTGGTACTGTCATATGCCCCTTGTAGTTGACTCTGTCAGCATACAATATCTGAATTTGGAGGAAAAGAAAAAAGTTGAGATCATACAATTATACAGTAACACATAAGCCATTATTCAGTATATGATAAACCATTATACACTAAATAATGTAGCATTATACAGTACTAGTTCATATAACACATTATAACACGACGGGGTATGAGTTATACATTGTAAAATATACACACTATACACATTACACACATTATAACACATTATAGTGTATGAGTTATACACTGTAAAATATAGTGTTAGTTCATATAGCACATTATAACACATTATAGTGTATGAGTTATACACTGTAACATATAGTGTTACGTTCATTTAACACATTATACATATTATACACTAAATCAACAAAAACATATTATTGGAACACAATCAACATCAGAAGAGGCACTGTAAACTTACAATCAGAAACAGAAGAGGTCCAGTGTACATGCGTTTCGCCGGATCTTCTTCCCAAACGTGTTTCGTGTCTCCCAAACTATTCAGGACTAGTCGGGGCCAATTGTATCTTGACAACACATCAAGAGACCCCTTGAAATTTAGTATCTTCTTGTTGACGAATGGTGTACCAGGGGTCTCTATCAAGCAATTATACATAATCATCATAAAATTCAGCTTGAATTGATCTGTGAGTTGTTTATTAGATTGAATTGCCTTCACGACCATTGATGCTGAAACTTTAAACCTTTTGGACTTATCAAGCCCAAATTGGTCAGTGAATGCGTCCGATCTCTTTGGATTTTTTACAGTGAGGTCTATAGTCCGATTCCCGTGTGGAAATCCCAAAACCTCGGCCACATCATACTCTGTAATATTTATTTTTCCCCCGGGCAGATTAAGCCTGAAATTCGCTAGATTTAAAGATTTTACAACCTTATATCCAAGCCTGTGAGGGAGCTCTGTAATGTTGAAATCCAAAAAGGATCCGAACCCGGATTGTCTCACCCATTCCCGTTGTGATTCGGTCAGTTTTGAAAGAGCATCCACCAAGACCTTCAACGATACTCTTATTCGTGTATATTCAACCACCTTCTTTTTCCCATGTGGTGGATGTTTGGATACGGTCTGAGTTTTCTGTTTTTTAGATTTTGTTTTTACAGGGGGCGGTGTGTCGCACGTCTTTTCCGAGCAGCAGGTTGTTGTTCTAATTTGGTCTCTTCGTCTTGATCAGACGATTCTTCTGCTGATTGTATGTATTCATCATCACTAATAGGTTGTTCAACACTAAGAGGCTCAACAACATCGGCAGGCACAAGTTACAACCTATCAATTAAATCGGTAGAGGATGAATCTCCTTCAGCAACTGCATTACAGAGTAGACAAAGACATTATACACAATACAATTAATATGATGTATAATATATATACACAATGTTATTCATTATTATACACTACAATGCAAACCATTATACACCCAAATATATAGTATGTGGATACACAATAGAATTAATATGATGTATAATATTATACACAGTGTTATTCATTATTATACACTACAATGCAAACCATTATACACCCAAATATACAGTATGTGGATACACAATAGAATTAATATGATGTATAATATTATACACAGTGTTATTCATTATTATACACTACAATGCAAACCATTATACATCTACGTTTTATAACCCAACCATAATATTGTCACCCATAGGTACATAAGCCATCAAAAGAAACAAAACCAGCGTATAGATACATTGCGTGTTCCCAATATAGTTGTAATACACAGAGTATACGTACAGAAGCCATCAAAATCCACAAAATACGTAATATTGTCACCCATAGGTCGAACAAGAAATGAAAAGTGCGTGTATAATCGATACCTGTTCGTCTTGATGGATTTTTCGTCCTCATTTTTTGATGAAAATGAAATCGGTTTGCGAGAGTATCAAAACTAGGGTTCCCAGCTATAGAAAATGAGAGTTTAAGGTTCGCAGGTTTAAAAATGGGAGAGATTTCAATGAAATCGGGTATGTTTATTAGGTTTAAAATTGGGAGAGATATCAGGGGAGACGGGGGAGAGAATTTAGGAGAGGATCGATGTATAATGGGTGTAAATTACCAAAATACCCTTAGACAGCTTCATTTTTGGGTTTCCCGCATGTACAGTGAATAATTTGGACTGTTGGATTTAATGGATCAAATGGTGTAGATTGGGTCTTATATCTTATCTAAGAGAGGGTATGTATTAGATCTTGACCCTATATATATATATATATATATAAAGCTTCTTTATATTATGTAATTTTTTTTATTTTTTCCATTTTAAATCATCTTCTTCCCCAATTCACCATCTTCCCCAACCCCTAACTCTAATACACTTTTCCTTTACCAGTTACCACCACATTCATCCTCACCACCAACCATTCAAACTCAGACCACCATATCAGTCATCCATGCCACCACCGCCACTGCAACTTTCGACCGCCGCGATAGAATTTCCCGAGTCGGCGCCGTCCAACCTCAAGCCAACGGTAAGACGCCATCTCCGTCTCCAGCTACCTCCACAATCCCGCGCATCACCGCCACACTAAAAAATCTGGCCGTACTGCTCGAAAACCCTCTTGATGGAGTTGCCAGATCTACCACCGTCATTACTCGGGCACCCCTCTACGAAACCGCCATAGCCATAGGTCATCGAATCAATTGAGAAAAGAGGGTTTTACTGTACATATGAATATATATATATAAATATATATATATAATATAAGAGATGGTGGAGAAGGCGCGGCGGCGATGAATCGTGCGTGGTTAGGGAGATTGGAGCAGATGACAGCGGCGGTGGCAACCGGAGATGTCCATGGCAGGCTGGGTGGCGACGACGGTAGACTGAAATTTACTTGTAATTTGGGGGCGGATGAATGGTGGCTGAGTTTAGTGATGTTGCAATTTTTTATTTTTTATCAATAATGTTGTGAGGAATCAACTGTAGTTGAAATGGAATTGAAATTAGAGAGTTTTAGTGAGAGAAATTAGTAAATGAAATGAAAGAGAGTTAATTGGTGTTATAGTTGATAAGGTGATGAATAAGGTGAATTTAGGATTAGGGTTTTGGTAGAGAAGATGAAGGGTTGAGGAAGAAGATGAAAAAAATAAATAATGGTAGATGTTTTATAAAAGGGAAAAGAAAATAGAAAATTGTAGTGTAAATATTTTTAGAAAGCAACGGTATTTCAGTCTTTATATTGCTAAATTTAGGTCAATTACGTTTAGGGAGGCAGTGTGCTTTATTAAAATTTACCGAGGGAGTTAAATTGACCTTTTTTGTTTCACGGGGGTTTTTCTGCATTTCCAAGATTTTACAGGGAGTAAATTGCAATTCTCCCGAAATTTTTTGGGTATGTTTGGTTATGTTTTCAACTCATGTTTGGTCCAAAATTTTCACCAAACAATATTTGGCTCACACAATATTTGGTCAAAAATAAACTACTTTTTGGTCCAAAAATAAACTACTTTTTGGTCTAAAAAAAACACAATAATTATTTTTCATCTTTTTACACCTACTTTGTCCCTTCACTTCTCTCATAATATTTTCTCTCTTCTCTCTCCTCTCTAACAGACAAAAGATTCATGATTTGACTGCTACACTAACTTTTGTTCCTTCTGGAAACAAAACCAAACATTATCTTACCAAAAAAACACACCCAAAAACCAATTCCCAAAAGAAAACCAAACACAATCTCATCAAATCCCCATAAATTTATCACCAATAATTTTCACCAAAATACCATCCCAAAACATAATCAAACATAGCCTTTGTATCTGGGCTTCTTCGGGAATCTGGAAATTATTTGGGAAGAAAATCATTGATTTGTTCCAAAATCTGAAATTGAAGTTTGGTGAATTGATTTCGATTTTTCTGCAAAATACAAAATCTGAAAGAATTGAAGACTTCTGAAAATTGTTGGGCATGTTTACCAATCTGCAAATTGTCGTCGGTGTTCTTCGGAGAAGAAACCATCGTCGGACTCGGCCTCAAATTGCCGGTGAATTTGCAGACCGAATCTGAAATTCCTTAGACCGGGATTTGTGCTGCTGAAATCTTCGATAGTTTCGCGTTCGCCGATCACGATGGAGCTGAAATCGCGGAGAAGATGGCCAAAATTTGCTGTCGTTAGATGGCGCAGAACCTGGTGTCGACGCTTCGAGATTCGTCGGCGAAATTTTGCTGAAATCGCCGCCGTGCTCCGTTATGAGGTGGCGCTGAAAGCGCCCTCTTCATTGCGTTGAACGGTGCTTTTATCGCTGCAGGAATTGCAGTCGAAAATCGCCGGATTTGGCCATGAAAATCGGTTAATGGTTTTGGTGGTTATGAACGCCAGAAATCTCCGACAAGGCGGCGACGCGGACGTCGTAGCCATGGCCGGCGAAGCCACGGCCGCAAATCCCGGCGCCGGCGATGACGGCGCGATGCGCGAGGAAGACGATACCTGTTGCCCTAACGGGCAACAGGCTTGAGGTGTGTTGGGCTGGGCCCAGCACACACCAAAACATGTGCTGGGCTTGGCCCAGCATTGGTAAATTCAAGTTGGGCTTGGCCCAGCATACGCGGCCCATGCGCTGGGTTAAACCCAGCGTATGAATAGAACGCTGGGCTTGGCCCAGCTCATCGGATGGGAGATGGGTTTGGCCCCACGCACCAATCTGGTACTATACAAGGCCTAGTGATTGTGGATGATTTATTTTGGGTTGGACACAAAATGAATTAATTTGGATTAGACCCAATAGCCAACGTCCAATTATAATTGGATATTCCTTCTTTCTTGTGAAAAATGGCCTTCAACCAAAATTAAATAAGATTTGATTTATCATATATTAAATTGGATTTAATGTATATTAAATTAAATTGTATTTAGTGTACACATCAAAATTAAATTAATTTTAACTAAGTTATTAATTCAATCGGATTTAATTTTGTAAGTTGATTAAATTGGATTTAATCACCTATCGAAATTGAATTGGGCTTCAGTATATAATTAGTTAAATTATTTTTAATTTTGTAATGATTAAATTGGATTTAGTCATTAGATTTGTGAGCCCATGAAAATTAAATTGGATTTATTTATTATTTTCACCCGTGAAAGTTAAAATGAGTTTATTTTTCATATAGATTAAATTATATTTTCGTCTAACCATGAAAATTAAATTTTGATTTAATTTCACTTTGATTAAATAAGATTTAGTCTTCCCATAGAAATTAGATTGGATCTAGTTTCACTTGGATTAAATTATATTTAATCTTCCCATGATAATTAAATTGGATTTAATTATTTGTAATTTAGATTTCTCGATCGCATGAAAATTAAATGGATTCAATTTTACTTCGATTAAATTGGATTTAGTCTCAGTACGAAAAAATTTGAATGAAATCTAATTTTGCAATAGGCAAATTAGATTTGATTATTAAATAAATTAGATTTATTTTATTCATGTTCACATATATGTCTTGTATTTGATGCATGCTTGTTATATGTGATGGATACACTTTTCATGTACTTAGGATTTATTTATTTTATGTTAATGATGCATGCTTAAAATATTAATATGTTGATTAGCCCATTGGCTTGGGCCGATCTAGATAGTCCATAAAAATGTGTGTAGTAGAATTGCTAGGTTTTTCTACGCTTTATATGCATGTTAACATGTTAGAAGTTAAATGTTAATATGCTTAGTGAGACCTAATATAATGCTTAAATTCTCCCAATTAAATAATACTGAGTTAGTAAAGAGCACTGGGTGTCCTCTCCCTGCAATAAACTTAATGAGATTAAAAATTGAATCTAATATATGGCATCTTCACAGTAAGTGTGGGTCATATATTAAGACTCAATTCTAAAATTTCATCAAGTGCATTAGATGCCTTAATCGAATCATATTTCACCCCAAATATCGTTAAGGGGTTGTAAGGTGAAATTCAAATGTTAGATTCTAAAGAGTTAGTGCAAATGAACTCAGATAGTTCACGAACTTATATATCGTTAAAAGGTTGCGGTTTGGTGAATTATGGGAAAAGAAGATTGAATCATCTATTGGATAGATTGGTGTTAGACACCACTTTAAAAGGTTAGTGGCCAACTATCGTTAAAGGGTTGCAACCCACTTAACCATTTAAAGAACTCAATCACTCACTACGAAATCCATCTAACGAGATTTCCGAAAATTGCAGTGGGAGAGCAATGTTTCAAAAAATGTAGTGGGAGCCAAGTAAAATTAAAGTCCTAATTTTTTCTTGTGTACAATATAAACACCTGATTGAAATCTTATTTTGTTTTTTGCTTTAATTTATATCTCTCTTAGATAAAAAACCCATTTAGTTAATTTTGCTCGATAATTTTGTCAACACTGACCTACCAAATCAACTGACTTGGAATTTGAGGATATTCCTTAGTTTAGCGTCATTGAATTGTATGCTTGAAGCAAGCATTACTCAAGTCTAAGTATGTGACGATGAGTATGGGCTTAACTATGAGGCGCACTGGGTATAGAACTATGTGTTTTAAAAACTAAGTGTTCTATGACCGGTTTTTCTCTGCATTCTAGAATTAGTGCTCCTGATTGAAGAATTAGAAAGAAGTGAAAAGATGGAAGAATGAGAGATGATTTATCGTGGAACCAGACATTATGTCGTGAGTGTCCACATAAGATCCAACTTTATTCTTTTAAATATTTCGAACATTTTTTATAATGTTGGATGATTGATTAGTTTTTCCAAATGGTACTAAGAATGTTATCCTTTCCTGACTAGGTCAAGAAATGATTCTTCTTAAGCTTGGGAATAACTTACCTGACATTCATTTTGGAAGTAAATGCAGGAACAATGCATCCTTACTAAAATTGTTAACAACGATTAAAAGTTCAGAATTAGTGTACTGAGAACATATATACTAAAGAGTGTAGTACGCTAGAGACAAACTAGAGAAATTATTTGGTACCTAAGATTAGGTTATGTCTTAAGAGCATACGATTCATGAGTTAGGAGAAACATGGGGGTAAAAGCTCATTGAGATTGGATCCCTATCCAAACTTAAGAATCTCATCTCAAGGATAGGATGACCAAATCTCCTTTCACCGGGAAAATATTAAAGGGCCACTCGAGTTTTGAAGTTTGGTGCATACTGACGTCTAAAGTTGAAAATGGATATCATATAAGGGCACTACGATTGGATCACAATGACAAGTATATGATTACCTAATTCGACCCATTCTTACAAGAACGTAGTATAGTTTCACAGCTGACACTTCCAGCGACTTTACAAATGAATAGGGCAGTAGCATGCAAGAACGAGGCATTGCTGGACATGACTCATTCTATGCTAAACTACATAGAATTGCCCAATTCATAGTGAGTCATGCGCTGCTCATAGGTGAATCTTGAATATATGTCCCTCCAAATTCAATCCTAATGCAACATATCAAATATGGCGCAAGTGGAAGCCTAGTCCTAAGTACGTGAGGGTACGACGATACCAACCTATGTATAAAAGACAAAGGTAAAGAATCTGGAGGCTAAGTCCTTATTTGACAATTGGTTATCTCAAATAATTCAGTGGGAGACCTCTTTTACCTACATGACGATCAAAGGATCATTGTGGTCTTAAAAGCCACCATTCTCGAAGATAAGTTCATTTGAGAAAATCAAGTTGGTAGAAGGATTGTTCTATAAGAACAAGACAAAACTGCTTAGGAGACTACTATTCAAGAAACCCTCACCAAGCCTATTATAACACAACCACTAATGAGTTGGTCTGGTGGAGTATCTCAGCCGCCTTGGATAGATGGTTGTCTGCTACAAGGAAAGAATAAGTTGTATGCTATGGCAAAGATGAACCATCGATACAATCCCTCTATGCATGACAAATCGATAGTGGATATGGACTCTACGAGAAGGTGTAAGGCTATGAAAGTAAAGATGGATTAGATGTCTTTGAATCAATTCTAGACTCTAGTAGATCGCCTCAAGAGTATTGTACTCATCAGAGGCAAACACATCTACAAGAGAAAGATTGATTCGAATGGCCAGGCCAGACTGATGGCGAAAGGGTGTAGTCAAAAGAAGGGCATTGACTATGAGGAAGCCCCTTTGCCAAAACTATAATCAAATCCACTAGAATCTTACTTTCGATAGTAACACACCAAGATTATGAAAATTTGGCACATTGATGTGAAGACTTGTTCATGAATGGATTCCTCAAGGAGGACATCCATATGGAATAGACCAAGGCTTTCAAATCTGAGGCCGAATCTCATAAGGTCTATATGCTATATAAATTCACTTGTGGATTTAAGCGGACCTCTCGTATTTGGAATCTTCACTTTTATGACATAATTTGGAATTATAATATCATCAAAAATGAAGAGGAACCATATGTGTGCAAAAGGCCCGTGGGAGCGAGGTGTCATTTCTGGTACTATATGTAGAGAGTGCTCTACTTATGGGAAATGATGTGGGCTCATTGACTTGGATCAAGACATAAACGTCAAGTATATTCTCCATGAAAAACTTGGGAGAAGCCACATATATCCTTATAATTCGCGTCTATGGAGGTAGAGCGAATAGGATGATGAGGTTTTCCTAAACCCTTTGCTTAGAATAAATCCTAAAGCAATTTAGGATAGAAGATCTAAGAAAGGGCTCTTGCCTAATAGGAAGAGCAATGGATAGACATAAAATATATGTTGGTCCCAAGTGGCATACTAAAGGGTCTAGAAGGGGGGGGGGTGTTGAATAGACACTGAAGTCTTTTTCGATTTAAAAGATTTCGTATTAAAATAGTTTTGGACGCTTGACTGAGCGTTTACTTGAGATACAGACGCTTCAGCTAAGCGTCTAATGAAAACTATTTTAGAAAGTTAACTTAGATTTTAAGATTTGAATACTTTAACCAAATAGGTTTAAGCGTTTAGTTCTTTAATCAGTGTTGCACAGCGGAATATTTTTAGAGTCTTCTTTTTTTGAAAGCTTTAGCGTCACAAGTAGTTTCTTAGTTGCTTAGCGTTTGATTGTGTTTTTCATAATCAATTTATGCACTGATATGATAATAAGAGAATTGACTGTAAAGTAAATGACACAATATTTGTAAGGTTCGTTGGGTGGTGTAATCCCAACTACGTCCTTCTTCTCCTTGATCACTTGGAGACAATCCACTAAAATGATTCTCGAAGAATCACACAGAATCTTCTACAAAATAGGGAGAGATAGATGTCGATGACTTGAGCTCCTTGATTACACAGATTTATGCTCCAAATCACTTCAATCCTCTTGCTTCTTTCACCCAGAAATAATGCAAGTATCCAACTTCGACTTCACACAGATCGCGAAGCTTGGATGGGGTTTTTCTAAACAGTTTGTTTGATTTTGATGAAGTTCAAACAAATGGAAATATCTCAATAGTAATGTAGGTTTCTTTGAAAAGAATGTTTGAGATATTGGTTGACTGTCTCAGGAATTGAAGAAAAGCAAAGAGAATGTTTGCTTGAATATTCTAGCTTTTCTGAAAGTTTAAGGAATGAGACTTCAATGCAACAGCAATTTGGCTTGAAATTGTTCATATATTTTGGCTTGTTGTTGAAGTCTTATTTATAGGCATTCTTGGAAAAAGTGTCTGTTTGACACATGCACAGGCGCGTGTCTCTCATTTCCGCGAGTGAACAGTTTTTGTCCTTTTTCCTAAAAATTTGTTGCACAAAAGTTGGTGCTGCAGTCTGTGAATAGTTGACAGTCCAATAGGGTGGCTTCTCCGTACGTCTGAAAGTGCTTATCACATTTAATGCTCTTATCAGCATTTAATGCATTTGAATTAAATGCCCGTTGGCACTTGATAGACGCTCATTCATCTTTGAATTACTTTTGTCCTAAACTGACGCTTGAAATAGCTGGTCTTCTGGACACTTGGAAACTTCATCTTCATTTAGACTTCAGGCGCTAGGATCTTCAAACTAAACTACTGATAAACTCACTCGGAAATCATCAGACGCTCGATCTAAGAATACTTAGCCTAACAATCTAGAACAAATTAAAGCAAAGCCTATAAAGCCTATTACAAATCTAACGCTTCAAACCTTATACATGATTTCTAAATAAAATCAAACTTACATATTTTGGGGTCTAACATAAAATCCCAATTGTCATCATCAAAACATCTACCATGAAATTCCTAACAATTTCCCCCTTTTTGATGATGGCAATACTTACTCTTTTATAGTTCAAGAGTTAGACATACAAAATAAAAGTTAGCTTTGGTTAGTAAAAGTTAGTTGAGGTTTAGTTAAGCTTCAACGAGTTGTTTCAGCTGAAAAATGCATTTTATATATATCAATGATTACAAGCAATTTTACAACTAAACAAAAGTTACAAAATACAAAAGAGACAAGAATATAGATAGAGCAAACTAAACAACAACTCTTAATCTTCTTCTTCTTCTTGAGCGTTGAGTCTTATGGTTACTTCTGTTCTGATTGCTTCAGAAATCCTTTCTTCAAGCTTAATCATGGCAGCATGCTCTTTATTTATTACTGTTTTCTGTTCTTCTTGTTGTCTCTTTTTATAAGCAACAAATTGCTTATCCCATTCACCTGGATCAATGCCTATCATCCTTAGGCATAATCTGAACGCTCTGATGAATTCTGACTTCTTTTGCTCTTTAGCAATGATCTTTGGGTCAGAAGGCTCTGGAATAGGCGGTCTAGAGAAAGGAACATCAAACTGTTCAAGCAATGCCCTTGATGGTACTGGTAAAGAACAAAGGAAAGTTTGACGCTTGAATGGAGGACTGGAAGCTCTTGAACTAGAAGCTTTCCGCTTCTTCCCTCTTTTCTGTCCTTCCCCTTTATTGCCATCATCAGACTTTAGAAAATGCTCTGTGAGTAGGCTGACCCGATGAGCAATCTGAGAAATGGAAGCTGTAAGATCACCTTGACGCTTGTCGAAACGTTCCTGCACAGCGAGGATCTTAGCGCTGATAGCATCGCTCAGGGAAGTTTCTAAGTTGTCAAGACGCTTTTCAAGTTGTTCTTCCATAGTGAGTAGCATGGCGTTGGTAGCATCATTCATATTTTGAAAATCTTTGCGACACTCATCAACAGCCGCTTGAGCAGAACCACGCATATGAGCAATTTGAGCGCTCATAATCTGAGATTCAATCTTCGCCAAATCCGTCTTAATCCAGCGAAGGGATTCTTCATTCTGAGTTGCGTGATTGCTCACCTTCTCTAAGACAGATTTCAACAAAGGTCCAAAATCTTGACTCACATCCGATGGAACCACTTGAAGAGCTGGTCGCATAAATCTGGATGTATGCTTGAGTGAGTCAAGAGGAGCTTGATATGCAGGATCAAAAATTGTACCTCGTACATCAATTTGAAGATCCTCAGCAGTATCAGCAGCAACAGTATCAACGAGTTCAGGAGCATCAGGAATACCCTCTAGTGGAGACGCTTGAACTGGTTCTTCAGCAAACACTGGAAGACTGGCAACTTCTGTCGTGGATGCTGGTGTAGATACTTTAAGCAGTTTTATAGGCGCTTCCTCAAGTGCTGGATCCGTTTGGCAAAAGTCATCAAATTGAAAGTTCCAATTGCCTATATCTGCATAGGAATCTGAAGCAGCTTCCAGAAGTTCAGTCAATCTGGAATGAGAGATGCAGGTCCCTTGAATGAAAGTGCGAAGAGGACTATCTCTGGCTCGGACATACATTGGACCCATGATGTCCAAAACGTGGTCTGGGAAGATCCTTGACTGCGGCTTTGGAATAAGAAATAAAGTCTCCGGGCAGTAATACAAGGAAAATCCGATAATTCTATCCGTTGGAAGACGCTGAGACTTTTGAGCTTCTGGCACATAACTGCAATAGCAGTCTTCCAAATACGGATACACTGCTAGAGCTATGCCTTGATTGCATTCAAGTAGGGAAATAACATAGGCATAATGATCGCTTACTTCCTGTCTGATAGAAAGTAGAAGTGGATAACCTTGGAAGTTTCGAATCCTCGAGCCATTTGGCTTCCTTAGATTTTCAGTGAAGATCTTGTTGAAATGAGGAATGGGAGACATAATCTTCATCATCAATTTGAAGTTTTCATCACAGTGGCTTAGTGAGAAGTTCAAACAAGATAGGGATGAACTTCCACTGGTGGACGCTTGATCATTGAACTGGAGAGGAGTGATGGAAAGCCTATGTAGCGCTTGGCGTAGAAACCACTCTATCTGTTGGCGAACTTTGGGTAACTGGTCAACAGGTCCAACTCTCTCCTGATGCTTCACAAGGTAATACTTGGCAAACTAATGCTTCTTGTCATGTATGCCTATGCCAAAGAGATGGGGAGCTTGAACTTACTCTGAAAAGATATATCGATGACCCACATACACTTCAGCCCAATTTACCTCGGCCATACAGTAGTCTATCCCAGCGTTAACTATAGCTCTAAAGCCTTCATGGTGGATATTTCTGACAGATTCAAAGCGAGATATCTATCAGTCTCATAGTTGGCATTCAAGACGCTATCAAAGTATGCATCAGCTTCGGTCTGGATTACATCTATGAGAGATGCTAGACGCTCACTGGCATGAATCCCTTTATTTTTCCATAGTAAAAGCGGATTGACCGAATTCTTGTTCTCATCACTATTTGCTATAAGAGGAAAATGTGTGTAGCCTTCTCTGTTTAAGACTTCCTCTAAAGGGTTAAGAAAAGTAGGGTGAAAAGGATCATCATGCACACGGATGTTGTAGTCTTTGAGAGCGAAATCGGTTGACTTGCTGTGCCCATAGTCAATGTAATACGCCAGATCCACATCACATCTAGGAGTCCCCTCCTTGTCTATCTTGTTGAAGAATAAGAGAAGACGGTATCTGACCAAGAGATTTACCGAGTTGAATTGCCAGATAATATTTCCTCTCAATTTCTGTCAATCCAGTGTTGAACACTACATCCCTGATCTGATTGTCAATGTCAATCAGCGAGGCTACCTCATTTTCAGCATTATTGTATCTTTCTTCATTATATCTTGCTGCAATGAAGTCTTCTTCTAGCGCTGGGGGCATATAGTTGATTGAATGATCAATCGTCTTCAGAGGATCCAGCTTGAAGAAATGCCTTGGCTTTGTAAAGTCCTCAGCAACGTTCTGTCTTTCTGAGCGTGCCTCTGTTATAGCCGGAACAATGGTTGACGCTTGAACCTCTGTGGGAGCAGGTTCCTCGACTTCAATTGTAGTAGCTTCTGCGGCAACATCTTTGGTAATGGCTACAATATTTGTCATCTCAACATCCAGATGGACGTCTGTTGATGCTTTAGCAGCAGCTGGAACTAAAGCTGTAGCAAGAGAAATATCCTCTATAAGAGCAGGATCTTCTACAGATGTAGGAAAGGAAATGTTGTGGGAAGAAATAAACTTACCCTGAGAGCTTGTCTCAATAGCAACTTGAGCTCTTGGCTCAACATCAGCATCTTGAACTCTTTGCTCAATATTCTCAGGCTCTTAAGGAGCAGGAGCAGCTTGACACTTGCTTGTCCTGGAACGCTTAAAGATCTTCTTCATGTTGACTCCTTCAATGAGTTTTAGCGTTTGAGCGGGAGGAGCAGCAGCTGGTTCCTCAAAATCTATTTGTTTAATAATGCCTTCCAGCTTCCTCCGCTTGATCAGAGGGATCTTGTCCTCTGCATCCTCATCAGTTTCCTCATCATCCTTTTGAGGAGAAGGAACAGCTTGTGCCTTGGGCTTTCTGGGAGCCTTCTTCTTTGTAGCAGCTGGACGCTTCACGGCTTCTTCTGGAGCTGGACACTCAGCTTCTTCATCTGACGCTTCGCGTACTTCCAGATGCTTAGATAGTGGTCTAGCTTCACTACCAACTTTGGGAGGATTGAAGAGATTTGTCAGAATCCTTTTTCCCAGCAACTTGGCCTTATTCAAAGGTTGACCAGAAGAGTAGACATAGTCTGATCGGTACAATAGGTCGCTCAAAATAAGTCCATAAGGTTTATTTGGGACATTTAGACAATGATGAGACGAGTTGTTTTGATTTAGCAAGTCTAGCAATCAGCTCAACTTCTCTCTTGACTATTATATCAAGATCACTTTTCAACTGGATTATTTCATTCTCAAGCGATTGGTTTTTCTCAATGCATTGTTGCTGAACTTGCAACTCTGCTTTGAGCGTTACTTTATCACTTTTGAGCAATGAAATGATATCAAAGTGATTTTGATATAATTTGGCGGCAACTTGAAAATCATTATAACATTCTTTGACTTTGTCAAGCAATTCTTCATAAGAAAGAGGAAGAGATAATTCAGTGTATACCTCGGGGGACGCTTCATCATCTCTGGCCATGAGACAGATATGCGCTGAGTCATCCACTGGCTCATCATCATCACTACTCCCCTCTGAAGACTCCAAATCTTCAGGTGTGGTCGTTGTTTCTGATTCTGCTAGCAAACCTTGTTGGCGAAGGTTGCTCCTGAATTGGTTTCTATCCATGTAATCCTGCCTTGAATGCTTAGATATGTTTGGATAAGGGCAATTTACCTGGTAGTCCCCTGGTTTCCTGCAATTATAACAAAGATTAGTTTTCATCTTTTGTTCATTTGTTAACCTCGCATTGTGTGGTTTTGAGACCACTGGCGCTGAGAGATTTTGAGCAGATGCTTGGTACTGAACAGGCGCTTGGGATATAGGGACAGAGTACTGAGACATTTGATACTGGTGTTGCACTGGAGCAGGCGCTTGATATGAACTGTGTCCTTGATGCTTAGGAGTATTTCCTTTCTTTTCATATCTCAAGAACTTTCTGAATCTATTTAGAAGCGCTAGTTCCTCATCCTCACTGATATTTGAACCTTTTCCCTTATTACCCAATTTACCCTTGATTGATGCTACGAGCGCTCCAGACTCAATTACCGGACCACTCACAACATCACTGGCTGAATTCAACTCAAACTCAAATGCTTTGAGCTTTGAAAAGGCGTCTTCAAGAGTTAAACTATCCAAATTGCTCGATTCTCTCATAGCTGTTGTTTTCATCAAAAATCTACTAGGTAGGCTTCTGAAAATCTTAACCACCATTTCTCTATTTTGCACATCCATTCCCAACGATGTAAGTTCCGTAACAAGAGCTATGAATCTTATGTCCAATTGCTCTAGTGTCTCGTTAGGTAATATCTTAAAGTTGTTGAATTTTTCTTTAGCAATGGAGAGTTTATTTTCCTTGATCTGAGCTGATCCACCACAGATTATGGCCAACTTATCCCAAATTTCTTTAGTGGTATTACATGATTTGACTTTCTTGAATAAATTGTAATTATCACCAATAGCTGTATATAAGGCATTTCGACCAACATTGTCCAAATTTGCTCTTCAACACTCATCAGTGGACCACTCTTGTTTAGGCTTCTCAACATAGCCATCTGGAGTTTCTTTAGTAGCTTTAGGCGCTCTGGTAATAACCTTCAGAATTTGTATTGGTCCATCTGAAATAATATAGCACATTTCGTCATCTCATGAACAAAGGTATGTAAAAGCTTTGACCTTCCATGAGTCATAGTTTGACTCGATCAACTTAAGAACTTTAGAAAAAGCCATAAATAAAATTTAAAGCAACTATAGTTGAAAGGGATCTAAACAAGCTGTTATGCTTGAAAATTTTAAAATTTCAATTTTAACCGCTCTGATACCACTTGTTGGTCCCAAGTTCCATACGAAAGGGTCTAGAAGGGGGGGGGGGGTGTTGAATAGACCCTGAAGTCTTTTTCGACTTAAAAGATTTTGTATTAAAATAGTTTTGGACGCTTGAAATGTAGACGCTTGACTGAGCGTTTACTTGAAATACAGACGCTTCAGCTAAGCGTCTAATGAAGACTGTTTTAGAAAGTTAACTTAGATTTTAAGATTTGAATACTTTAACCAAATAGGTTTAAGTGTTCGTTCTTTAATCAGTGTTAGCACAGCGGAATAATTTTAGAGTCTTCTTTTTTTGAAAGCTTTAGCGTCACAAGTAGTTTCTTAGCTGCTTAGCGTTTGATTGTGTTTTACTTAATCAATTTATGCACTGATATGATAATAAGAGAATTGACTGTAAAGTAAATGACACAATATTTGTAAGGTTCATTGGGTGGTGTAATCCCAACTATGTCTTTCTTCTCCTTGATCACTTGGAGGCAATCCACTAAAATGATTCTCGAAGAATCACACAGAATCTTCTACAAAATAGGGAGAGATAGATGTCGATGAATTGAGCTCCTTGATCACACAGATTTCTGCTCCAAACCACTTCAATCCCGTTGCTTCTTTCACCCAGAAATAATGCAAGTATCCAACTTCGACTTCACACAGATCGCGAGGCTTGGATGTGATTTTTTTAAACGGTTTGTTTGATTTTGATGAAGTTCAAACAATTGAAAATATCTCAATAGTAACGTAGGTTTCTTTGAAAAGAATGTTTGAGATATTGGTTGACTGTCTCAGGAATTGAAGAAAAGCGAAGAGAATGTTTGCTTGAATATTCTAGCTTTTCTGAAAGTTAAGGAATGAGACTTCAATGCAACAACAATTTGGCTTGGAATTGATCATATATTTTGTCTTGTTGTTGAAGTCCTATTTATAGGCATTCTTGGAAAAAGTGTCCGTTTGACACATGCACAGGCGCATGTCTCTCACTTCAGCGAGTGAACAGTTTTTGTCCTTTTTCCTGAAAATCTGCTGCACAAAAGTTGGTGTTGCAGTATGTGAATAGTTGACAGTCCAATAGGGTGGCTTCTCCGTACGTCTGAAAGTGCTTATCGCATTTAATGCTCTTATAAGCATTTAATACATTTGAATTAAATGCCCGTTGGCACTTAATGCACTGAGAATATTTGCATTAAACTCCTTCTGGACTTGGAAATAAATTCAGATGAAAATAGTCGTTGATAGACGCTCATTCATCTTTGAATTACTTCTGTCCTAAAACTGACGCTTGAAATAGATGGTCTTCTGGACGCTTGGAAACTTCATCTTCATTCAGTCTTCAGGCGCTTGAGTCTTCAAACTAAACTGCTGATAAATTCACTTAGAAATCATCAGACGCTCAGTCTAAGAATACTTAACCTAACAATCTAGAACAAATTAAAGCAAATCCTATAAAGCCTATTACAAATCTAACGCTTCAAAGCTTATACATGATTTCTAAATAAAATCAAACTTACATATTTTGGGGTCTATCATAAAATCCCAATTGTCATCATCAAAACATCTAACATGAAATTCCTAACAATATATCATGAAGTACTTGAAAAGAAGTTAGGATATACTTGTCGTCTATGCCCATGGAGAACTGAGAGTGGAAGGTTATACTTAATCTTGGAGTCTGATTAAGATGACTATAATTCCACTTAGGGTTTGTATTCAACCTCAAATGTGGAGTAGTAAAATTTGAAGAGTTCCTAGTGAAGTACTCCACTACTGCGAATGAATATGAAAATGCCTTGGAGCTTTGGAGGCTGTCAAGGAAACTGTTTAGATCTGAAGTTCATGGTGGAACTTCTATAGGTCCCTGGCGTTCAGCTTGGACTTTCACTTTACTGTGACAAAAGGGAGCTTATGCACATGCCAGGGAACCGAGGTCTCACAAATCCAGACACAATGTTGAGAGATATAACATCTTTTGATAGATCGTTGGAAAAGACAATTATAGCCTTGCAGAAAATGAACCTCAGCTGGTAACACGATTGACCCACTCACTGGGCCACTATCACAGGCGGTGCTAGAGCAACATCTTATAAGATGGGTATTGGATACCATAGCGACTGGCATAGGGTGCAAGTGGGAGATTGTATGGTTTGTGCCCTCGATTCCAACGAGGAATTAGAGAATAGGGCACTAGTTTATATTGTACAACCTATTAGTTTTATAAAGGCATTAGCAAGTTGTTCATATATTTCTTAATGACATCTAGAAGTCTTAAATGAACAACTAGTCCATCTGTGTCAAGGCAAAACCTTCGCACTCCTTATAGTAGTTAAGGAGATGGGCACTGGAGGGGTTTGATACTTGATCACTTAAATGGTTTGTAAGTCGGAGAATCTCAACTGGGCATTGAGATTCGTGTGGACTTGTATGGCACATGCTCTGACAAGGAGTGCCATTCTAACATTATGGGATAGTGGGAGTTTGTGTCATGGATATATTGATTGGATTGAATTAGTGTATTCGAACATGACTCTTACTTGATTGGGTCACGTCGGTGAAGAGTTTATACACATATGGTATTTGTAGTCAAGGTTCGTGATGACATGATCATCTCGTTTTCAATTAGGTTACGATTTAGTTCCACGGTGTTGGCTAGATGACAACCTTATCATTTGGAATCCTCTATCTGCTTGCAATAGTTACCGAGGAGGAGATCGAGCTTTTCTTGGAGAATTTTTCTTCTGCGTGATTATCTAGAGGTAAGAGTCCGGGGCTGCCGCCGATAATTAAAGATTCAATAGACGAAAAAGGTAATTCGATTACTCTTGACATTTTTTGTCAATTCATCTATATGCTAATATCATGAATATCCCCGAATCGGATTCTCGGGTGTGATTTGGATTAAAAGTGTTATGCGCTAGACCGAATCACAACAGGGGTACCAAAGCCAAAATTCGGGAATATCATGATATTTGTTGTATGTTTATGTGTTTTAATTGTTATAATATCATAAACAAATATATTTACGTATTGTATGTAAATTCGGGTTATTTATGTAATGCATACTTATCTGTAAAATTAATTTTTCATGAGTTGAATTGAATTTACAGGGTAAAACGAAGAATTAAATTAGAGTGGAACTTTTTTAGAAAATTGAATTTTTTGAACGCGCAGCGCGCCACCGTCGGAGCAGCAGCTGTGCCGTCGCCAGTGTTGTTGCTGTGAGGTGGGCAGCGGTAGGTGTTGGGCCAACACCCAGGTGTACAGCGGCAGGTGTTGGGCCAACACCCAGGTGTACAACGTTGGGCTTGGCCCAGCGCTGAAATGTGCATATATGCGCTGGGCTTGGCCAAGCGCACAAAGTTGCGCTGGGCTAGCGCTAGGTTGAGCCCAACGCTAGATAAATAGCCCAGCGCAGATTAATGTTTTGCTTGCTGGGCTTGGCCCAACGTAATTAATTAATAATGCTGGGCCAAGCCCAGCTGTTGTTTAATTAATTGAGTTTTTGTATTGGGCCTAATATAATTAATTATAGGGCTTGACCCAAATGATTTAATTGGATTGATCAATTATCAATTAATTAATTATGTGGGTTCAATCCAAATTGAAAACTTAACCTAAATATTTATCAAGTAAACAACCCTAAATAAATTTCGTTTCAACTTCTAAATTGAATTTAGTGAATAAATTTTAATTGAATTTAAGTTTATTCAAAAACCCAAAATTAGATTTAGGAAATTTAAATTAGATTTAGTTGCTTTATTTAAATTGGATTTAAACTTGAAAAATTTCAATTGAACTTAGAATTGTTCAAAGTCTTAAATTGGATTTAAAACTCTTTTTCAAAGATGATATATATTAAATTGGATTTATTAAATTATATTTAAATATCGCTTTCCTTTTACATGATATTTTTATGTGTTTAGGTTAAATTATCCATTAGAATTTATTTGATGATAGTCAACCTTTAATTAGATTAAAGTATTCAAACTAAATTGGATTTATTTTGATGATATTAAATTTGATTTAATTGAAGAATAAATTGGATTTAATGAAGAGATTGAATTGGATTCAATCATATATTCAATCATATTTAATCTTAGACTAAATTAGATTTAATCACACATTAAATTATATTTAAAGGGATAAATTCACATATGTGTTTTAAATTGTTTATATGCTCCTAACATATGTGATAGTGACACCATGTATGGACTTAGGATTTTATTGAAGTTGTCTTACCTGGGTTGTATTTGGCCCATTTTGAGCCCCCCGGTTTGTATCTTCAATTCAAAGAATTTTGTATAGGTTATTTCTATGTAATTGTTTTAAAGATAAGCCCAAATGGCTGTCCATGATGGTAGATGAAGTCTTGGAGAAGCAAGAAGATTAAATATTTGTATAAGGTCCAACCCTTGTAATAGATAGGACCCGATCACTCATTGGACCGAGTTGATCTAGATAGTCCATACATGTGTGTGTTGTTAGAATTTCTAGGTTTATTCTTACGCATTTCCAATTATTGCGCGATGAAGAAATTAATGTGCAAAGTGAGACCAACTAAATAACATTATCGAATGTTATAATTCTCCCAAATTAAAATACTGAGTAAGTAAAGGGGCATTGGATGTCCTAGCTCTCCATAAAACTTTAGAAGGTGGGTTCATTTCTAGTGCATGGCATCTTCCCGGAATAAGGGGGTCATGCATCAATACATGGTACTTTATCTTCTCTAGTGCATTTGATGCCTTCATGTCAAAACAAATTTCGTCCCATATATCGTTCAAGGTTGCAAGACGAGATTAAATTGTTAGACTGAAAGGAGTTGATGGAATAAATGACTCAAATGGATCACCACCTATTTATCAAAAATTTTTGCGGTTCAGTGATCCATGAGCTATAGGAGATTGAATCATCGGTTGGACTGATTGATGTTTGACATCACCTCAATGATCTAACGAGCCATATATCGTTCAAGGTTGCAACTTGTTTAGATTGTTGGGGAAATTAATCACTCACTATGAAACCAAACCAATGAGGTTTTTGAGAAAAATAGTGGGAGTGCAATATTTCGAGAAAAATAGTGGGAGTCAAGTAAATATTGAAATCCTTGATTTTACTTGAAAGTACATAATAACACATCTAATCGAAAATCTTGGTTAATCTTTTGCAATTTATTTCCATCACAATGACAAACCCGTTGACAATACTACTTGAGAAAAATATCCTCACTGGACCAAACTACTCTGATTGGATTAGGGCATTGAGGATGGTCTTCAATGATGAATCACTTGAATATACACTAGAGATAGATCGACCATAGAGGCCCGGGGTCAATGAGGAAGATTCTATCATAATAGCGTACTTGGATTGGATCTCTGATGCCAGAAAAGTAAGCGATTACATATTGAACTCCATGTGCACTGCATTGCAACCCACGCATGAAAACATGGATAGTTCTAGGTCTATCATGCTGCACTTGGAGGAACTGTTTGGGGAACAGGGCAAGTCTATTAGATACTTTGTATTGAAGGAGCTTTTCAACACAAAGATGAGAGAAAGAGATGATGTTGCTATCATGTTTTGAACACGATATCCATGCTAGAAAAACTCCGCTCTATGGACTACTACATGGATTTCCTCCTTTGGGTGGATCTCATTCTCCAGTCGCTCCCTAACTCATTCTCTACCTTTGTCATCAATTTCGATATAAATGACATTGAAGGATCACTGTCAGTCTTGTTGGACAAGCTAGTCAAAGCACAGTCACAAATTGAGAAAAGATTTGGTGCTTTCACAGTTCCTATTCTGTTTTCTAAGAAAGAACCGAAACAGCATCACCCACTGGCTGGGCGCATTAGAGAACCAATCATATCTAAGGTGAAAAATTCTAGGACTAAGCACATGAGGGATGAAGACACCTGTCTCCACTGCTGGGAAGTGGGGCATTGGAAGTGTGACTGTCCCGTACTAAAAGCTGAAAGCAAATCAAGTATAGAACTTTATATTTTTGAAATGAATTGTTCTATGATGATATTTTCTACTTCTTGAATTCTAGATCCCGGAGCTAGTGCTCATATTTGTGTTTTGAACCAGGATCTGGAAACAAGTAGAAAGTTGTATAAGAACGAAGTGATAATCAATGTAGGAAGCGGACACAGCGTGGCTACAACTCACATTGGAATTACTTCTGTTTCATTAATTTCTGGACATCAAATTAGATTAGATGATTGCCTTGTTTTTCGCAATGGTCTCAAGAATATTATTTCTATTCCTTTATTAGTCAGGAAAGGATATTTGTTTACTTTTAAACATAATTCTTGCAATATTTATTTTGGAAATAAATGTGTTGGCTCTGCATCTTTAATTAATGATTTATACTATTTGAATGTCCGAAATCAATGTATGGTTAATACTATGACTAGAAAACATAGTATGAATGAAATGAACCAAAAACTCATATGGTACCTTAGACTAGGACATGCCGGTGAATTTAAAATTCATGAGTTGGAAAAACATGGGCTTATTGGTCCACTTCGGTCTGACCCACACCCGACTTGTGAATTGTGCCTGAAAAGCAAGATGACTAGGTCACTGTTCACTGGACATTTTGAAAGGGCAAATGAAGTTTTAGGATTAATCCACACTGACGTTTGTGGGCCCCTCAAGGATGCGGCCCTTGGAGGTTTTCACTACTTTATAACCTTCACAGATGACCACTCTAGGCATGGTCAAGTTTATTTGATGAAGTATAAATCCGAAGCACTTGAATGGTTCAAGGAATTCAAAGCTTTGACTGAAAAATAAACTGAGCACAGTATTAAGACACTGAGATCTGATTGAGGTGACGAATACATGAGTGTCGAGTTTGATGAGTTCTTAAAAGAATAAGGCAGAGTATTACAACTAACTCCTCCAACAACCCCACAACTTAATGGGGTAGTAGAAAGAAGGAATCGTAGTCTGTTGGACATGATACGCTCCATGCTTAGCTACACCGAGTCACCCATCTCGTTGTGGGGACATGCTTTGCTTACAGCTGCGCACATTCTGAACAAATGTCCCTCGAAATCTGTTCCCACTACACCATATGAGATATGGAGTGGTAGGAAACCTAGTCTGAAATACATAGGAATATGGGGTTGCCTAGCATATGTAAAGAAGACCAAGGTAGAGAAACTAGAGGATAGATCCTTGAAAGGATGTTTTATTGGGTTTCTCGTAATTTGATGGGATACCTTTTTTACCTGCAAAATGATCATAGGATTATCGTGGCCTTGCAAGCCCACTTTCTTGAAGAATAATTCATTCGAGAAGGTGGTGCAGGTAGAAAGATTGTTCTGGAAGAACAAGATAACGTCCCTTTTAGATATCAGTTCAAGAATCTGAACCCAACTTGACACAACCGTCACAGCGACGATCTAGCATAGTATTTCAGCCGCCTGAAAGATATGGCTATCTGCACAAAACGCAACATTATTTGTATGCCATTGCAGAAGGAAGCCATGGAGATGATCCCTCTAACTATGATGAAGCAGCGACGGATATAGATTCCTCTAAGTGGCTTAAGGCTATGAAAACAAAGATTGATTCAATGTACTCGAACCAAGTCTGGACTCTTACTGATCTACCAAATGGAGTACGACCAATTGGATGCAAATGGATCAATAAGAAAACGATTGGTCCGGATGGCAAAGTGGACACCTATAAGGCCAGGCTAGTAGCAAAAGGTTATAATAAAAAATAAGGCATTGACTATGACAAAACTTTTTCGCCAATAGCCATGATCAAATCTATTAGAATTCTATTAGCCATAGCTACAAACTTAGACTATGAAGTCTGGAAAATGGATGTAAAGACCGCATTCTTAAATGGACACTTGGAGGAGGACATTTAAATGCAACAGCCGAGGGGTTTTATATCCGAAGCTGACTCTTATAAAGTTTGCAAACTTAATTGGTCCATTAATGGACTGAAGCAAGCCTCTCGGAGTTGGAATCTGAGGTTCGATGAAGAAGCCAAGAAATGTGGCTTCATCAAGAATGAAGACGAACCGTGTGTCTATAAAATGGTCAATGGGAGCAAATTGACATTCCTGGTTCTATACGTAGGCGACATACTACTTATAGGGAATGACATAGGCTTATTGACTTTGGTTAAGACATGGTTCTCAAGTACATTCTCCATGAAAGACTTGGGAGAAGCGACCTACATTCTAGGAATTCGCCTTTATAGAGATAGGGCGAATAGAATGATTGGTCTCTCCCAAGCACTCTACCTAGAGAAAATCCTTAAGAGATATGAAATGCATAACTCTAAGGGAGGACTTTTGCCCATGAGACATAGCATTCATCTTTCCAAATCTATGAGTCCCAAAACGGACAAGGATAGAATGGAAATGAGGAATATACCCTATGCATCCACTTTGGATAGTCTCATGTACGCAATGTTAGGCACGAGGCCAGATTTGGCACATGCTGTGAGCATGGTCAGTAGGTTTCAAGTTAACTTGGGGAAGTCTCACTGGACAGCAGTGAAGTATATCTTAAAGTACTTAAGAAGAACTAAAGATATGCTACTAATATATGGGAATGGATAATTGAAGGTGGATGATTACACCGACTCAGATTTTGAATCTGATCCGGATGACCTTAAATCTACCTCTGGGTACATATTCACACTCAGTGGAGGAGCAGTGTCTTGGAAAATTTCCAAGCAAAGCACAACTGCAGACTCCACAATGAAAGCTGAATATATGACAGCCGCTGAGGCAGCCAAAGAAGCTTTTTGGATTAGAAAGTTCATAACTGAACTTGGACTGGTTCCTAGCATGGAAATGTTGTTGCCACTATGGTGCGAAACAACGAAGCAATTGTGCAAGCTAAAGAACCAAGTTCTCACAACAAATCTAAACACGACATGAGGAAATATCATATAATACAAGAAATAATTGGAAGAGGCGATATAGTCGTGCAAAAAATAACCTCAGCCGAAAACGTGGCTGACCACTCACCAAGCCATTATCACAGGCGGTGTTAGATAAACATCTTGAGAAGATGGGAATCAAATACCATTGCGATTAGCGTTGAGTGCAAGTGGGAGATTGTTAGGTGTATGCCCTCAATGCCTATGAGGAATTAGATTGTGTAGGGCTTAGATTAATTATTTGTACAAAACGTTTGATGTTTCCATTTATAGAGTAAAGGTTTTGATGTTGTTCATATAAATCTAATGGCATTTAAATGTATTAACCAAATTAGTCAAAGAGATTTCAAGATAGAGTTTCCACCTCATATGGACAAGAGGAGGCACTGGAACAATCCAATACTTAATCTCTAAAACTTGGAGTTCGTGAGTTAACGAATATTAATTGGGCATTAATATTCAACTCATATGACACCTTCTTTGACAAGGAAGTGCCAGTTGTACACTGATTAGATAGTGGGATCTGGTGTCATGAATAGGATTAATGGAATTAACATATTGGAACTCGACTCGTATTAATCCGATCACATGGGTATTTACTCTTTGACAGTTAATCTTTGGGAGAAACTCGTTCTATTAGAAGAACCAAATGAATCCCCTTCGGAGACACCAATTCAAGTACAAAGAAGTGAAGTGAACCTAAAACTCAAAAGACACAACCGTCGCCGCGACACTCTAGTAGAGTATCTCAATCGTCTGAGAGATATGGTTACCTTCATAAACAACAATATTTGTTTGCTGTAGCAAATGAAAGCCATGGAGATGCTCCCTCTAGCAATTAGCAAGCAGCGACTGATATTGATTCTGAAAAATAGCTAGAAGCCATGAAAACAGAGATGGATTCGATGTATTCGAACCAAGTCTGAACTCTTACTGATCTCCCTGGGGGTGTACAACCAATAGGGTGTAAATGGATCTATAAGAGAAAGATTGGTCCGGATGGCAAGGTAAACACCTATAAGGCCATACTTGTCGCGAAAGGTCATAGTAAAAAAAAGGGCATTGACTATGACGGAACCTTTTCGCCCGTAGCAATGATCAAGTCCATTCAAATTCTGATCGCCATTGTAGCGAACCTAGATTATGAATCTATCAAATGGATGTGAAAACCACATTTGTAAATGGATTCCTCGAGGAGGACATTTATATGCAGCAGCCCAGAGGTTTTATATCTGATGTAGATTCTCATAAGGTTTGCAAGCTAAATAAGTCCATTTTATGGACTTAAGCAGGTGTCTCGCAGTTGGAATCAACGGTTGGATTAAGAAGCAAAATCTTATGGATTCATTAAGAATGAAGATGAATCGTGTGCCTATAAATTGTCCAATAGGAGCAAGTTGACATTCCTAGTTTTGTATGTAGATGACATATTGCTAATGGATAATGAAATAGGCTCGTTGAAATCAGTCAAAGCATGTCTTTCAAGCACATTCTCCATGAAAGACTAAGGAGAAGCAACCTACATTATTGGAATTCGCATCTACCGGGACAGAGCGAATCGGATGTAAGGTCTCTCCCAAGCGCTGTACCTAGAGAAAGTCCTTAAGAGATATGAAATGAGTAACTCTAAAGGAGGACTTCTACCCATAGGACATGGAATACATCTCTCTAAGTCTATAAGTCCGAAATTGGATGAGGACAGACTAAAGATGAGTAAAATTCCATATGAATTGGCAGTGAGATGTCTCATGTATGCAATGTTCTGCACGAGGCTTGACATAGCCTACGCTGTTAGTGTAGTTAGTCGGTTTCAAGCTAACCCAGGTGAGCAACATTGGATGACTGTGAAGACTATTCTTAAATATCTTAGAAGAACAAGGGATATGCTTCTCATGTATGAAAATGAAGAAATGAGAGTAGATCGATATTCTAACTCAGACTTCCAATCTGATGTCGATGATTGAAAATCTCCACATGGTTTTATTTTCACTCTGAATAGTGGAGCATTGTCTTGAATATGAGGGGGGTGTTTTGGTAATTATATAATAAGTGAAGGGGTCAGTGTGTAATTTTTCTTAATTTTAATTCCAAGAAAAGGGAGAAAAGAAAAAAGAATATGGAGGGGCACGAAGGGCCATGGGCATTACTAAATTAAGTCGTGGAGAGCACAATGAACTTCTAAAAACCAGGTCAACGGTCAACGACACAATTTTTTTTAAGTGTTCACCTCTCTCCCTCTGTTTCTCTCTCTAACCCAAACAAAGCTATCCCCTTTGCCCTCCCTCCCTCCCTCCCTCTATTTCCTCAACCCTCCCTTTCTCTCTTTGCTTTTTCAGATTAACAAAAAACGGAAAATTACCTGAAAATTTGATCAAAAGCTATGGAAAAGATCCCTCTTGATAAATCCAATAGCTTCACCAAAAATGCCCAAATTATGCCAACAAGCCCTACAACACCACATTCAGTTTCGTTCAGTGATGATCAATTCACTGACGTTGATCAATTCACCAACGCCATTTCCACCATCAATGACAAGTCCTCCAGCCTCCCAGAGGTCCCCGACTGCATCGAGACCTTATCGAAGATTGTCGAATCCAGGATCGCAAAGTACAGTTCCGGCGAAATTAATATGAAAGTTGGCAAGATGACCGAAGAGGATTCTTTTTTCATCGAGGCCGTAAGGCGCATTTCAAAATTGACGAGTGCGTTGAGCGAGTTTTCATCGGATTCGAATGCCAACCCGTCGTTGAATCAGACCAGCGTTGTGTTGCAACGTGCCATGGCGTTTTTAGAGGAAGAATTCCGCGCGTTATTGGAAGATACCAGCAGAAATGAACCGGATCATGAGAATTTACCGAACATTCGTAAATTCTCGTCCTTCAGTTCAAAGAATCAACAAGAACATTCCGACAGATGTGCTTTCCAACGGGAGCAGGATTCCGGCGAATCGGATGAGTACGCAGCGTATCCACCGGAGCTTGTGGTGAAATTGAATAAGATCTCGACGACGATGATTTCCGGGGGATACGAAACGGAGTGCTGCCAGGTGTATTTTATTGCCCGTCGAAATGCGATCAAGAACCAGATGAACAAGCTGGAATTCGAAAAAATAAACATGGATGAGGTGGTGAAAATGCCCTGGGAATCGCTTGAGACAGAGATTTCTCGGTGGATAAAAGTGGTGAAGAATTGCTCCGATGTCATTTTTCCGGGAGAAAAAAAGCTCGGCGAATCTGTATTTTCCGATTATCCGTTGATTTTTCGGAATTTATCGGGCAATCTCGTCCGAGTAGTTGTGATTTTGCTCCTTGATTTTGTGGAGGCGACAGCGATGGCAAAGAGATCAGCCGAGAAGCTGTTTAAATATTTGGATATGTACGAAACACTGCAGAATTTGATTCCTGCGATCAGAGGAGAATCATGCTCCGACGAGCTAATGGAAGAAGTTGTTGTCAGTATTGACCGGATTGGCGAATCGGCGGCGAGTATTTTCTGCGAGCTAGAAAATTCGATCAAAGGTGATGCTGCGAGAACTTCTGTCCCCGGGGGCGCAGTGCACCCACTCACGCGTTATGTGATGAACTATCTTAAATATGCATGCGAGTACAAAGACACGCTCGAGAAAATATTCGAAAAACATGCAGAGTTGGAGAATAAATACATTAAACCCCAATCCAACCATTTGTCGTCTCATGATATAGAAAAAGAAGGTGAGAGCCCACATGATTACGACACAGCGTCCAGTACGACGCCGTTTTCAATCCAGGTAGTGATGGTAATGGACCTATTAGATGCAAATTTAGAACAAAAATCGAAGCTATACAGAGACCCATCTTTATGTTACGTATTCTTGATGAATAATGGTAGGTACATTTTGCAAAAAGTTAAGGGGTCAACTGAAATTCGACAAGTGATGGGTGACACGTGGTGTAGACGAAAATCGACGATTGTGAGACAATACCACAAGAATTACCAAAGGGAGACATGGAATAGAGTGTTGCAATGTTTGAATCACGAAGGTTTGTCAGTGAATGGGAAGGTTAATAAGCCACTTCTTAAGGAGAGATTCAAGATTTTTACCACAACTTTCGATGAAATTCATAGGACGCAAAGCATGTGGGTGGTGAGCGATGAGCAGCTTCAATCGGAGCTTCGAATATCTATATCTTCGGTGGTGATACCGGCTTACCGGTCATTTGTGGGGCGGTTTAAGCAACACTTGGATAGTGGAAAGCAAGCTGATAAGTACATTAAATATCAACCTGAGGATATTGAGACCTTAATTGAAGGTCTCTTTGAGGGTAATACTGCTTCAATGGCTAGGAGGAAAACATAGTTTGAGTTCGTTTTGTTGAGTTCATGAATTTTCCTTTCCTCTTTCTGAATTAATTAGCATGGTGATTTTTGTATCGTACCTGCAATTCGTTTAATTTTTTTTTTTTTTTTTTGATCATTCTAAATTGCTTTTGGTAATGTAATATAATAAGAAATTTTATCCCCCGGGTGTTCTCTTAGTCATTCACGGTACGTATATTTTGTGTATATATTTTCTAGGATAGGACTTGCAGCAATGCAAAGATTTCATGCAAAGGTTTACCATTTTGTGGTAATATTAATTGCTATGATGAAACAGACTATATTATGGTTTCATGAACATACAATGTGGTCATTAGATGTTAATACAAATAAATATCAAAGAAATATTCTAGTCCGCTCCTGACTCGGTCGCAATCAAGTATATTTCATAAAATAAGTGACTAATCATATAATAAGTGTAATTCACTTATTATATAAAATAAACTCTAGTGCTATCGAGGTGGGAGCAGACTAGAAATCAATAACAAGTGTTGATAGATGATTGTTGTGTTGGTGTCACAATGTAATTATCCCATGAGCTTACATGTATTATTTCGCTAATCTACTCTCTTAGTTCAGATATTTCCGAACTATGAGAGTTGAGGGATATTTTCTAGTCGGCCCAAATAATATAAGTAAGCCCGACAATAGATAGATGTAGTATCACTGTACTCGGTCCATGGGCCGTTACTCCAAAGTGAAAGCATCAAAATGGTATAAGAAGCCCTAATTGTGATAAGTGTGTGGGACTTGGGACATAATATTAATTCATGTATTCAAATCGGCCCAAATAATATATTTCACCTACATCTATCTATTGTCGGGCTTACTTAATTTGGTTTAGTGATATGGTGGGCCAATTACAATTAGCATGTTAAATAAATTTATTAATCAGTAAGGCCCACTATAAATTGCTACATAAAATCTATAAGCAGGTACAAGCTTAGATTTGTGACTCAACGATTGAGGAAAAGGCTAACATTTGGATATTATTCACATGGCCTAATTTCATGGGAAATGACTAGCTAATCCTTCTTTGATTCGAGTAACTGTATGCCATTATCTATGCCCCCACTTACTGGATCACCCCATATTTTGTGGGATTTGTGGTAACTAATTGGATTGGGGGTTTATAAATAAGGCCCTCTGATGCAGGCCCAAAAGAACAAATACGTCCAGCCCAAATATCAACATTACGAAGAAGTACCAGAGCCCACAATAGACCTTCTAGACTTGAGGAATACGTTTAATTGAGAGAATATAATTCTGTTATTTCCATTATAATGTGTCAGACTACATCATCAGAATTTGTTAGGGTTATCCTTGTAGTTAAATGACTTTTTTGATATGAATGAGAACAAGAATAGACTTGCACTTTTTGTTATCTCCTCCCCTTTTCTCTGCTCCTCTCTCTGCAACCTGGGGCCATTCAATAGCCTCGATCCAATTTGGGCTATTGAGGGGGCGGGGGGGGAGGTCATTTAGTAAATTAGCCTCCCCTATTGTTGATCCAATGGCCAAAATTGGATCTAAATCAATGGTTTCGGTCCAACATAGAATTTCATCTGCAATCTGCCATCCCCTTCTATTTGTTGTTAGGAATCCTTCAAAGTAAAAATGCAGTGGAATAAACCATTTTCGGATTCCTAAACATGGATCACTTTAACAGGAATAATGATTTTTAATCAGTTTTCCAAAAACTAAACGAAATAGATTACCTTATCGATTTCGTAGAAATTCTTCACGTAACAGCAACTCCTTAAGCTCCTATCTCTAAAGATGCATGCGAAATGAACCTTCAAAAGATCTTCAAAAACTTCCTCGGTTATGGTGGTGGACGGCTAGGGCAAGCTTTGGAGGAGGGAGGATTCTCTTTCCTTTTGTGTTATGCAACTAGGTTAAAGTTGTTTTGACTTGTAAGTGTTGGAGTTATCTTGTAACTCCTTGACTTAACAAACAAGTCGGAGTCCTCTAGGACTCTCAATATGGCAGCCCCCTAGGGCTCCAAGTGGACGTGGGTGGGCTTTAAGTTGGCCCATTCAACTTAGCCTACCTTTTAACATGTATTTAATTTAAATCTATTTAAGTTCCAATACATATTAAATAATTTAATCTAATCTAATTAAATTAAATATTTAACTCATTGATTTAACCAATAGATCAATGCGTCCATTTAATTACATCTTTCTAAAAGATTATCACAAAAAGACATCCTGTTCATTTCTTATAGCACAACTTTTTAGGTTCGTCTCAATTGGCAACAGGAGGAATAACCAAAGGATGTGAGTGTCACCTAGCCAGTCCCGTGGACTCACATCGTAATCCAATTGAGTACAAAATGAACGAATCATTTATGAACCTCTGGACCATAAATACCATATGAGAGTATAAGCCCTTCAATGATGTATCCCGATGAATAGAGAGTCATGGTTTATGTCAAACTCACTAAACTTGATAATGTGTTTGTAATCGTATCATGATGAAATTACCAAACTACTCTCCACGTCCCACATGAGTTAGTTTTATTGCTTTGGCCAAAGACTTATAATTTCATATGCATATGATTGCACATGATACTTTCTCATTTACTATCGAGAAAGTGAATCCCATCTTGGCGATTACTGAACAACTGCTACTTGACTCATAGAGATCACTCTAGTAACAAATTCAATAATGCAAGCACATTGATCATGAACCCTCATGTCTAAGGCCCACGCATACTATTATGGTCAGTAATCCAATCATTGACAGACACCGAGTAAATACCCATGTGATCGGATTACAGCGAGTCGTGTTCGAATATATCAATTCTATTGATATATCTATGACACGTGTCTCACTATCCCATAGTGTTCGACTGACACTCCTTGTCAGAGCATGTGTCATACAAGTCGAATCTTAATGCCCAATTAAGATTTCTTGACTTGCGAATCCTTTTGAGTGATCAGGAATAAGACTCTCCCCGTGCCAAATCTTTATTCCATAAAGGGAGAAAAGTCAACCTCGGTATACAAGGACTGTTTGTTCAATACTTATTAATGCCACAAAGTTTTACATGAACAGAATAATAATTACCTTTATTAATCATTAGTTTGTACAACATAATTGAATAGCCTATACAATCTATTTGTCCTAATTGGTATCTAGTGCATATACCTAACATCTTTCTGTGCCCAAAAAATGCTTCATTTGGTGCTCTCGTTGAGCTTCCATGGTTGAAGGTATGCAAACCCGAGCCAAAGCCGTGGATGAATCCCTTTCCAAAATCCATGACCAACTCGCCTCCCATGACAAACTCTTCTCCAAACTTGATTTCATCTGTGATACGGTTCAGCAACATTCATCCACTCTTCTTCAAAACTCTTCTGCTTATGATTCTCTGGCCAAATCCTTATCCGCACAGCAGCAACTTCTAGCAGATCTCATGCTCAAAATGTCTAAACTCGATAAATCTCTATCGCAACCTCCTGTTCTGTCGTTACCTACCTCCCCAACCCCATATCAACTCCCCTTTCCCAACACTACTCTTCCGTCCGATACCCCACACTCTTTGCGCCTGCCTAAACTTGAGATCCCTTTCTTCTACGGGGCCGACGTTCTTGACTGGGTTTTTCCAGGTAGAACAATTCTTTGAGTATCACTCCACTCCCGCTGACAGTCACCTTCTTGTTGCATCATTTTATGTGACAGGGCCAGCATTACGTTGGTTCAAGTGGCTCACAAGTACTTAACAACTCTCCTCTTGGGACATGTTTGTGCTTGATCTCACGGTTTGCTTTGGACCTTCTACCTATCAAAATTCTGAGGCTGCCCTGTATAAACTTTGCCAAACCTCATCCGTCGGCGACTACATGCTGCAATTTGAAGAACTCTCCACACAAACCCCTGGTCTCATCAACACCAATCTCCTTAACTGCTTCATTTCAGGCTTAAAACCTGACCTCAAACGTGAACTCCTCCTTCTCAAACCATCCACTCTCTTCAAAGCCTAGGGCATGACTAAACTTTTGGAGGAGAAATTCACTGCTTAGGGATTTTCTTCCACTCGTTTTTCTTCTACGCACAATTTCTCATACTTCAACTGGCCTCCTCCTTCTACTCCACCATTTGCTCAACTTCCCACTCCCCATTTTCCACCTCCACGAATACCATCCTTACCCATCAAACGCCTTACACCCGCTGAAATGGCTACCCATCGCGAAAAGGGGCTCTGTTTTAATTGCGATAACAAATTTACCCCTATAATAAATGACGTCCTCCCTAATTTCTTTGTCGTATGGCCGATATCGAGACGAAACCATATTTTTCGGTGGATCCCGACGATTCCCCTTCCCTCGAACTGCCTCCACCACCACCCGATGAAATCAACCCTACTATATCACTTCACACATATACAAGGCAATTAGTCCATACCACCTTAAAAATTGTGGGTTCTATGCAGGGCCACTCCGTCGTGATTCTAATTGACGGCTGATCTACACACAATTTCATCCAAAACTGACTCCCCACTCACTTGGGATTTACAATTCAGCCGTCTCCTCACCACAACGTATCTGTGCTGGGTTTTGCTCCAAAATTGCAATCCTTATGGGCCAAAATAAATTTCTGGTGGACCTCTTTATATTGCCAATTTATGGGGCCGACTTGGTGTTGGGTGTTCATGGCTTGCAGAATTGGGCCCAATTTTGTTTGGTTATCGGGCCTTATGGATGGAGTTTAATTATGGGCCTTTTAAAATACATCTTGATGGGCTGACCAACCTAACCCTTACCTCTATTTCCCCCACTCAACTCAAATGCAACCTTGAAACTAACTTTGTTTTATCATTTTATCACATCTCCATCTCAGCGCCACCCTCCTACACTTACCCCATACACTCTTCCACTCCGATGGACCACCACAAATCTCTCACGGCATTACTAAATTCCTTCTCCACACTCTTTGATTCCCCATCGACTCTCCCTCCTCCACTCCCATTCGATCATAAAATCCCTCTCCTCTTCGACAACCCTATTAATGTGCGGCCTTATCACTGCCCCCACTTCCGAAAATTAGAAATCGAACGATTGGTTTCAGAAATGGTATCTGATGGTATCATATACCCCAGCACCTATCCTTTTTTTCATCGGTACTTCTGTTCGGAATAAGGACGACACTTGGCGGTTTTGCATTGGCTATTGCGCCTTAAACGCCGCCACAGTCAAGGAACGTTTTCCTATGCCCACCGTCGATGAGCTCCTGGACGAATTGCACGGAGCCACCATTTTCTCTAAACTAGACCTCCACGCGGGCTATCATCAAGTTTGCCACCTTCCACTAGATATCGCCAAAATAGCGTTCTGCACGCACGAAGGACATTACGAGTTCACGGTATGAGTTCACGGTAATGCCTTTCTGTCTCTCCAATGCCCCTTCAACTTTTTAGGCTCACATGAATTCTGTTCATATTGCTCTTCGACGACATCCTCATATATAGCCCTAATTGGTCCACACATCTTACTCATATTCAATAAGTCCTTACTCTATAACTGCAACACCATTACACATAAAACTTTGCAAGTGTGAATTTGCTAGTCCCACTCTACCTTACCTTGGACATAATATATCAGCCACAGGGGTAGTTGTTGACCCCAAAAAAATCACCGCTATTAAATCCTGGCCCCAACCCACAAATGTCAAACAACTCCATGCATTTTTAGGCCTCGCGAGCTATTACCGCAAATTCGTTGCCAACTTCGCCTCTACTACTATGCCAGTCACTAATCTCCTTCGAAAACAAGCCTTTATATGGACCGACCCCGCTTCGACAACTTTCCAATCCCTAAAATCAGCCCTCACTTCAACACCCATCTTAGCCGTTCCAAACTAAACTGACCCTTTTTTCCTTCAGATTGATGCCTCAGGTTTAGGGATTGGAGCAATTCTTCTTCAAAATAACCAACCCCTCGCATTTTTCAGCAAACAAATGAGTTCCCGGATGCAATCCACTTCTGCTTATGAGCAGAAAATGTTTTCCATACCAAAAGCCGTAAAAATATGACGTCAATATCTCCTCGGGCGCCATTTTTTCATACAAACAGACCACCAAATCCTCCGTGAACTCCTCGCACAAACCATACAGACCCCGGCGCAATAAAAATGGTTTAGTAAGTTATTGGGATTTGATTTTGATATTGTATACTGTTGGGATCTAGGTATGAACCCCTGGGGATGCCGGCGCAGCGGAATGTATAAAATTAAAAAAATAAAGCGGCATCCCCGAAATTAGGGCTAGGCAGACATTGTACCATCAGATTCAAAACTATCCTAGAGATAAGTTTCCTCTGTTTACCTTTTGAAGACCAAAAAACAACAACGTCTTTTTAAGCAACTCCCTGTTATACCTATCCAGATTGAAATTGACCTAGCGCCCCAAGTGTTGTGCCTCTAAGTTTATCCACACCTTAGCTCGTACCCTCCATTATCTCCACCAGTGCTTAACTTGTACCCTCGATTATCTTCATTAGTGCTAGCAAGGAGAATATTGAATCTTAGCTTAAGAAGAGGGTAGGAATATATTTTGGTGTTCTTCGTACTCAACACATGAGTTGGAAGAATATTTGTAAAAGAGGTGGAAGAGATGAAGAGAAAGAAGTAAAACTTAAAACTTTTGTTTTTTTATCTTATGAAAAAACTCTTGAGAGAAACATAATTGATTGATCAAACTTATTAAACAACAAAACATGATGGTCCCAAGTGGCATACGAAAGGGTCTAGAAGGGGGGGGGGGGTTGAATAGACCCTGAAGTCTTTTTCGACTTCAAAAATTTCGTATCACTTTTAAAAATTTGAACGCTTAAAGAGCTGAACGCTAGGTCAGGCGCTACAGTAAAGATAACTTATACTTAGTGATTTTAACAATTTACCAAAGTATGGTAAAACTTAGATCTCTTAATCAGGGTTAGCATAGCGGAAATGATTTTAAAGCTTTAGCGTTCGTTTTGGTTAAATAGTCGCTTAACCGTTTTATTTGTCTTTTTCAAAATAAATGATAGAATATAAAGTAAGACAATAACACAAGAATTTGTAAGGTTCAATGGATGGTGTAATCCTCGCTACGTCCTTCTTCTCCTTGAACACTTGGAGGAATTCCACTAAATTGATTATCGAAGGATCACACAGAGGCTTCTACAAAATAGAGGAGGGGATGATGATCTTGGGCTCCTTGATCACACAGACTTCAACACTAATGAAGATCTTCACTAACAAGCTTCTCTCACTCAGAAATACTGCTCGTAGAGTCAACAACTTTTTCACACAGATAGATGAGGTTGAGGATTTGATCATAGGTTTGTTTGATTTTAGGAAGTTCAAACAACTTAGGTTATCTCAATAATAGTGTATGGTTCTTCTTTGAAGATATTTGAGATATCTATGACTATCTCGAATGTATGTAAAAAGCTTGGAAGAATTTTGGCTATGGAGTTTCTAAACTTTTCTTGAGAAAGTATTTCAACAAAGTTTTGACTTTCTTGTGTATGTATGTGTTTTTAGGGTTTGTTGAAGGGTACTATTTAGAGGCTATTGTTTTGGGATTTGTCCGCTGGACACATGTAGGTGCGTGTTTCTCACGAGCAAGTGAGTCATGCCTTTTCTTTGACATTCCTGAAATCCTACTGCACTGATTTGATGTGGCAGGTTTGAACTCTGAAATTCTGACAGTCTAAGCCAGTAGGTAGCTTGCTCCGTATACAATCTAAGCTTATCACATTTAATGCTCTTATCAAGCATTTAATGCATTTGAATTTTTTTCCCGCTGGAAATAAATGCACGTTAAATGATTGCATTTAAGTCCTTAGTGACTTCGGAATTTATTTCAGGTGAATCTGATCTTCTTGATCACTTGAGTGCTTTCATCGCTTGATTCATGTATCCTGAAACAATCCATAGCGATTGATAGTCGCTCAAGACAAAATCTTCATTTTAGATTGATTTCAGATGTTCATCTTCAACTACATCTCTAATAGACTCACCTAGAATTCTACTAGCGACTTGGTATCCAATACTTAGTCTAAAATCTACAAAGATAAAACTTACAAGAACTAGCAAGATTACAAACTTTCAAACGCTTATACAATTGTTCTATGAAAACATAAACTTACATTCTTTCGAGGTCTAACTAAAATCCTATTTTGTCATCATCAAAACATCTAACATGAAATTTCCTAACAAAACACATACAAATATATATATATATATATATATAGGGTACACACACATACACACTTAGTGTGTGTGTTCACACTAAAAAGGTGTGTATCTATATATATGTATATTATTTTATTTAGTTTCCATTCTTTCTCAAACTCTATTCCTTAATTAATTGGATATCTTTCCAACTAACAAGATATTTTCATATCTATCCAATAAGATCTTTTCCATATAATTAGTCAACTAACTAATTAATTAGATCTTACCATATCTATAATATCTATCCGAATATATTTATAAGATCTTTCCATATCAATTAGTTACCTAATTAATTAGAATGGATACTACCAAATATATTATAAGATATTATATATATATATATATATACATATACATAGACTTGGTGAACAAGACAAAATCTTTCCACCATATCTATCCAAATACACGCCCGTACATGTATAATCATATATATGTGTGTATATATATATATAGTTTCTCTTTCACATATTAATTAATTAGACCACTAATTAATTAACTAGTCTTTCCCAATTTAATAGCCCAATATTAAATTATAAGTCTATTGTTAATTAAGACCACTTAATTAATTTATTTCTTTTCCCGATCAATGAATTCCAATTAATTAATCTCTCCATTAATTCACAAAGAATTAACTAGCCAAAGTATTGTGTGTGACCCCTTAGGCTCATTAACAAGCTAGCAATAAGTCCTACCACAGGCTAGATTAATTATTCACAATAATTAACTAGGCCTTGGATTAATTTCACCAATTAACCCAAATCACCTATTGGTCGTGGTGCGATATCTAGCAATGTTGCCACGACTTCCTAGATGTTAACGATGAAAAATGCAAACTTATCTAGATCTTGATCTTTGTGTGAGTTGAATCCCTTCATCTTGTTCTCGTCTAAGAACTAGGGTTTGGCGACGGTCGAAACCCTAATAGCCTCAGAAACTATGACTATGTTGGCTCAACTAATGATTTGGTCTTCTTAGCAGGGATTACCAATTCCTCTTATAAGACAATGCTCTGGCCAGAGACTTTTCGATCATTCAGCTTCACTCAACAGCATAAGAAATACCGGGTACTTATGACCCTGGATGAATCCCTTCCGACTGTCAATTGTTCTGCTGTACTATCAGATTATACCCAACATACACGCCATATGACTCTCCTGGAATGCGCGTACATATGAAAGTAGAGTGGGTAGTACCCTTTCCAATGACATCTCAGGTTTAAGGATTATCTCACACTATGAAAACTGAAGGATTCCAAGTTCAACAGCACCAACGAGGAATCCTTGTGGGGTCGTTTAATTCCGTAATCAAGTATGAATCTTCATACATGTATTGTCGTACAAGCTATCAACAATGGAACGCGTTGACCTCTTCGAAGAGTTACATGCACGAACAAGTCTTGACGAGGCCAGTGATATCCCACATCTCACAACCTCTATGACTTGGAACAATATTTAGGATTACGGTCTTTGAGAGCATTCCATATGTATCCCGACCGCTCCCCTAACCATATGTAATCCATGGGATCTTTATCTATACTAACACTAGTTAGAACAATAAAGAAGCATTCTGTAATAGGTTTGATATAATCTAAGTGATAAGACTGACATAGTGTTAATGTTTAAGCCAACAGATGGCTTGCTGGGCACATAATACTTTCAATCTCCCACTTGTCCAAGAGCCTACTATTCCCACACAGGTCCATCGTCCAGATGTCCTATTGATCATAGCTATTACTCAAGGGTTTTGGTGAAAAAGGGTTGCCACGTTTCCGTCGAGTTGACTTGTTCCACTTGAACGTCGACTCTGATAAAATCATCTCTTAGATTATTCGGTTTGCCATTAGGTATGTCTAGATAGTTGGTGAGACCTCTGCTCCTTTTCAATAGCTTAAACCCTTATCGATAATTATAGCACTTATGTACTCAATATTCAATTAGCAGAACCTCATAGGTTCACCTATCTAGCTACCTTTTATCACCGCATTCTTATGTGTGGCTTAAATGGTAGAGTTAACCTCTGTCTCTTCTTAAGAGACGTCCTCAGCCTTTTCTTTCCCATTTGGCTTAAAACAAATCCTCGATCATCACTTAAGTTCATGTCTTAAGACTAGAGCTTCTAGTTCCAATTTTCCCATGTTGTTATCCAATAAACAACACCAATCCAATCTATTGGATCAAATTGGAGTTCGACTTTATACATGAGATGTGTTAGTCAACACCAAATTAAACTCATAGAATTGCATCCACCTTTCGGTTGTGCTTTACAGGAAGAATTACCTTTTAATTCTTCCATGTTGAGATTAGTTAACATAATATCCATGCGTTTGGATTGAAAAGGATTATGGCAACCCAATGGCCCGCACATATTGCTATCTTTGTGCAATTGGGGTGCCATTCCTCTTTCAAGTCCATTTTGGAAATTGAGATGATGATCACATGTACATTACTCATGTAACGTTACCAACATATGATACTAACAAGCCAGTTGTATATCTATTAACCTTTAGAACTTATGTTCAGAAAAGATTCAATCAGTAGATTGATCTTTGAAGCACTCACGCTGTTAGGATGACTTCCACTACTTGTCAAGATTTATTGACTTTTGTCATATCCACCGTCAGCATTTTTCGGCTCGAAGGATATGGAACTTCTGTTCACAGCTTTACAGGTTTACTAGTCTATTCATTTTAACTGTCATTGGTGTTTATGTTTATTGAGTCCTTAGTTTTCATTACTATCCTCATTCTTTCATAAAAGAACTCCTTTACCTTAAAGGTAGGATATTATGAAACGATCCCTTTCGTTCCAAGGTGTAATGAACATAAGGATACTCGTAAACACAAGACAAGAGGATCTATTATCCTCAAATTCTCCCACTATTTAATTGACACATGCAATACCTTTCACATCTAATGCGACCATTTTAGGGTTACACTCATTATTCTATGTCTAATAGATTAATATGCTCGCCTAGGTTATTACCTTGGTAGCTAGATCAATGTATACATTTGTTGAGCGATATGAGTCAAATGTTATGAAGATACCATGTCTAAATATCTAAGAATTAATTGTAGAACCATAAATAACAAAATGTAGTTTAATAAAAAAATTTGAATCTCCACCCATACACCAAGGTGGAGTGAAACATGGTTCATAATGTTAGTTCAAAAACACGATAAAAACATTCTTCAAAACATTGTCTCATATTTAAAAACGATAAATAAATGATTTCTTGTCCTTTAGCCTCAGTCGTGAAAAATGCCTCCATGGCATCTTCAAGACTACGACCTCATTTATTTGTTCCTTGCTTCTTCTCACCATCTGCAATCCATTGCATATGTGAATACCATAACAATGTCATAACACTTAAGAAGCATAGTTAACTAAAAAGTTAACTTTACAAAAAATGTAACTTTAGTGCGCTCACAAGAGGCTCAGGGAATTGATCTTTCCAGTGTCCCTTCTTCTTGCAGTTAAAACATTTCCCACTTTTCCCTTTGACTTTCTTGATACCGTCCTTTGCCTGCAGTTCGTTGCCCTTCTTCTTCTTCTTTTTTCTCCATTTGTTTTTCTTCTTACCAATAATGGGAGATGAAGAAGTGTCAGCAAGCAACACAGGCTTAGTCTTATTGACCATTGCCTCAGCAGTGCCCAACATGTCCAATAACTCAGGAAGAGTGGCAACCAATTAGTTCATGTTGAAATTCACTATGAACTGATCGTAGGTAGGAGAGAGCGACTAAAGCACTAAATCAATAGCCAAGTCAAGATTGATGGGCACCTCCATGTCATTGAGTTTGTTCACCATGGCAATCATTCTCAAGACATGGTCGGTGACCGCTGTTCCTTCAGTCATGTGAGCTCTGAATAACTCACGAGAGACAACAAACCTCTCACAGCGTGTCTTAATGCCGTATAGCTCTTCCAGTGTAGCATCAGTTTCTGATGTGTGTTCCACAGTGTCAGACTGCCTCCGTAACTCATTAGTCATGGAGGCCAGAATGAGACAACACACATAGATATCGTCTTCGCACCATTTCTCATGTGCATCACGAGCAGCCCTTGGAGCACTTGCCTCTGGTGCAGACTCAATAGGCTGAGTTAAGACATAGATAAGACTTTCAGATTGCACCAGAATCTTATGGTTGCGATACCAGTCAGGGAAGCTCGGGCCATTAAGCTTATTAGTTTCAAGGATTACCGAAAGTGGATTTTTATCCATTTGACAGTTTCTTTACGAAAACAGAAAAACATTAGCATTCAATCATAGATTACATCCACATGAAATTATGGAAATTTAACTTCATGTGTGCTCCCAATACTTTTTTATTTCCATCACCCCAGTGCCAGAAAGATGAGAAATGCAACAATTTCCAGTGGGCTCGAGCATCAAATGTCCCAACCTTATTCCACGACTCGTAAGACAATGGGTGGTAACATTGAACAGGCCAGACGGCCCCATCCACATCCAGGTGGTTCTCGAGATATTTGCCTCACATTTCATGTATGTCTCGAAAACACGATGCAACTGTATACTAGTCTGCATTTAAGTCCGACCCATCAAAATCTCACGCAATAATAGTAGCCAGGTGGTCCCACGACTTATGGGCGACTCCTTAGTGAAACTGAGACCCGTGTGCACTTCTAGTATTACTACCTGTCATGGTAGACAGCCTAGTTGTGATATTAGTACACTTAACTTGCCACCATTCCACGACTCGTGAGACAATGATGACAAGCCGCGCTATTCCCTCTCACATCTAATGATGGAAGGCACTGGACCTTATCAAGGGGCTTCTGGGCCCCCGACTTATCCATTTAGAGACTTAATATGGATATGGCGTCTTTCACATACAAGGTCTCACCATTTTTCAGTTATTTATCTTTTTTAGGTGATCATGCAGCAAAGCACACCATATACAAGATACTAACGATAAATAACAACAAGCATGCTATACACAAAGCTGTAAATGTGATCCTAGTCAAGCCAACCCTAAAAACACCCCGAGCTATCAAGGTGTCGACCAATCTAATCTAAGGACACAGATCCTATACTAAGGTCTTCACAGTTCCTCGAGCTTAAATGTCTCCATCATCGTCTTCAAGATGTCTTCATCTTCGTCTTCAAATTACAACAATAAAATAGAAAAAGAAACCTCACCCTCTCATGTACATAAAATGAAAACATGTCACGCAGGCCTCAAATTAAAACGACTAGTTTATGTCTCGACCCAGATCACCACATAATCACATAATACATGCTCACATCATGCTTTCATAAACATAAATTTACCGACTTTAATTAAAGATAATCTAATTCAATTAGTGGACCAATTAATTATTTTCTAAAAATAAATTTTAGAAAATCCCATGGAAAATTACAATTCTCCATTAACCCAAAAATTAATTCAATTTCCAAAACTCTAATATTATTCTATTCTAAGAATCAATTAATGTCATATTCATTGTCCAAGAGCTAAATAATAAATACATTTTGAAAAATAATAAAAAACTCCACTTTTTCATATAATCCGAAAAATCCCAATTTCAAAAATTATTTATTTTATTCGATTTCCAAAGTCCATAAAATACAAATTTTATCTCATACTTGGAATTCAAGTAAAACTCATATTCTTTGGAAGTCCATGAAGAAGTCCACTTCTTCATTTAATCACAAAGGCCCCAATTTTTTTTTTCAAAAAACTCGATTTCATTTTAATATCGAAAGTCAATAAAATACTAATTTTATTTCGTCCTTTCAAAATTTAAATGAAAATCCATATTTTGGAAAAACATGAAGAAATCCATTTCTTCAAAGAGAAACCAATTTAAAATTCAATTTATTCTAATTTTGAAAGTCAATAAAATACCAATTTTATTTCGTCCTTTCAAAATTTGAATGAAAATCATATTTTTGAAAATCCAATTTTATTATAATTTCAAAAGTCAATAAAATATAAATTTTATTTCGTTCTTTCAAAATTTAAATAAAACCCATTTTCAAAACCTCAATTTTATTTTAATCTCAAAAGTCAATAAAATACTAATTTTATTTCGTCCTCTCAAAATTTAAATAAAAGCCCATGTTTTTTGAAAAGTCCATTTTTAGGTCCAAGCCCAAAAATATATTCAATTACATTTTAAACCCAAAACATAAAATTACTAAATAACCCCAAAGAGCCAAATTGCAATTTACCAAAATTTGGAAAAAAACCTAGGGTTCTTACCCTAGTGGGCCGCCGTATTTCAATTCACCGAGGGGCAGCAGCCGCGTTGCCCTGTAGACACGCCATCGCATATAGCGCCCTCCGCGATGGCTCTCGCGAACAGCCGTAGCTGTTGGCGGTTCACGCGCATTGTTGCTGTCCTTTGATAGCGGCATCTTCGGTGGATCCGCGATGGCACGCGAGTGTTGTCGCGGGTTCAATAATTTTCTTCCACCGTCGAACCAAAACACGCATGAATATCCTTGAATAAAAAATGCAGCCATATCTAAATTTATAAAACGCAAATCTTAGATTTCGAAAAAATTTAATTTTTCAGATCCAAAACAATTTTCAGATTAAATGATTTTAATCGGTCCAAAAATAAAATCAGAAAATCCAATCCATTTTACATGCGATAAAACAAAATATAAAGCACATAAACATAAACACTTACAAAGAATTCGAGCCATGTCAAAACCTTAGCTCTGAAAGCACTGTTGGGATCTTGGTATGAACCCTCGGGGATGCCGGCACAGCGGAAGGTATAAAATTAAAAAAATAATGCGTCATCCTTGAAATTAGTGCAATCGGATTCAAAACTATCCTAGAGATAAGTTTTCTCGTGTTTACCTCTTGATGACCAAAAAGCAACAACAACTTTTTAAGCAACTCCCTGCTACACCTCTCTGGATTGGATTTGCTCTAGAGCCCCAAGTGTTGCGCCTCCAAGTTTATCCACACCTTAGCTTGCACCCTCCATTATATTCACCAATGCTTAGCTCGTACTCTCGATTATCTCCACCAGTGCTAGCAAGGAGAATATCGAATCTTCGCTTAAGAAAAGGGTAGGAATATATTTTGGTGTTCTTAGTACTCAACACATGAGCTGGAAGAATATTTGTGAAAGAGGTGGAAGAGATGGAGAGAAAGAATTGAAACTTAAAACTCTTGTTTTTTTATCTTATGAAAAAACTTTTGAGAGAAACTTAATTGATTGATCAAACTTATTAAACAACAAAACACACACACACACACACATATATATATACGGTATACACCACACATACACATACACACTTAGTGTGTGTGTGTGTTCACACTAAAAAGGTGTGTATATATATATATATATATATGAGAAAATAGCAGATACCCCCCAAACTATGAGGTGATGTGCGCTTTGCCCCCCAAACTATTAAAAGTTGCACTCAACACCCTAAACTATTATATATGTGTCTTTTGCCCCCTCGGTTAGCTTCGGGTAGCACACAGGGGGCAAAGTGCTACAAACTGCATAGGTGAGGGGGCAAAGCGCACATCACCTCATAGGTTGGGGGGGGGGTATCTGCTATTTTCTCTTTTTTTTAAATTCAAATATTCTTAATATTAACTTAACTCCCCTCGGTAAGTTTCGGGGAAATTTTTACCCATTCATCGTTCAATTTAAATCATGCATATTATGATTTATTTGGATTTTTCTTGAAATATTATTTCTAGGTTTGAAATAAATAATTTTCAAATATGAAAATAAGAAAAATAAAAATAAAACATGAAAATAAATAAGAAAACAATGAAAAGAAGTATAAGTTCAAATATTCATAATTTTCTAAAAACAAAAAAGACAATTCAAAAATCCGGAAACTTGAAAATAAATAAAAAAAAATGAAAAAAGGTATAAAAATAAAAAATTAAAAAAATAAAAAAATTAGCAAAATTTGAAAAAATAAAAAAATCTGGTGATGCGCGCTTTGCCCCCTCACCTATGAGGTGATGTGCGCTTTGCCCCCTCACCTATGCAATTTGTAGCACTTTGCCCCCTCTATGCTGCCCGAAGCTGACCGAGGGAGCAAAGTGCACATATATGATAGTTTAGGGTGTTAACTGCAACTTTTAATAGTTTGGGGGGCAAAGTGCACATCACCTAATAGTTTGGGGGGGGGGGGGTATCTGCTATTTTCTCTATATATATATGTATATTATTTTATTTAGTTTCGATTTTTTTTCAAACTCTCTTCCTTAATTAATTGAATATCTTTCCAACTAAGAAGATATTTCCATATCTATCTAAGATCTTTTCCATATAATTAGTCAACTAACTAATTACTTAGATCTTTCCATATCAATTAGTTACCTAATTAATTAGAATAGATCCTACCAAATATATTATAAGATATTATATATATATATATATATATATATATACATAGACTTGGTAATCTTGGACTCAACTCGGGCTTATTTTGCCCAACCCAGTCCTTCTAATCGCCTTTTGCATGATATATTATCCAACCCAATGGAACACCCCCAGTACTCAGTCTCTGATGGTTTGATTTGTTAGGAATCCTCTAGAGCGAAAAACACAGCGGAAGTGTTGGTCCCAAGTGGCATACGAAAGAGGCTAGCAGGGAAGGAGGTTGAATAGACGCTGAAGTCTTTTTCAACTTCAAAAAGTTTCGTATTAAAATTGGTTTGGATGCTTGAAAATATAGGCGCTTAGCTGAGCGTCTACTTTGAAGACTTTTTTGATAAGATTCACTTAGACTCAAGTTTTGAATACTATAACCATATAGGTTTAGGCGTTCAGTTCTTTAATCAGGGTTAGCTCAGCGGAATGATTTAAAAGTCTTCTCTTTGAAAGCTTTAGCGTCACAAGATGTTTCTTAGTTCCTTAGCGTTTAATTGTGTTTACTTAACAGATTTATGCAATAATGTGATAGTAAAGAAATTGACTGTAAAGTAAAGAACACCATATTTACAAGGTTCGTTGGGTGGTGTAATCCCAACTATGTCCTTCTTCTCCTCGAACACTCGGAGGCAATCCACTAAAATGATTCTCAAAGAATCACACAGAATCTTCTACAAATTAGGGAGAGATGGATGTTGATGACTTGAACTCCTTGATCACACAGATTTCTACTCCAAGACATTTCTATCCTCTTGCTTCTTTCACCCAGAAATAATGCAAGTATCCAACTTCGACTTCACACAGATCGCGAGGCTTGGATGGGTTTTGTTTCACGGTTTGTTTGATTTTTGAAAAGTTCAAACAACTTGAAATATCTCAATAATAGTGTGGGTTTCTTTGAAAAGAATGTTTGAGATATTGGTTGACTGTCTCAGGGATTGAAGAAAAGCAAAAAGAATATTTGCTTGAATGTTCTGGCTTTTCTAAAAGTTTGAGGTTTGAGACTTCAATTCAATAGAGTTTCAGCTTGTAAGCTTGTATCGTGATCAATCTCTTGATTTAGCTTGTTGTTGAAGTCTATTTATAGACAATTTTGGAAAAAATGTCTGTTTGACACATGCACAGGCGCGTGTCTCTCACTTCCACGAGTGAACCACTTTAGTCTTTTTTTCCTAAAAATCTGCTGCACAAAAGTTGGTGCTGCAGTCTCTCAAAAGTTAACAGTCTAATAGGGTGGCTTCTCCCTATGTCATGGAGTGCTTATCATATTTAATGTTGAACTCAACATTTAGTACATTTGAAATAAATGCCCGTTGGCAATTAATAATCTGAGAATATTTGCATTAAACTCCTTCTGGACTTAGGAATAAATTCAGGCGACATTTGGTCATTGATAGACGCTCAATCACTATTGAATGATTTATGTCCTCAATTGATACTTGGACGCTTGGATTCTTCATTTTTCATTCAGACTTCAGACGCTTGAGTTCTTCAAACTTAACTCTTTGATAAACTCACTCAGAAATTATCAGGTGCTTAGTCTAAAAACTATTTAGCCTAACAATCTAGAATGAAGAACAAATAAAAGCTATAAGAATCTAACGCTCAAAGCTTATACATAAATTCTAATAAAATCAGACTTACATATTTTGGGGTCTAACATAAATCCTATTTGTCATCATCAAAACTCTAATAAGAAATTTCCTAACAATTTTCCCCTTTTTGATGATGGCAATACTTACTCTTTTATAGTTCAATAGTTAGAAAGCCAAAATAAAAGTTAGCTTTGGTTAGTTAAGGTTAGTCTCAAGTACATGGGATGTAGAACTTGTCCACTTTCACAAACACGTCTTCTAATATTCCCATGGGGTGCTTTATGCTCCTATCTGCCAATTGAAGCGACATCTTTGTGTTTTTAATCTTTTGAAAGCCTAATTTCCTGCAAATTGAATAAGGCATTAGACTAACACTAGCTCCTAAATCACAAAGTGCCTTATCAAATTGAAATTTGCCAATAGTACAAGGAAGTGAAAAACTCCCTGGATCCTTTAGCTTTGGAGGAATGTTTAGTTGTAGTATGACACTGCATTCTTCATTCAACGAGATTGTTTCTACATCTTCCAATTTTTTTCTATTGCTCAACAGCTCTTTGAGAAACTTCTTCATTTCTGTGTTCAGCGTGTGGCTCAAATTCTTCGATTGTATTTTTGTGTATCAGAGTCACTGCATTACACTGTCCTCTCGGATTCTCCTCTGTTTGGCTAGGTAGTGTACCCTTCAACCTCGAATTCACTGAACTTGCCAATTGTCCAAGTTGTGTTTCCAAATTTTTTGTTGCTCCCACTACCAGATCAATTTTCGCTTCAAGATTCTTGAACCGTTTTTCTGTTCCATTAGCGAGCTTTTCAATAGTAAGCTCCCAAGCTTGTGGCTGTCTTTGTTCTTGAGGTGGTGGTCCTTGATGCTGTGGAGGTTGCTGCTGAAAGTTTTGAGGGCCCTGTTGGAAACCTGGGGGAAACTGATGCCTAGGAGGGAAGTCTTGAGCCCCTTGGTTTCTTTGACCTCCCCAAGAAAAAATGGGATGATTTCGCCACCCCAAATTATTAGTGTTGGAGAATGGATTTCCTGACTGGTTATTCTGATTGGAAATATACTGAGCTTGCTCCATGAGTGGGCAGTTAGTAGCCATGTGAGGTGCTCTAAAAACATCACAGGTTAAGGTAGGCTGAGAAACGACATTGATATTGTACTTGAGTCCCTCGAAGTTCTTCACTAGTGCATCCATCATAGCATTGAGCATGGTGAGTTCATCAACATTATGCATACCAGCTACTTTCTTTATGGACCGACTGTCACTCGCCCATTGGTAGTTATTGGATGCCATCTTATCCATGAGCACGAGTGCATCATCTGGATTCTTTCCCATGAAACTACCTCCTGCAGCTTTGTCGATAGTCATCCTGATGTCATATGACAAACCATTGTAGAAGGTTTGTACAAGCATCCAGCTTGGAATACCATGATGGGGGCATTTTCTTAGTAGTTATTTATATCTTTCCCTAAAGTGTTTCTCCATCTCCCTGCATGAATCCTGTGATTGCATTCCTCAACTAAGCTGTCTTTGCCGGTGGAAAATATTTGGTGAGAAATGCAGTCGACAAATCTGCCCAAGTAGTGAACTTATTTGCCGGTTGGTTTTTCAACCACTCCTTAGCTCTTTTAGATAGAGAGAAAAGGAACAGCCACAGTCGTATGGCGTCATCTGTGACTCCGTTCATCTTAAATGTACTGCATATCTCCAAGAAATTCCCCAGATGGGAATGAGGATCTTCCCTCTTAATGTCGCCTTCAAAAGCATTATTCTGTAGCATCTGAATGATGGCTGGCTTCAACTCAAAAGTATTTGCCTGAACATTAGGCACCACTATCCTCGAAGTAAAACTCTGATATGTCGGCGTAGCATAATCCCTGAGAGTTCTCTGTTCCTCAGCCTTTCTGAAACAAGAATCTCAAGTATCAAAATTCAAGCAGATAAAAATTCCAAAATAAAAATAAATAAATAAAAAAAATGTCTAAACTAATAAGAATCAACTTGTTATTGGTATTGGCTATTTGTTGCCTTCCCCGGCAACTGCGCCAATTTGTTAACCGTCCGTAACAACACGGAATCAAACAAATAATATAGTGAAAGTAAGATCGTCTCCACAGGGAAGGTTATCAAGTACCAAACGAAGTTTATCCTATTATTTAGACTATCGATTATCAAAGATGTGATTTTTAAACTAATTAAAAGCAAAAACTTAATAAAAGCTGAATTAATTATAAATAATTAAAACAGAGATAATTAACACAAATAATCAAATAACGAAAAGCCTAGGGATTAAGATTCCATCAAGGTATTTATATGGATTATTGACTTTCAATGGATTATCATTCTTACTTAAATTAAAGACCCAATTTCCTTAAATACATGAATACTCTCCCGAGATCTTCACGAGTACCCAACTAAATTAATTACCGTCACATCCATGATCAATAACTAAATTAGATGAATTCATTAAGTTCTATGAATATTGTTTAACAAGTCTCATGCAAAATTACCAATATCCCTATTAAGCAATTTAAACATGTGTATTAAATCTGAACCAATAAACTAATTCACTTCCCGGTACTTCTTAATTCATCTTAAATCATGCAATTGGTGATCAATCAATTACAAGCATTAAACAATCATTAATAGATAAACAAAACAAGAATCAAATTCATAAATTACCAATAAACCAAATTAATACGCAAGACTACATCTTAAACCCTATAAAATAATTTAGCAATGCATTATTAAAGAAAAACAAGAAATAAATTGCATTAATATAAAAATACTCATGTTCAACAATGGATGACTAGAAAAATACAACTTGAGAAGATGAAAGCTTCCAACTTCAAGAGATCTTCTTCAAGTCTTCTTTTTTTTCTCTCCAAGTCTTCTAACTCAATAATATGACTCTCTAACCTCTATTCTAGCCTAAAAACATTTTTTCCTCTTTCCTTAACTTAAAAGGAGTCTTAGATACATAAAATAGGCCATCCAAGTCATAAAATCAGCCCATGAAAATTATGAAAATTTGCAGCTGCACAACTGTGCAGTCTGCTTGTGCAAAATTTTTCTCTTAATTTTTCTTCAACAAAACTTTCTCGTGTGGCCTCTCTATTGTATTTATTCAAGTCCTCTTGGTTAACCTTCTTTATTCTCGTAAGAAACACTCCTTCAACTCATCAAAACAATCGCTTTTATGCCTACAAAAGAATTAAAACGACTTAGAAATCCAAATACGTAAATTAGGCTAAAAATAAAGAAAAAGACTAACTAAAAGGCATAAAATAAAGATAAATGTGAGGTAAAACATGATAAAATTATGTAAAATATGAAACCTAACAAGTACCGTGATCGCTCCTTATTCTTGCGACCTTAAGATTTTTCAATGTTTGAAGTTACCGAATAAGCGTTGTTAGCATGTCACATATTTCATCTTTGGATGAAAGAAATTCCACCCAAGTAAATAGAGAGAAATCATCTACTATCACCAAAGTATACTTTTTACCGCTCACATTGATTGTTTGAACGGGTCCAAAAAGATCCATGTGAAGTAGTTCAAGTATTCTAGAGGTAGATAGACAAAGTTTTCTCTTGAAAGATGATTTAACTTGTTTATCAATTTGACAAGCGTCACAAAGGCGATCATCATGAAATGGTCCTTTAGGTAATCCCTCGACAAGATTTAGCGTTATAAGTTGAGAGATTATCTTAAAGTTGAGGTGATTCATTTTTCTATGCTATAACCAACCTGTTTTAGATTCACTTTTAGTCACAAAACATGTAGGGTTGTTATCTATTGTTGAACCCCAATCTACCAAATACACATTGTTTGTTATTTTTCCTTTTAATTTAGTAGTTTTAGTCTTAGCGTCATTGATATAGCAACAGTCACTTGAAAACTTGACATCAAAGCCTTTATCACAAAATTGACTATGCTTAAAAGATTATGCTTAAGACTCTCAACATAATAAACATCACTTATCATGATATTCCCCCTATGCATAGTACCTATACCTTTGGTTTTATCTTTGGATTTGTCTCTAAATACAACCTGAGGACCATTGGTAGCTCGATAGTTGATCAAGAGATCCTTGGAGCCTGTCATGTGCCTTGACGACCCACTATCGATGTACCAAACAGATGTATCGGCTCTAGGTCTGGGTACCTGCAATCAAAAGGGAAGTTCTATTTTTTTTATGTACCCATTGTAACTTGGGTCCCTTCACATTAGTAGCGTTAGTCTGAATTAGAACTTTAGAAACGGATATTTGCTTGGTCTTCATTAAGGGAGGACTGGACTTCTTGGGTTTCGGTTTGTGTTGTGTGTGCTTCTTAGGTGTATAGTAATATCCTCGATTATAATAGTAATCATAATCATAGTCATAATCATAATCATCATAGTATCAATAATATGACCTTGACCATTGTGGATATTGATGCTGGTATTTTCTTGTTGCTGGCTTAGGGTGCACTTTTGGTGCTTGATGTTTAGCGCTTGATTCACAGTGATAAGGTTTATCCTTAGCCTTTTGAGCGTTTGGATGAACCTTTCTTTATGAATCATTTGCTTCCGTCTTTCCTTTGCCTGAGTCAGCATTGACTTTCTCATTTGGCCTCGTACTATTTTCTTTTGGTTCAACAGGTGTTTGACTTTTTGAACATTTCTCAACAAAGAATATACCCTTTCCTTTGTTGTTCGCCGTAACATTAGATTTATTTGGTAGTTTACTGAATTTTTTGCATCTTAAACTAATCTTTTCACCAAATAATCTTGTTACCGCAGTCACATTGTCTAGCTTTCTTGAATCTTTAGACAATGATGAGACGAGCTACTCTGATTTAGCAAGTCTAGCAATCAGCTCAACTTCTCTCTTAACTATTATATCAAGATCACTTTTCAATTGAATAATTTCACTCTCAAGCGATTGGTTCTTCTCAATGCATTGTTGCTGAACTTGAAACTCTACCTTGAGCGTCACATTATCACTCTTGGGTGCTGAAATGATATCGAAATGATTTTGATACAATTTGGCAGCATCTTGACAATATTTATAGTATTCTTTTACTTTGTCAATTAACTCTTCATAAGAGAGAGGATAAGCTAATTCAGTGTTTACCTCAGGGGATGCTTTATCATCTCTGGCCATGAAACAAATAAGCGCCGAGTCATCCACTGGCTCATCATCATCACTACTCTCCTCTAAAGACTCCAAATCTTCAAGTGCGGATGCTGGTTCTGACTCCGCTAGCAAACCTTGTTGGCGAAGATTGCTCCTGAATTAGTTTCTATCGAAGTAATCCTGCCTTGAGGGCTTGGATATGTTTGGATAAGGTCAATTTATCTGGTAGTGCCCTGGTTTCCTGCAATTATAACAAAGATTAGTTTTTATCTTTTGTTCATTTGTTAACCTTGCAGTTTGTGGTTTTGAGACCACTGGTGCTGAGATATCTTGCTGAGAAGACGCTTGGTACTTAATCGGCGTTGAGGGAGAAGGGGCAGAATATTGAGGCGCTTAGTACTGTTGTCGAACTGGAGGAGGCGCTTGGAATGAACTCTGTCCTTGATGCTTAGGACCTTTTCCTTTCTTTTCATATCTTAAAAACTTTCTGAATCTATTCAGTAGCGCTAATTCCTCATCCTCACTTATATCTGACACTTTTCCTTTGTTAACCGATTTTCCCTTGATTGATGCCATTAACACTCCAGATTCTATCACAGGACTGCTTACTACATCATTTGCTGAGTTTAATTCAAACTCAAACGCTTTGTGTCTTGAAAAGGCATCTTTAGGAGATAGAAGATCCAACATGTTTGATTCTCTCATTGCTGTTGTTTTCATCAAAAATCTACCCGGGAGACTTCTGAAAATCTTGACTACCATTTCTCTGTTTTGTAAGTCCATGCCTAAAGATGTTAGTTCCATAACAAGAGCAATAAATCTTATATCCAATTGCCCTAGTGTCTCATTAGGCAACATCTTAAACCATTAAATCTTTTCTTGGCAATCGAAAGCTTGTTTTCCTTGATTTGTGCTGAGCCACCACATATTGTAGCTAACTTATCCCAAATTATCATTGCCACTAATGGCTTTATATAGAACATTCCGACCAACATTATCCAAATTTGCTCTTCCACGCTCATCTTGGGACCACTCATGCTTTGGCTTCTCAACATAGCCAATATCTTCTGTGGCTTCAGACGCTCTAGTGATGACTTTGAAAATTTGACTTGACCCATCTGAAATGATATCACACATTTCATCATCACAAGAACATAGATAAGTGAATGCTTTGACTCTCCATAAGTCATAATTTGACTCGGTCAACTTAGGTACTTTAGCAAATGCCATGAAATTTTTTAAAGCAACTAAATTTGAAGAAGATCTAAACAAGCAGTTATGCTTAGAAATATAAAAATTTCAACTTCAACCGCTCTGATACTACGTGTTGGTCCCAAGTGGCATACGAAAAGGGTCTACAAAGGGGGGGGGGGGGTTCAATAGATCCTGAAGTCTTTTTCGACTTCAAAAATTTTAGTACTCAAAATATTATGGACGCTTGAAAATGTAAGCGCTTGGCCGAGCATCTACTTGAAGACTGTTTTGATAAAGTTAACTTAGACTCAAGATTTGAATACTATAACCATATAGGTTTAAGCATTCAGTTCTTCAATCAGGGTTAGCACAACAGAATGATTTTAAGTCTTCCTTTTGAAAGATTTTAGCGTCACAAAGGTTTTTCTTAGTTGCTTATCTTTAATTGATTTTATCAATGTGTTTACTTAACCGATTATGCAATGATATGACAACAATAAGAATGACGGTAAAGTAAAGAACACAAGATTTGAAAGGTTCGTTGGGTGGTGTAATCCCAACTACGTCCTTCTTTTCCTTAGAACACTTGGAGGTAATCCACTAAAATGATTCTCGAAGAATCACACAGAAACTTCTACAAAATAGGGAGTGATGGATATGGATATGGATATGGATGACTTGAGATCCTTGGTCACACAGATTTCTGCTACAAGACACTTCTATCCTCTTGCTTCTTTCACCCAAAAATAATCCAAGTATCCAAGTTCGACTTCACATAGATTGCGAGGCTTGAATGAGGTTTTGTCTGACAGTTTGTTTGGCTTTTGGAAAGTTCAAACAAATTGGAGTATCTCAATAGTAATGTAGGTTTCTTCTGAAAAAGATGTTAGAGATATTGTGGACTTTCTCAGGGATTAAAGAAAAGAAAAGACAATGTTTGCTTGGAATATTCAAGCTTTTCTGAAAGTTTAAGGATTGAGACTTTAATGCAATAGAGTTTTAGCTTGTAAGCTTGTTGTTGTATATTCTGTGTTATTTAGCTTGTTACTGAAATCCTATTTATAGACTTTCTTGGATAAAGTGTCCGTTTGACACATGTTCAGGCGCGTGTCTTCCACTTTCGCGAGCGAACAACTTTCGTCCTTTTTCCCTAAAAACCTGCTGCAGAAAGTTGGTACGGCAGTCTTTGTAAAATTGACAGTCCAATAGGAAGGCTTCTCCGTACGTCCTGGAGTGCTTATCACATTTAATAATCTTATCAGCATATAATGCATTTGAAATAAATGCCCGTTAGCAACTAATGATTTGAGAATATTTGTATTAAACTCCTTCTGGACTTAGAAATAAATTCAAGTGGCATCTAGTCTTTGATAGACGCTCATTCACTACTGAATGATTTCTGACACTTAATCAATGCTTGGACGCTTGGAATCTTCATTCTTCATTCAAACTTTAGACGCTTGAATTTTCAGACCTATCTACTGATAAACTCATTCAGAATATTATCAGACGCATAGTTCTGAGATTACTTATCCTAACAGTCTAAAACAAAAAATAAATAAAGCCTTATACAAATCTAACGCTCAAAACCTATACATATATTCTAGTAAAGAATCAAACTTACATATTTCGGGGTCTAACAAAAATCCTAATTGTCATCATCAAAACATCTAACAAGAAATTCCCAATACCTACGTCCATGGGTATAAAGAGTTTGATCATTTATTCATCCTTTAGAGTAGGTACTTATATAAGTTTTTTGTGGTTTGGCTTAAATGAGTAAGTCAACTATACTAAAAATACACTTGGTAACTAGAATAAATCAGGATGCATCTATTTTGGGCTATATCGAATTAGGTATGAATGGAAAACATCTTGGCATATCAAGCTTGATCTCTGTTGGTCTGTTCATGGGAAGTCTTCTAATTGATTGGATCTTGTCTCCAGTCTTGCCTTATATAATTGGCCCTTCCTATGCAAGTCAGGTTGATGAATCCCCAGCTGTGCAGGTCCGAATTCAGTTCCTCAAGGCAGGATCCAAGTCCATGATATTATTAGGTGTAAGCCTAATAAGCTTTGGGCTCTATTTATTGGCTCAATATACAAATTCCACCCACATCAATTTGAAAATACTGAATAGTTTAGGCTTTGTATGGTTAGGTATTTTGAGTGTATTTTCATTTTTCGAATCACCAGAAAATGAAAATACACACTCCAAGATAAATTCTACAGAAAATACTCAAATTTTAAATCCTACTACACATTCCCCTATATAACAATTCATCATTTCAATCACTTCATTTTTTATTTTTTTTGGAAATCCCAGGGTAAATCTCCGCCGGTCACCCAACAGAGCAAACCTGTTCATACGCAATAGCCCGCAAACCACATATGGAGGTAAGCCGCCCTAGGTAACCCATAGACGACTGGCTCGATAAGCGCAGGGCCCCCCAGGGCAGGACGGAGGAGTAAACTCCCCGGACTAAGCATCACCTGGGTTTTGAAACCACCCCCCAGGGCAGGATAGGGAAGAAAACTCCCCTTACCAAGCATCACCTGGGGTTTGAACCTGGGTGGATTCTCATGGCCAAAGGCCTTGTGACCGCTAGGCCACACCCCCTTGCTTACAATCACTTCATTTTCTCTCTTCATTCATTACATAATTCAATTATCCAACACATTCTCTTTCTTACTTTATCATAAATAAAATATTATTCTAATTTTTTCTCCTATCATCATTACAAATATAACTAATTCAATCAGCTTTATATCACATCTATACAATTTCTAAACATTTCTCAAAAATACATCCAAACAAACAAAAATAAATAATATTTTCACATGAATTTCTATAATACACATTCTCCAATAAAAACTCAAAATTCATTTTTGAAAACACAACCATAGAGAGCCTTAATTGTTAGGAAATTTCATGTTAGATGTTTTGATGATGACAAGATAAGATTTTATGTTAGACCCCAAAAGAATGTAAGTTCATGTTTTCATAGAACAATTGTATAAGCGTTTGAAAGTTTGTAACTTTGTTAGGCTTGTAATTTTTATGTTTGTAGATTTTTAGACTAAGTATTGGATACCAAGTCGTTAGTACAATTCTAGGTGAGTCTATTAGAGATGAAGTTGAAGATCAGTGTCTGAAGTCAAACGAAGATGAAGATTTATTCTTAGCGTCTGTCAAACTCTAAAGAACTGTTTCAGGGTTGTTGAATCAAGTGCTTAAAGCACTTAAGCGATCAAGGATTAGAATCACCTGAAATAAATTCTCAACTCATGAAGGACTTAAATGCAAACATCAACAGATATTTATTTTCAACGGGAAATAAATTCAAATGCATTAAATGTTATAAGCTATTATGACTTGTGGACAAGCCACCTTTTGACTAGACTGTCAGATTTCAGAGTTCAAAACCTGCTACTGTCCAATCAGAACCAACAGAATTTCAGGAATGTCAGAAAAGGACTGTTTAACGCCTTGCGTGAGGTACACGCGCCCACATGTGTCCAATGGACAAATCCCAAGAAACCCTATAAATATTACCCTTCTGCAAACCCTAAAGACACACGTACATGCACAAGAAAAAGGTCAACACTTTGCTGAAATTACTTGAAAGAAAAGCTTACATACTTCATAGCCAAAATCCTTCAAGATTTTCATAATACATTCCAAAGACAGTCATAGATATCTCAAACATCTTCAGAGAAGAACCCTAAATTCCTATTGAGATATCCCAAGTTGTTTGAACTTTCCAACATCAAACAAGCCCGTGACAAAACTCTCAACATCTTTTATCTGAGTGAGAAAGTTTGTTGATTCTACAAGCAGCATTTCTGTGTGAGAGAAGCTTATTGAAGAAGGTCTCTGTTGGAGCTGAAGTCTGTGTGATCAAGGAGCTCAAGATCGTCTTCCCTTTCATCCATTTTGTAGAAGTCTCTGTATGACTCTTTGATAATCAATCTAGTGAATTCCATCAAGGACGTAGTTGGGATTACATCACCCAATGAACCTTACAATAGCTTGTGTTATTTACTGTTTTATTATTTTACTTTACATTCCCATATTATATCTTGAAAATGCATTTAAAACAATTAAGCGACTAATTTAAGTTCAAGAGAATGCTAAGCTATAAAATCATTCCCACTGTGCTAACCCTGATTAAGCGATTGAAACATTACCCTACTTTGGTAATCGTTGAAATCACTAAGTCTAAGTTTTCTATTCTTAAGCGCCTAACCTAGCGCTAAGCTTCCAAAGTGTTCAAATTCTTCAAAGTAATACGAATATTTTTGAAGTTGAAAAAGACTTCACGGTCTATTAAACCCATATCACAGGGGGGTCTAATGCAATTATCCCGCCAAGAAGCAGAAGAAGAAGGACACCCAGAAGAAGAAATCTCCATCTCCTCCTCCTAAATCGCCCTCTTCCCCTCCTGCATTTGTCATTTCTCTAGAAGAAGAAGAGGCTGAAGAAGAAGAAGTGCCTTTAGCAAGCAAGCGTTCCACACCAGGAGGATCCACTAGCGTTCCCTCCGAGCCAGCGCTTGAAGCACAAGCGAGTGTCCTTTCTCCTCCTCCTTCCATTTCTGAATCTGCTCTTGTTCCCGAGCCAGAGCCTGCTGCACCTTTTGAAAAGGCAAAGCTCTTTAAGGGTAAGTACTTGTGACAAACAACGTATTTTTTCCTTTCCTGGTTATCTTTCTTTAATGCTAGGATAAAATTCTTACAGCTCGAATAGATCATGATATTCAGTATGTGCTAAATACTTTGGATGCTTGCACAATCCCTATTAAAGTTGTTCCCCTCACTTTTTTCCTCGATTTAGATCCTGAAGAAGTGGTCCTAGAGCCTGAGAAAACTGTACCAACTATTGAAACACAACAAGCGGCTGAGTCAGTCGATGATAATCCTCAGGGTAAGCATCGTAGTCTTTTATTTGTTATTTCTACTTGGTAGAAATTTTGCATGCTTTTCTCAAACGCTTGCCTATATCTGTTCAAAATGCCCCAGACGCTGATGCACCTCCACCTTCAGAGGTTCCTGTTGAAATAGATGTCGATATGGAAAAGGTAGTGGATATCACTAAGGAATTAGCTCAAGTCCTTCCTGACGCTGAAACATCTCTAGTCAGTGAAGCGACTGTGCACGCTGAGCGGTCGATAGAAGTGGCCCCTATCCCAACTGAATCAATTACCTTTTTCCCTACTCCAACCGGATCCCCTCCTCGTGTCATCAATTTCTTTCCCCGTGGCTATGATGCAAATGATGAGTTTTACTTTGCCACTAGGGAGCTTGACACCAGGCAATTAGTCGATATGGAGATAAACTTTCAAAATACTCTCCACAGGACTGATGTCTCTAATTCTGCTAAGTTCGGTTTCTTCGAGCGTTTCGCTGATCTGGGTCTTTACAATCTTGAGCGTCTTCAATCACATCTTGAGTATATCAGGCGACCGGCGTTCAATATGATAGAATTTGACGAGAAGCGTTTTAATTTTACTGGCCATTCTGAAGAGTCCTTTTATCCTTTGCGCCAGAACAAGACCGTCATCAAGAATCCCCATATGGGTGATTGGTTGAAAAACCCCGATGAATAAATTCTTAACAAGATTGGATCTACTTATCCTAAAGTCGTTCATTTTCCTCAGAACGCTCTATCCCCAAAGCCTCTCAGATTGTGGAAAGGAAAAGGACCAGTTGTCGTTGAGTGTCCCAATCCTATTAACGCTTAGATAGAAGCTGAAGCCCGCAAGGATCTTGCAAGATTATGGGCTGAGGACTATGATGAAGAAGTAGAATGCTTTGAGAAATTTCTTGCCACTAGAAAAGAATCGAAGAAAGCTGACAAGCTTGGTAAGTGGTGGATGATGGATACCGCAAGATGGGCTGAAGAGTTTATGTTACATTTTTACACAATAGACGAACTTGTGAGATATCCATTCTTATTCTAATTTGGAGTAGATTACAGACGTAGAGGTTTTGCTATATTTCTACTCGACCAGCGCAAGAATCTGGTGGGCAATATTAGCGCCTTGCCTTATTATAGACAGTCAATGGAATGCTATATTCACCAGCATCTAGCTTTAGTCGCTCAGGGAGGACGCTATGTTTATCATCCATCTCAAGACTTTGTCCAGCGTATTCTTCCTAATCTGAATGAAGATGCCTCCACCAGTAAGCGACCTCTTTTGCCAGGGAAAAGTAAAGTTTCAATGAGCCTTGACAATGATCACGCTGAGTTTGCAGAACTCTATAGAGACAGGAGAGCGATTCTTGAGAATGCACAATCGATCAACATCTCCTTCGTTGAATATTTTGGCCTGTATAACTTCAGAGGCTACAATCTTCATCCTGTTTTTGTAAGTGAGTAGAACATTTAAGTGGCCAAGATGATCTCGCTAATCAGGCCAGTGGACCAAGAGGCTGCTCAAGCGATGAGGCCATTTATTTTAGACTTTTACAATTCTTACATTTCAGGAGTTGATCTGCCAGAGAATGTGCATTTTGCACTTAGCACTGAAGAGCGCGAAGAGGCTATATTCCGCATACCAACATCCCAAGTCCAAGGCATGTTATGGAAGCGATTGGTCCACTCTGGGTCATTGCCGTTGAAAAACCTTCTCCTCAAATCCAAATTGTTGAAGTAGAGGAAGATACTCCTACTGTGGAAGCCGCTCAACTACCCGACGCTTCTTTGCCAGAAATTTCTAGCGCCCCCATAGTCGAGATCCCTCAAGCGACTGTACATCTTAATCTGGATCAAGAGGTTCAGGAAGTACTTGATGAGCCTGAAGAGCCCTTCATCAGAGATAAATCTAGAGGCAAGGCCGTATTTTCCAGCTCTCACGGATCTGAGCGTTCATCTTCTGACTCGGACTCAAATTTCGAAAGTGATCAAGAGGCTAGAGATTTCAGAAAAGCGGTTCACAATTCTCTTGTTAATGTCATTGGCTCGTGTTCTCATTTGGAAGAGCGAAGCAATTCAATTCTCAACCAAGTAGAGAGACTCCTTTAAGCTGACATGAGAAACATAAACAAGCTTACAATCTCTATGATGAATAGTATTGCTCCTCTTGTCAAAGAAATGTCTGATGACTTTAATCGGACTCTAGCCCAGAATGCAACAGCTGATGTCTCTCAGAGTATCGCTGAGCAAGTTGCCCTTCTAGTAGATGAAGTTAAACTTCTTCGTCGGGACATTGCTGAATTAAAAACCTCCCTTGATGATGCCAAGAAGGAGGAAGATATGAAAGAAAAGTCTCAGTCTAAGTCCATCTCTAAAACAGATAACAAGAACTGGTGCTCTATGTTCGAAGAGATAGTGAGCATAAAGAAAATGCTTACTAAAAAGCAAAAGCCTAGATACTATCAAGGCAGGCACTTACTTCCGGACTTAGACATTGAATTCTTAGAGAGTATGGGTTTTCATCCATACTCTGGACCGCTTAGAAGACCTATTAATTAGAAATCCACCAATAATCGAAGATAAGATATTTATCATGACTTGATTTGTGAACTTGGAATTCCTCCGAGGGATTGGGCGGAAAGATTGATGGAGCTGAATGAAAGCGCTAGACAAAGAAGAGATGATTACAATGGAATTCAGCATACAACCATGATAGACATTGATAGACTTCTACTGACAAATCTACCAAGAAGAAGAAGCAAATAGGAAGCGACAGAAAAGATGATTGCTTATATTGTTTTAGATATTTCTGTTGTCGCTTTAAATTATCTACCTTCAGTGTAAATCATGCATACTTAATTCTCTTATGAATGAATGAACTTAACTAACTTTCCAAACACTAACTTGATTATTTTGGACTTTTCTTTGAACTCTTAATCTATAAAAGAGTTATAAAAGTTAAGGTCTTGATATCATCAAAAAGGGCGAAATTGTTAGGAAATTTCATGTTAGATGTTTTGATGATGACAAGATAGGACTTTATATTAGACCCCAAAATATAATGTAAGTTTATGTTTTCATAGATCAATTGTATAAGCGTTTGAAAATTTGTAATTTTGTTTAGGCTTGTAATTTTTATCTTTGTAGAATTTAGACTAAGTATTAGAAATAAATTCTCAAGTCATGAAGGACTTAAATGCAATCATTCAATGGACATTTATCTCCAACGCAAAATAAATTCAAATGGATTAAATGCTTAATAAGTGCATTAAATGTGATAAGCCATTATGACTTGTGGACAAGCCACCTTTTGACAAGACTGTTAGATTTTAGAGTTCGAAACCTGCTCCTGTCCAATCGGAACCAGTGGGATTTCAGGAATGTCAGAGAAAAGGTAAACTCACACGCACGTGAGATCCACACACCTACATGTGTCCAACGAACAAATCCCAAGAAATTTCCTATAAATACCTCATTTCAGCAAACCCTAAATGATACACATATATACATACATACACAAGAAACTCAAAACTTTGCTGAAATTCTCTCTCAAGAAAAAGATTAGAAACTCCATAGCCAAAATTCTTCCAAGCTTTTTACATACATTCCAGACCGTCATAGATATCTCAAACATCTTCAAAGAAGAACCATACAATATTATTGAGATACCCTAAGTTGTTTCAACTTTCCCACATCAAACAAACCCGTAATCAAAACCCTCAACCTCATCTATCTTTGTGAAGAAGAAGTTGACTCTACAAGCAGCATTTCTGAGTGAGTGAAGCTTGCTGGTGAAGATCTTCATTGGTGCTGAAATCTATGTGATCAAGGAGCCCAAGATCATCATCCCGACCTCTATTTTGTAGAAACTTCTGTGTGATCCTTTGATAATCAACTTAGTGGAATTCCTCCAAGTGTTCAAGGAGAAGAAGGACGTAGCTGGGATTACATCACCCAGTGAACCTTATAAATTCTTGTGTTATTTGCTACCATTTATTGTTTAATTATCTAACTTTATATTTTATTATTTATTCTGAAAAGGATAAGACAAACGGTTAAGCGACTATTTGACCAAAACGAACGCTAAAGCTTTAAAAATCATTTCCGCTGTGCTAACCCTGATTAAGCGATCTAAGTGTTACCCTACTTTGATAAATTGCTAAAATCACTAAGTCTAAGTTATCTATAATGAAGTGCCTGATCGAAGCGCTCATCTCTCTAAGCATTCAAATGTTTAAAAGTGATACGAAATTTTTTAAGTCGAAAAAGATTTTAGGGTCTATTCAACTCCCCTCCCATCTAGACCCTTTCGTATGCCACTTGGGACCACCAAGTTCATCGCTAAAAGGTAGCGTGTGGATAAGTACAAAAAGGATAAGATTTGACAACTGCCCACGCGCTCCTATCAAATCAAATTGGACGGTTAATGATTCCTATCTCAAATAGGCGGTTCAGTAAATGCATGTGTCTGGGGACGTGTAAGTGTACCATTAGGCGCGTGCAACTCAAGCTGAATATTTTCAAAATCTCAAACGTTTTTGAAAAGTAACTGCGGACTCTTAAATATTATATTTCACAGCAGTTAACCAAATTTATCGTGCCTTTTTACATCCGTCTTTATAATTAAACGGCTCAGATTTAATATTTTCTTTCCCAAGTTAATTACGTGACACGTGGCATTTATCTAAGGTATTGAGGAATTATTTTTTGTTTTCTATTTAAACCCTCCAAATTTTTATAGAAAAACTTTATCACTTTCAAATTCCATTTACTGTAAAATCTCTCTCAAGACAAAAAGTATTTCTTCTAACTCTCTCAAAAAGCTTCAATTCTTCATCAATGCACCACCAAAGTCTTCGAAAACTGTCGCCAGAAAATTTGCTAAGTCCAAAACTGAGAAAGAAGTAACAGTCAATGTCGGATTACTGGTAAACTGGGACTATCTTTTTAACAACCAAAACTTCCCTCTGAGGACCATTCTTCCTCTCGTTGAAGAATCTGGTCTAAAAACCATGTTTACTTCTCATGATTCAATCCATGAAGAAGAAGCTCTTTTCTTCTTTAAAAATGCTTTTATTTCTGACGACGGGAACTCTATTTCCTACTCGTTTCCTTTTGCGAAAGAAACCTTCATTCTTACTCCTCAATTCCTGTCCACTTTACTGCAACTGCCGACTCATGGTGGACAAGTTCAAGATGTGAACCTTGGAGACGCCACCAAGGTCTGGGATCTGATCAAGAAGGATGACATTGATGCAGCCTACGCATCAAATTTCAAGAAGAATGACATAAAGGGCGAATGTGTCATTTTGCCTGATATCTGCGCAAATATGATCGAGTGCAGAAAAGGAAGTTTTAACAAGGTGACCAACATACAGTACAAGATGATGGTTGCTATTCTGACGAAGCTAAAGGTCGATTGGGCCAGATACGTGTTTAATCGCTTCAAGGCAGTGATCGAACAATCGGTTAATCCCAAGCGATACAGAATTGTGTTGAGTCTTCTTTTAAGCTCTAGCGGTTACGTTAATACCGCAGGTAAAAAGGTTTCAGCACTTCAATTCTATGGCAAGAAAATGATCGGAGAATTGCTAAAACCCAAGCGACGGGGTGGTGCAGCGGTTCCCAAGGAGGAACGTGAGCGACTTCTTGTTGAAGGAATTGTTTGTAGTGATGATGAGGACCAAGCGACATTGTCTTCATCATCATCATCATCATAAAAGGAAATGGTGGTTAAGCGACCAAAAAGAAAAATGATCTTGAAGTCGCTGAACCATCCAAGCCAGCCAAGAAGCAGAAAAAGAAGGAGATCAAGAAAAAGCAGAAGTCTCCTTCTCCTCCTCATAAATCCCCTTCTCATCCGCCAGCGTTTGTTATCTCTCAGGAAAAAGAAGAAGCAGAAGAAGAGGAAGTACTGCTAGCACGCAAGCGTACTCCTTGGTCCACTCCAATAGGATCAACAAGCGCTCCAGCCGAGCCAGCACTTCAAGAACTAGCAAGTGTCCCTCTCCCTTCTCCCTCTGAAGCTATTTCTGAATCTATACCAAAGCCTGAAGCTGCTACTCCTTTTGAGAAGCTTACTTGTTTTCAGGGTAAGTACTTGTGATAAACAATGTATTTTATTCTTTCCTCATTAGGTTTTTCATTTCTAACGCTAAGGATAAAACTGTCTCAGCCGAAAATGAAGTGATTATTCAAGATATCTTTAATACTTTTGACAAATTGAAGATCTCCATTCGTGCTGATCCCCTCACTTCTTTCCTCGATTTAGATCCTGATGAAGAAGTTTTGGAGCCTGAGGATATGGAACCTTCCAAAAATCAAGCGACTGAAACAGTCGAAGACATTCCTCGGGGTAAGCGTTGTAGTATTTTTTTATCGTCTATTTCTACTTAGTAGAAATCTGTTGTTTCTCAAACACTTGCCTGTATCAGCTCAAAATGCCCCAAACGTTGATGCACCTCCGCCTCTTGAGGTCAATGTGGAATTGGATGTGGCTATGACAACAGTTGTGGATATCGCTAAAGAAATTGATCAAGTCCTTCCTGACACTGAAATCTCACCAGCTCATGAAGCGACTGTTCACGCTGAGCGGTCGATAGAAGTGGTCCCTATCCCAACTGAAGCGATTGCCATTGTTCCTACTCCAACCGGACCTCCTCCTCGTGTCATCAACTTGTGGCTATGATACAGAAGTTACATTATTATCCAGTCAGAGAACATGACACTAAGAGTTTGGCTGAAATGGAGATCACCTTCCAAGATACTCTCCACAACCCTTCTCTTTCTAACTCAGAGAAATTTGAGTTTTTCGAGCGACTTGCCAATCTCGTTTAGAATATATTCGGCGACCAATGATCAATTTGACAGATTTCGACCCATATCATTTCAATTTTACAGGTCACTCTAAAGGATCCTTTTATCCTCTTCACCCGAACAAAATTGTCATCAAGAATCCCCACATGGGTGATTGGCTGAAGAATCCAGATGAAGAGGATCTCAACAAAACTGGATACTCTGGTCTGTCAAAGGTTGTTCATTCTCCTTAGAACGCTCTATCTCCTAGGCCGCTCAAACTTTGGAAAGGAAAAAGACAAGTTGTTGTTGAACGTCCCAATCCTGTCAACTCTTGGCTAGAAGATGAAGCTCGTGAATACCTTGCCAGACTTTGGGTAGATGATTATGAAAGTGAATTCGAACACTTTGAGAAGTACCTCGCCATTAGAACAGACAAGAAGAAGTTTGAAAAACTTGGCAAGCGGTGGATGCTGGATACTGCTCAATGGGCTGAAGAATTTGTGCTTCATTTCTACTCTCTTGAAGAGCTTGTGAGATATCCATTTTTGTTTGAATTTGGTGTAGAATACAGACGCTGAGGATTCACTGTATTTCTACTTGAGCAGCGAAAGAATCTTTTTGGGAACATTATCGACTTGCCTCTTTATAAGCAACCTATCAAACGCTATCTATGCCAGCAGCTTGCTTTATTCAGTCAGGGAGGACACTATGTTTTTCACAAGACTCAGAACTTTGTCCAGCGTATCCTTCCAGATCTTAATGAGGATGCATCTACAAGCAAACACGATGCCATCCAAGCGCCCAGTCAAGCGCACATGCGACTTACTAATGAGCATGCTAATTTTCATAGAGACAGAAGAGCGATTGTTGAGAATTCTCACTCACTAGACATTACTTTCAATGAACATTATGGCTTCAATAATTTCAGAGGCTATAATCTATTGCTTGTCCTCATGTGTGAGCAAAACATTTAAGTGGCCAAAATTCTATCTTTAATTAGGCTAGTGGATCAAGAAGCTGCTCAAGCGCTCATGCCATTTATTTTGGACTTTCTCAACTCTTACATTTCAGGAATCGATTTGCCAGAGGATGTGCATTTTGCACTCAGTATTGAAGAGTGTGAAGACGCTATATTCTTTATCCCGCAGACGAACTTGATCAGTCCAAGGCACGTTATGGAAGCGATTGGGTCATTACTATTGAGAAACCTTCTCCTCAAGTGGAGATCGTTGAAATGGAATTGGAACAACTCCTGTTGTGGAAGTTGCTCCCACTCTAGACGCTGACTTGCAAATTGTAGTAGCATCCACTGCTTGCCAAGTTTTTCAAACTTCTTCTTGTCTGTTCTAGCAGTCGAGGTTCCAATTGTTGCTCAAGTTACAGAAATTGATGCTGCAACTCAATCTCTTGAGCACGCGATTGAAGAGGTATAAGTTGATCTGAAAGAAATTGCTAAGGAAGAACTTCTTATCCGAGATCAAGCTAAAGGCAAGGCTCCTGCAGTGATGCCTTCTCAAGCACTATAATCTTCCAAAGACTCATCAGACTTTGAGAGTGATCATGAAGCCAAAGACTTCAAGAAAGTGGTCAAGAACTCACTAATTGATATTCAGGGTTTCTACTCTCGCTTAGCTAAATCTTCTGAAGAAATAATCCAAACAGTGGAAAGATAGCGAATGACTAACATGAGATATCAAGCTCTCAGTGCTCCTTCAAAGTTCTTGATGCAATTACAACATTGATTTCTGGGTTGTCTGAAGAGTTCAATCGCCACTTAGCCCGGAACGCTTCTGCAGATACTGAGCGACATAATACTTCCAACTCAGTTGCTTAAAGTATCGCTAAAGAAGTTGCTCTACTTGTTGAAGAAGTTAGGCTATTGCGAAGAGATATCGCGGACCTAAAGACCTCCCTTGATGATGCCAAGAAGGAGGAAGATGAGAAAGAAAAGCATTTTTTGTCCAAAGCCAAAGGTAAAGCCTTGACAAAGCCAATTTCTAAGACTGACAATAAGCATTGGTGCTCCATGTTTGAAGAGATAGTAAGCATAAAGAAGATGCTCACTAAGAAGCGAAAACTAAGATATTACCAAGGCAGGCACAGTCTTCCAGACATTGATATTGAATTTTTGGAAGGTATGGGTTTTAATCCATACGCGGCGCCGCTGAGAAGACCTCTCGATTGGAAACCTTCCAATGACTGAATGCGTGACATTTACCATAATCTTATCAGAACGCTAGGGATCCCTACAAGGGATTGGGTGGAAAGGTCACTTGAACTAAATCGAAGTGCTAAGAATCGAAGCGATGACTATGATGAAGTCTATCACACAACAATGATTGACATTGATCGAGTCCTGCTAGATCTAGCGAATGAAATCTATCAAGAAGAGGCTTCGAAGAAGCGACAAAGAAAATTATTCTATTGTTTTATATTTCATTTTCTTATGTATGATGTCGCTATTTATTTTCAGTATAAATCATGTACGCTTACTTATCATATGAATGGATGAATGAATTATCGCTGAAACACCTTGTTGAGGCTAATCTAACAATCCCTAACTTAACTAACATTCTAAACGCTAACTTATGAATATTTTGGGTTTTTCTTTGAACTCTTAATCTATAAAAGAGTTACAAGAGTTAAGGTCTTGACATCATCAAAAAGGGGCAAATTGTTAGGAAATTATATGTTAGATGTTTTGATGATGACAAGATAGGATTTTATGTTAGACCCCAAAAGAATGTAAGTTTATGTTTTCATAGAACAATTGTATAAGTGTTTGAAAGTTTGTAATTTTGTTAGGCTTGTAATTTTTATCTTTTTAGATTTTTAGACTAAGTATTGGATACCAAGTTGCTAGTAGAATTCAAGGTGAGTCTATTAGAGATGAAGTTGAAGATCAGCGTCTAAAGTCAAATGAAGATGAAGATTTGTTCTTAGTATCTGTCAAACGCTCAAGGATTGTTTCAGGGTTGTTGAATCAAGCGCTCAAAGCACTCAAGCGATCAAGCATTAGAATCACCTGAAATAAATTCTCAAGTCATGAAGGACTTAAATGCAATCATCAACGGATATTTATTTTCAACGAGAAATAAATTCAAATGAATTAAATGCCTGATAAGTGTATTAAATGTGATAAGCTATTATGACTTGTGGACAAGCCACCTTTTAACTAGACTGTCAGATTTCAGAGCTCAAAACCTGCTCCTGTCCAATCTGAACCAGCAGAATTTCAGGAATGTCAGAAAGAGACTGTTTAACACGCTGCCTGAGTTACACGCGCCCACATGTGTCCAACGGACAAATCCCAAGAAACCCTATAAATAGTACCCTTCAGCAAACCCTAAAGACACACGTACATGCACAAGAAAAAGGTCAACACTTTGCTGAAATTACTTGAAAGATAAGCTTACATACTCCATAACCAAAATCCTTCAAGCTTTTCATAATACATTCCAAAGACAGTCATAGATATCTCAAACATCTTCAGAGAAGAACCCTAAATTCCTATCGAGATATCCCAAGTTGTTTGAACTTTCCAACATCAAACAAACCCGTGACAAAACTCTCAACATCTTTTACCTGAGTGAGAAAGTTTGTTGATTCTACAAGCAGTATTTTTGTGTAAGAGAAGCTTGTTGAAGAAGGTCTATATTGGAGCAGAAGTCTATGTGATCAAGGAGCTCAAGATCGTCTTCCCTTCATCTATTTTGTAGAAGTCTCTGTGTAACTTTTCGATAATCAATCTAGTGAATTTCTCCAAGTGCAAAGGAGAAGAAGGACGTAGCTGGGATTACATCACCCAGTGAACCTTACAATATCTTGTGTTATTTACTGTTTTATTGCTTTACTTTACATTCGCATATTATATCTTGAAAAAACATTTAAAATAGTTAAGTGACTAATTTAAGTTCAAGCGAACGCTAAGCTATAAAATCATTTCCGCTGTGCTAACCCTGATTAAGTGATTGAAACATTGCCCTACTTTTGTAATTGTTGAAATCACTAAGTCTAAGTTATCTATTCTTAAGCGCCTGACCTAACTCTAAGCTTTCCAAGCATTCGAATTTTTCAAAGTAATATGAATACTTTTGAAGTCGAAAAAGACTTCAGGGTCTATTCAACCCCCCCCTTCTAGACCCTTTCATATGTTACTTGGGACCATCATTAATATTTTTCATTCACAACTCACATTTATACGTCTTAAAGTACTACTATACTATTTAATATTTACTATCACTATTCTTTCTTCATTTAAGTTTTAAATAATTTGAGTTGTAAGCATTTATAATTAAAATATGATTTAGTTATTTCTACTTGGATCTCTCAATTTAAAAATATAACTATTTGATTTTATGTTAATTTTTGTCTGCTCGTAAGTGTTGACTCGGATGAATCTTAAATATCCATCAGTCGAATCTAAGCGTGTATGGCCCCTAATTAAACCTAATATAGATGATGACAAAAAATAGTACTTACTTGATGATGGTATAAATTGTCAACCAATGAATATCACGTGATTGACCACGTGGGGTGGAGAATTCGATCCAACTCATGACAAACTAGGTCGGGGGTTGATGAATGTATAGACTGAACTCGTTGTTTAAGTGAGCTACCTACGTACCCGATGAATATGGGATCAAGTCAGTTCGTAGTTCTGTATTGGTTTCACTCTCAGGTCTAGCCTGTGCATTTTTCTAGAGAGAGTAGATAATAATCTTTTCCAGCTTTTCTAAGGTATTTATATGGAGCTGATAGTGGGATATGGGCCATGGGCTCAATTTTAGCAGTAGCCCGCTGGGCTTATAAGTATACACATTATTTAGCCTCTTAAACTACTAAAGTAGCCTAGCAAGTCTTATTGGGTCATCAGATCTTTTGGGCTTGACTAATATATCACCCGCAAACTGCACCCACGGGTGGCGCCCCTGTCCGAGCTGGGTCCATGCTAATTACCATAATGTGCTTAGACAGTTTCGGTGCACATCATAATGCCCCCCACTCCCCGGTTTACCTAATGGTATATCCGGGAGTAGAGGTAGTTTTGCTTAGGCAGTGCCACATAGCTTCAATTTGTACTGGGTAATGAGTCATAAAAGCCCCTTACCCACCTTTTGTTTTAAGTATAAAGGTCTTGTTAACCTTTAACCCACAACACTCATCCATATCCTCTTACTTTCCAATATTCTTCTCTTTAGGTGTTTTCTCTTTTAGCCAACAATGGGCAAAATCCATGGTGACCAAGGTAAAGATAGTGTTTTTTGCATTTGCTATCCTTTATTTATGGTGCCATGATAATAGCTTAAGAGATAGCTTGCTTTTCGGCCCCCATTTTAATTGATTCAACCTATGACCTCTCTGCCCTCATGGAGCACTCTTATAAGGGTCGTTGGCTTTTATCCGGGGGTGTTGAGCATCGCTTAATGAATAGGGAAGGTAGCACTGTGAGGCGACCCGGAAGATGGTGTGCCTCGCGGCATTGCCACGGGGCATCTGGCCGCGAGGCATGCTACATGGGGCCTCGCGGCCATGCCGCGAGATTGGCTACCTCGCAACTTAGACGCGAGGTGATGAGTTCACCTTTGCCCGATTCTATTCTCTGTGATGTTGTGCTCAAGGTCGTGACGTCCATGTCGGGTCGACCCTTGCTTGTTTTCTATTAAGTCCCTTTGTATGTATGTGTGCTACCATTTTGGATAACATCTATTTAGAACTTGTTGTTAATTGGGCCCCCTATCTTTCGTAGGGCATGGGAGCCATTCTTTCGCGGATAGTGAGGGTCCGGCTCTTTAGGAAGGTCTTGCTTTCGACACCCGTGACTCCACTATCACCGAATTTGAGCACTCTTTGAGGCCCCCTAGCTTTTAGCACTCTTTGAGGATACCGCAGTGGACTTCGAGCTGCCAATACCTATAGCGCGTTGTCGAATTTCTGACCCTCCAGAGGGGCACGTGACCCTTTACTTAGAGTATTATTGCTCAGGGTTCGTCATCCTCTATAATAGGCTTTTTAAAGAAATCGAGGCTGACACGCTAAAAACTAACGTGCTATGATAGCAAGTGCACTAGACGTGTTTAGTAATAAGTGGACAAAAAGTCCGGGTTGTCGAACCACAAGGACTTGAATTCTAGTTAATGATTTTCGATAAAAGATAAGATAATTAAAGTAAAGTGCAAGAAAAAGATTAAACAAACGAAGAACCAAAGAGAAACGTACTATAGATTTAATCTCACGTATGATAAAATGACTAAGGCACATGCTGCAACCGAATCTACTCGTCAATATATATGAGCTACTCTTCGAATTATTAGACTCCTATTGCTTTGGTGGAAACTCCTAAATTAACTATTACCCGATGTCTCGGCACATAATAATCCTATGATTAATTGACGGTTCTCTAAATATGTCTATCCGAGAATCTAATCAAAAATCACGCATTAACGTTCTAGAGCTTCCCCGAACGAATCCAGCTAACAACACCCGGGAATCTTTACCTATTTCTAGGGCAATCCCTCATTTGTTTCGGATGATGTGTTAATTCTCTTGCACCCTAATCTATTTTCTCTCGAACAACTAGATTAGGCAAGATAGCAAGCATATGGTGATCAAACACATGATTGGAATAAAAGCATAGAATTAACACACAAAGCAATAGGAGAATTAATACAAAGAGCAACTTCACATATATTGATTCATAAATTTGGCCTTCACATGGCCTTAGTTCTACAATATTAGCCTCTCATCAAAGCCTTAAGAAAATCTAATACAAACATATACATACTCATGGAAATAAACATGTAAATGCAAATAATTAAAACTCCCTCAATTGATTGATGATGGATCTTTTCTCTTGATCTTCAATCCTTAGCTCCTCTCTCTTTGTTCCCCTCCAAAAGTGATGAAGAAAATGGTGATGAATGATGATGAGTGAAAAGTGATGGACAAAATGCCTCTCTCTCCCTCCTCCTCAAGATGATCGGTCAATTGTGCTGAAATATCCTTAAGAAGACCACCACAAATCAGCTCCTCATGTGTATGTCCCCCCTAGTGTCTCCTCCACTACTCTTAAAGTGAGTAGTATAAAATTCCCTAAAGTAGATCTAGTAAGAAACATACTTATGACATCCCTCCCATACATGTGATGACCTTTTGGCTTTAAATGTTCCATTCCCCCATCAAATGATGATCTTTTAGCTGAAAGGAATCAAATCTCGGATGTGGCCACGCCTAGGCGCGGGAATTATGGCGCTCGGGCGCCCAAATCAGAATGTTGGGAGTATTTGCCTCTGTCTGGCGCAGTAATTGTATTTCCTTCATAACTCTCTCCACAAAACTCCAATTTGGATGATTCAAGTCCTCATTTGAAGCTAACACATAGTTCTACAACTTTGTAGAAGGAAACTTCATCCAATTCGGTCTCTAAACATACGGAAAAAGCGCTCGAACGTGGAAAGTGGTGTAGATATGGCGCCCGGGCGTGGGCAAAATGGCGCCTAGGCGTAGGGGTGCATAGCAATTTGGCCTAAACTTGTTTTATACGTAATTTTTCATCCCGTTCTTTGATTGTATCCATTTAAGACCTGAAATCACTTAATGCACGAATTAAATGCACATGTGGCAAGAATCAAGCGATAAATGAACCTAAGACATAAACGCAAAGGGGCTTAAAAACACGTAAAAATGCCTCTTATCAACACCCCCACACTTATCAATTGATCGTCCTCGAGCAATAAGAGTTTTAAGATAAGGAAACATCATCAATCAAAGAGAGAAACAAAAAGAAAACTACCTAACTCACTTTCGTGGAGTAAACGGTTGCATTTAGCGAATGCAACAAGCCTTTGAACCTTTTAGTTACCTCAAAGGACGAGTTATAGTCTCGTGAGGGTTTGCAGACGATATACCCACAAAATTGAAAGATTTTCAACCACGATCACTCAACGTAAATTACAATGATTAATAGCACACAATGGTATGAATTCATCTGTTTAAGCTCATATTACAAATATATACACATCACACATTTGCTCATGTTACGCCTTAACATTGAAAAGATCATCCTAAGGGTGTAGTGTAATAAATCTCAAGTATTATAGTCAAGTGGCATTCTTACCACTTTTCAAACATTAACCCCATATTTATCAACTTTTGATTATTCACATGGTACGAGAATTGAATACAACTTCATAGCCACTTAAAAATTCATCACTTCATTCCACTTTCGGATTTATCTTATGCACTTTCAACTCGAAACATTAGAGGCTAGACCATGTGCAATGTTTGATCCTCTTAGGCTTTCTATGACACCCGTGTAACGAGTTTTAGGCCAATAACTCCTAAACCAGATGGTTTTAGGGTATCAAATGTGGAGACATTCCTAAGGGCTTAATCGCTCGAGTGTCAAAGGCCACAAAATCAAACTAGGTCCTTATTCACTTAACACTTGCATTGGCTTGAGCTTAGCTCAAATTAGCAAAATAGTACAGTATTCTAGGCATGGTGCTCTTCGCCCCCAGTATCTATTAAGCCTGACTTTTTCAGTCATACCAATTTTCAACCTCTTTTTATTATTATTAAGCACACGAAGTTAACTTCTCAACTCATAACACATGTGAAAATTCTAAGTTGATATTTCCGGGATCAAGCCTTTAAGTGTTTCAAAATGATTGCCCACTCAACTCCTCTACCTTCGATTTAGGTGCATATGTGAATCATTTTAAGGTTAATCTAGTCTAGTTAGGATCCCATAAGCAAGGAACGATGTGTATAGCCATTAAAAACCAAATTGATAGAGAAAACATACCATGTATTCAAATTAACCATACTCAATGCCTCAAGTGAAGGGTTGAAATTCTATCCAAAAAAAAAATAAATTAAAATTGCACACATTTCACATGTAGAGGTACAGCACCCCCCAAACTTGGACCGAAATATGTAAAACATGAATCAACATGACTATAATAGATCTAGTATACCCCCCACACTTATCATGAACATTGTCCCCAATGTTTGAAAAAGAAAAGGGCAAAGTACACGTCACCATAGGGAAGCTGAAAAGCAAACCCGAGTCCACTTAAGGCAATCAAGTCCACGGATGGCAATCACTGTGTCGATCACTACATAGGTAAACAAATGCTAGCCATACAGAGCATCAAACATTGAATAGAATAGAATAAAACAAAACGAGATAAACAAAAAAATGAGAAACATGCATGGAAAGAAAACATCAAGCATCCAAACATAAAACATAAAATATCCAACATCCCAACAAAAGATATCCAAAAACAAAAAGAAACATGCATGGAAATAAAACAAGATAAGCCTAATCGGTGGTGCCAAAACGGTCAATGTAATCCTCATCCTCTCCGCCGAGATCATCCAAATCAATCAACGGGCTACCCTCATCATTATGAGCCTCATCATCACCTCCTTCAGGAACGAGAGCACCTGACTCGTGCATATCTGCGGGCTGCTGAGGCGGGGGGTGCGGGTAAGGTGGAGGAGCAGAATAATCAAACGGCCCCCAACCGACAAACGCATCATGCTCTACAAAAAGCTGACGGAAATAAGCACAAGTGTCGGACATGACCACCCTCATCTCATCTCGCAACTCCTCCCTCAATTCATCCTTTAATTGTCTAATGGCGGCGGCATCCATAGGTGGAAACTGTGGGGAGCTAGTAGACCGGGATGAAGACGGGCGAGGCCTCTTGGAAGTAGCTGGTGGTGGAGGAGCCTGGGAGTCGTCATCTACCACGGTGAGATAAGAACAAGGAAGCTCAGTACGCTCCATAGGAAATGTGGGAACCTTAGCCGCCTTGCATAAAGCTGTGATCAGTGACGGGAGAATGATGGGAATCTTTCGAGTGGGACCTTCTCCCTTTTGCTTAGCCAATTCTTTGTTAATCAACGGCCCTAACTCATTCTTCAACTTCCTAAAGTGGTCCGTCAAAGACTTGTGGATTACCCGGGCAAAGTCCACAGCTTTCTTGGACATAATAGCGTAGATGAGGGTGGCCCGTTCCTTGTTTGCCTCTGATCGATTGGTACTCGGTATTAAATTGAATCGGATGAAGTCGAGCCAGAAAGCAGCCTCGGGTAATAGAGCCCTACGGGGGACATGAGCTTCTCCGGGTACCCATTCCCACCCCTCTCGGCCAATAACCTGCAAAATATCTGACAGGCTAACTCGGAGGCGCCCTGCATTGTAAAGAGTGGTGAACTCGCATGTCTGAGGGGTTGGGGTGCCTATGCCCTCCCTAATCTGTCTCAACTCATAATTGACATGTTTGCCCCGGACCAAAAGGGTAGTCCCCAGCCATCCTCGTGTCTCAATCTCATCATAAACCCCGGAGCTGAAGAATTCCAGAACCCAAGGAAGATGAATGGCCTCGGGCTTTTGACAGAAAAACTGTAAGCGATGAAACTGTATCAATTCGTGCACAGAGGGCTGTCCCCGGTTGGTTAAATAGTGCTCCTTAATAAGGGTGCGGGGGGTGCTCAAACTCTGACACATAATTTGGACTTGGGGGTTTTCAAAACGGGTATTATCGGGAGTCTCGGGCTCATTAGAGGAACCCTCACCCACTTTTTTCTTACCCTTGGACGGTCTGTTGGTAGTTCTCGTCATTTGCAACAACAATTATCAACTTCTCAACTACTCAAATCAACCCAAATGCAACCAACCAAATACAACAATCATCAACGCCCAACAACACACCAAAATCAGAGAGCAACCCACACTCTAGCAACAATCCACGGATTGAACCGATTCCTCAATTCTTTAAGCAATAATCCACAATTTAATCAACAAAATAGCATCAACAACCCACAAATTCAATTTCAACCCACAAATTGATAACAACCCACGGATTTAGCAACAATAGACCATCCAATTCAACAACAACAACCCCAATTTTTGATTACAACCCACAAATCCAATAAAAGCCCTCAAATGCAATAACAAAAAAATCAATCTACAATCGGACAATGCCCCAATTAATCCTCAAAATATAACGCAAGGCACCTACTCGTCGGCTATGAATCGGAAATGGAAGAAGGGTAAAGCCAAAACTCACCTTTTATCCCCAAAATTTTCGCACCGAGTCGATGTGAAAGAAGAGCCTCTTGTGCAACGAATTATGTTGATGGAAAGTGGCGGTGAAATACGGTGGAAATGGCCGGAAATGGTGAGAGAGTCGCCGGAAATCGCGTGGGAGAGGAGTTGTGAAGATTTTGGGAGAATTTCGACCGTTTTGACCCACATATGTGTTTAAATCAGAATCGGGCGCCTAGGCGCGCGTGTTTGGGCGCCTAGGCGCGCGACACAGCGTACCTGGATTTTGAGTGGTAATGCCCGCGCCTAGGCGGGCGTTGTTCGGCGCTTGGGCGCCCCTTTCAGAATCGGGCGCCTAGGCGCCTGTTTTCTCGGCGCTTGGGCGCCCCTTTCAGAATCGGGCGCCTAGGCGCCTGTTTTCTCGGCGCTTGGGCGCCCCTTTCAGAATAGTTTTGTAAAGAATTTCATTTCCTGTTTCAAAAGGGAAGAGACAAAACACTTAAAACACAAACTAACAAAGTTGTAAGACTAGAAAATAAAGCAACAAACGGGATAATAAGGGAAAAAGAAAAGGAAACGGAAAGAAAACATGGGTTGCCTCCCAAGAAGCGCTAGTTTAGAGTCATTAGCTCGACTGAAAGCGAAGAATCACGAAGGGTCCGCGAGGATGAAGGACTCTTTGTCTCTTGGTCCATCCATCCCTAAGTAAGGTTTTAGACGTTGAGCGTTGACCAAGAAGTATGTCCTTTATCTGTTGTAAGCTCAACGGCGCCGGATGGATAGACCTGGGAAATCAAAAATGGGCCCGACCATCGAGACTTAAGCTTCCCGGGGAAGAGTCGGAGTCGAGAGTTGTATAGCAACACCCGCTCTCCCTTGTGGAATTCCCGGGGGAGAATATGTTTGTCATGCCACATTTTGGTCCGCTCCTTATAGAGTTTTGCGTTCTCATAGGCAAGATGACGCCATTCTTCGAGCTCGTTGAGTTGTAGCAAACGTTGTGTACCTACACTTTGAGAGTCAAAATTTAGAAACTTAATGGCCCAATAAGCACGATGCTCGAGTTCAACGGGCAAGTGACATGTTTTTCCAAAAACAAGACGATACGGGGACATGCCAATTGGGGTTTTATAGGCGGTCCGATAAGGCCAAAGAGCATCATCCAATTTAAGGGACCAATCCTTCCTTGATGCGTTGACAGTTTTTTCTAAAATACGCTTAATCTCCCTATTCGAGACCTCCACTTGGCCACTAGTTTGTGGGTGGTATGGGGTCGAAATTTTATGCTTCACCCCGTACTTGGTCAATAAAAGTTCAAACTGCCTGTTGCAGAAGTGGGTGCCCCCGTCACTAATGATGGCTCGGGGAGTTCCAAATCGAGTAAAAATATGCTTCTTCAGAAAACGAGTGACAACCCGAGCATCATTAGTAGGCAAGGCCACGGCTTCCACCCATTTGGAGACATAGTCTACCGCAACAAGGATATATTTATTTGAACAAGAACTGGGGAAAGGGCCCATGAAATCCACACCCCATACATCAAACAACTCACACTCTAACATGCTATTTAAGGGCGTTTCATGATGTTTAGAGATGTTCCCCATTCGTTGACAGCGATCACAAGATTTGACATAATGATGTGCATCTTTAACAAGAGTAGGCCAGAAGAAACCTGATTGGAGGATCTTAGCTACCGTTTTGGAAGGCCCAAAATGGCCACCTACCGCCATATCATGACAATGAGATAGGATAGCATGCACGTCCGTTTCGGGTATGCAACGTCGAATTAAACCATCTGCACAAACTTTGAATAAAAAGGGTTCGTCCCAAAGATATTGCTTTACATCAGATAGAAATTTCTTCTTTTGATGAAAAGTGATATCCGGGGGAAGACGGCCCGTAACAATGTAATTGGCAAAGTTAGCATACCAAGGTGAAATTTTTTCAGAAATAGCAAGGAGGTGTTCATCTGGGAATTCCTCACGAATTGGTGTCTCATCTAACGGATCATTCACTAGCTCTAATCGTGAGAGGTGGTCGGCTACTACATTTTCGGTGCCTTTCTTGTCTTTTATCTCTAAATCAAATTCTTGGAGTAACAAAATCCACCTAAGGAGTCTTGGTTTAGCATCTTTCTTGGCAAGCAAATATTTTAAAGCCGAATGATCGGTGTAAACTATCACTTTGTTTAGCACGAGGTAAGAGTGGAATTTATCGAATGCAAAGACTATGGCGAGTAATTCTTTTTCCGTGGTGGCATAATTCAATTGTGCATCGTTAAGAGTTTTACTAGCATAGTAAATGGTTCGAAATACCTTTTCCTTCCTTTGGCCAAGGACCGCTCCAACCGCGGTGTCACTCGCATCACACATCAATTCGAATGGTAAGCTCCAATCGGGGGATGACATGATAGGGGCGGAAACTAAGCGTTCCTTCAAATCAAGAAAGGCCTGCATACAAGAAGAATTGAAATCAAAAGGTGCATCTTTAACAAGCAAATTAGACAACGGTTTCGCAATTTTAGAGAAATTCAAGATGAATCGCCTATAGAAACCAGCATGCCCGAGAAAACTCCTAACAGCTTTTACCGATGTGGGCGGGGGAAGTTTTTCAATGACCTCAATCTTGGCTTGGTCCACTTCGATCCCTTTTTGAGAGATCTTGTGGCCAAGTACAATCCCCTCCCGGACCATTAAATGGCATTTTTCCCAATTCAAAACAAGGTTGGTTTCTTCACAACGTTTAAGCACAACATTTAGATGAGCAAGACAGATATCAAAAGTTGTTCCGAAAATAGAAAAGTCATCCATAAAAATTTCAAGGAAATCTTCAACCATATCATGAAAAATAGCCATCATGCATCTTTGAAAAGTGGTTGGGGCATTACACAAGCCAAATGGCATCCTTCTATAAGCAAATGTGCCATAAGGACAAGTGAAAGTGGTTTTCTCTTGGTCCTCAGGATCTATGGCAATTTGATTATAGCCGGAGTAACCATCTAGAAAACAATAGAAATCATGCCCGGCTAATCGTTCAAGCATTTGGTCAATAAAGGGGAGGGGGAAATGATCCTTACGTGTGGCATCATTCAACTTACGGTAATCTATACATACACGCCACCCACTAATTATACGAGTTGGGATAAGCTCATTATTCGCATTCTCAATTACCGTTATCCCCCCTTTCTTAGGCACCACTTGGGTAGGGCTCACCCACGCACTATCAGAAATAGGATAGATTATACCTGAGTCGAGCAGTTTAATCACTTCCTTCTTTACTACCTCTTGGATTTGTGGGTTTGATCTCCTTTGGGGTTGGCGTGTAGGCTTGGTGGAGTCCTCCATAAGTATTTTGTGCATACATATCGCTGGACTAATGCCTTTGATGTCCGCAAGTTTCCACCCAAAAACCCGTTTGTGAGATCTCAACACCGTCATTAATTGCTCTTCTTGTGATCCTGAAAGAGATGAGGAAATGATCAATGGGAGTGTTTCGTCATCGTTCAAGTACACATATTTAAGGTGGGAGGGGAGGGGTTTGAGTTCGAGAGAGGGGGGTTCTTCAATAGATGGGCGAGGTGATCCTGACAATGATCTATCAACTTTGATGAATCCTCCCGAATGAGAGGAAGATTTGTACTCCAAGCTTAGAACCTTTTCCACTAGATCATCTTTCTCCGAGTCCACTTGCATGGATTTCATAAGACTCTGTTCGAGAGAATTTTCAATTGTATTGTCCTGTAAATACTCAACAATCAAATGGTCAAATGTATCAATTCGATAACACGAGTCATGATCAATAGGATGTTTAAGGACTTTGTAAACATCAAAGGTAACTTTGTCATCGCCCACATTCAAGGTAAGCTTACCATTAGCAATGTCAATTACCGCCTTACCCGTGGCTAGGAATGGTCTCCCTAGGATTAATGGTACCTCCCATCTTCTTCCATGTCGAGTACTACGAAATCAACGGGAAATAAAACTTGTCGACTTGGACAATAACGTCTTCGATTATCCCCTTGGGCCTCTTGATCGATCGGTCGGCTAGTTGAAGGCTCATTGAGGTCGGCTTGGGATTTCCAAGGCCTAGCTTTTTAAACAGTGAGTATGGAAGAAGATTGATGCTGGCCCCCGAGTCACATAACACCTTCTTGAATGATAGGGATCCAATTGTGCATGGGATTGTGAGACTCCCGGGATCTTGGAGCTTAGTTGGCAATTTATTGAGTAATACGGCGGAGCATTCTTCCGTGAGGCACACCGTCTCATTCTCTTCCCACTTCTGCTTGTTAGAGAGTATGTCCTTGAAGAACTTCACATAATTCGGCATTTGGAGAATGGCGTCAATAAATGGAATATTAATTCTCACTTCCCGAAGGATTGCCAAAATTCGAAGAAAGCTCGGATCCATCTCCTTTTTCTTCTTTTTGTGAGCATTTGGGAAGGGGAGACGAACTTCGATAGGGGGAGAAAGCGTTGGATTAGACGGATGAAAACCCACAGAAACAGTAGGCGGTGCCTGGGCGCGTATATCGGCGCCTAGGCGCGGATCTGTTGGCGCCTGGGCGCTCGGGCGCGGGATGCAGAACATATGCATCTGGCAGGTTTGTGGGTGGCGCCTGGGCGCGTATATTGGCGCCTAGGCGCGTATCTGTAGGCGCCTGGGCGTGCAGGTTGGGGCGCTCGGGCGCGGGATGCAGAGAGTTTTGTACAGAACAGGTTAGATCAGGCGCCTGGGCGTGCATGTCGGGGCGCTCGGGCGCGGATGTACTGGCAGTGTCATTCTCCAATTGTTTGCCACTTCTCAAGGCAATGGCATTGCATTGGGCCTTCGGGTTCTTTTCCGTGTCGCTTGGGAGAGTCCCCGGGGCTCTACCGTTAACCGCATTAGAAAGTTGCCCTACTTGTGTTCGCAAATCCTTCATCTCCATACACATATCCTTTATCATACTCCGAAGTTCGTTGAAAGATGTATCGGACTTTTTCATGTGAGCATCCAGTTTCTCATCGATTGTGGGAGGTCGCATTTGCACTTGACCTTGACCTTGTCCATTGAAATTGCCTTGCCTCGGGGGTGGGTTATTGAAGGGTGGTCGTGGAGCTTGATAGATCCCCAGTTGATAGATCCCCGGTTGTGCGTTCTGTGCGGGGTTGGGCCTTTTTGGAAAATTCTCGGGTATATGAAAGTTCACCCGAGGTTTATTTTGATTCCCCACATAATTAACATTGCCAACCTCCGGTTCCAAGACTACTACTTCCTCAACTACTTCCTCAATACAAGCAACCTTTTTAGAGGATGAGGCCTCTTCATCGTCGGGGTAAAGCTCGTCTTCTCGGGCCAACTGTTCGACTTTGTCCCATACACTTTGACAGTCTAACCCAAGGAGATCTCCTCCCGCACCCGCGTTGAGTCTATGCCGAATACGTGACCTAACCCCATCATAGAAATGGAGTACTTGTTCATTCAACCCAAAATTATGATCGGGACATTTACGGAGCATGCCCTTATATCTAGCCCAAGCCTCGACTAAAGATTCATTGCTCCTTTGCCTAAACCCTTTTATATTACTCCGTAGCTCATTGATTTTTGAGGGTGGAAAGAATTTATTTAAAAAGGCATCGACCAACTCACTCCATGTTGTAATAGATTGTGGAGGTAAGGATTTGTACCATGTTGTCGCCCTATCCTTCAATGAGAAATGGAAGACTCTTAGACGAATCGCATCAAGATCTCGTGGGTGATATTGAATGGTCACAAGAGCCTCATCTATGGTTTCCAAATGAGCGTGTGGTGATTCGTGCGGTTCTCCATAGAAAGGATCTCCTTGCACCATATTAAAAATGTGAGCCGGAATGTGGTAGTTTGGTGTGAAGAAATTAGGCACGACTACGGGTCCCGGAATGGTATGGACCCTAGGTGGTAAGCTACCCCGAACCGATGGGAGTTGTGGAGGAGGTACCGCTTGCATGGCTTGTAGAACACCTTGTAACCACTCCCTAGTTTCCGGTGAGTTCATGTCCGGGAAATTTCCATTTGGGTTTTGGTTGAGATTATTGGCCATTTCTCTTGCTCGCCTACTAGTCCCAAGAACTCGTTCAATTTCGGGCTCCAACTCGTATAGAGGCTTGTTTGAGGAGCGGGTCATGCACCTCAAGAACCTAACAATTAAATACAAGAACAAAATTAGACTAATCACGAAAATAAAAGAAAATCAAGAAATGAACGAAAACTAAGAATTATAAAAAATGTAAACGAAAATAAAAAAAAACTAAAATAAACAAGTCCCCGGCAACGGCGCCAAAAACTTGACACGCTAAAAACTAACGTGCTATGATAGCAAGTGCACTAGACGTGTTTAGTAATAAGTGGACAAAAAGTCCGGATTGTCGAACCACAAGGACTTGAATTCTAGTTAATGATTTTCGATAAAAGATAAGATAATTAAAGTAAAGTGCAAGAAAAAGATTAAACAAACGAAGAACCAAAGAGAAACGTACTATAGATTTAATCTCACGTATGATAAAATGACTAAGGCACATGCTACAACCGAATCTACTCGTCAATATATATGAGCTACTCTTCGAATTATTAGACTCCTATTGCTTTGGTGGAAACTCCTAAATTAACTATTACCCGATGTCTCGGCACATAATAATCCTATGATTAATTGACGGTTCTCTAAATATGTCTATCCGAGAATCTAATCAAAAATCACGCATTAACGTTCTAGAGCTTCCCCGAACGAATCCGGCTAACAACACCCTGGAATCTTTACCTATTTCTAGGGCAATCCCTCATTTGTTTCGGATGATGTGTTAATTCTCTTGCACCCTAATCTATTTTCTCTCGAACAACTAGATTAGGCAAGATAGCAAGCATATGGTGATCAAACACATGATTGGAATAAAAGCATAGAATTAACACACAAAGCAATAGGAGAATTAATACAAAGAGCAACTTCACATATATTGATTCATAAATTTGGCCTTCACATGGCCTTAGTTCTACAATATTAGCCTCTCATCAAAGCCTTAAGAAAATCTAATACAAACATATACATACTCATGGAAATAAACATGTAAATGCAAATAATTAAAACTCCCTCAATTGATTGATGATGGATCTTTGCTCTTGATCTTCAATCCTTAGCTCCTCTCTCTTTGTTCCCCTCCAAAAGTGATGAAGAAAATGGTGATGAATGATGATGAGTGAAAAGTGATGGACAAAATGCCTCTCTCTCCCTCCTCCTCAAGATGATCGGTCAATTGTGCTGAAATATCCTTAAGAAGACCACCACAAATCAGCTCCTCATGTGTATGTCCCCCCTAGTGTCTCCTCCACTACTCTTAAAGTGAGTAGTATAAAATTCCCTAAAGTAGATCTAGTAAGAAACATACTTATGACATCCCTCCCATACATGTGATGACCTCTTGGCTTTAAATGTTCCATTCCCCCATCAAATGATGATCTTTTGGCTGAAAGGAATCAAATCTCGGATGTGGCCACGCCTAGGCGCGGGAATTATGGCGCTCGGGCGCCCAAATCAGAATGTTGGGAGTATTTGCCTCTGTCTGGCGCAGTAATTGTATTTCCTTCATAACTCTCTCCACAAAACTCCAATTTGGATGATTCAAGTCCTCATTTGAAGCTAACACATAGTTCTACAACTGTGTAGAAGGAAACTTCATCCAATTCGGTCTCTAAACATACGGAAAAAGCGCTCGAACGTGGAAAGTGGTGTAGATATGGCGCCCGGGCGTGGGCAAAATGGCACCTAGGCGTAGGGGTGCATAGCAATTTGGCCTAAACTTGTTTTATACGTAATTTTTCATCCCGTTCTTTGATTGTATCCATTTAAGACCTGAAATCACTTAATGCACGAATTAAATGCACATGTGGCAAGAATCAAGCGATAAATGAACCTAAGACATAAACGCAAAGGGGCTTAAAAACACGTAAAAATGCCTCTTATCAGAGGCCCACTATCGAATTTGTATAAGCCAATTGACCCCTTTTTTTGCCTCTTTTGAGGGTTGAATTCGTCAGTTTACCGAGCTAAACCTCAAGATAAATTTAGATGCCTTCCAGGCTCTATTCGTGGTCAAAATGTGTTCTATCGCTCCTTTTGTGTATTTTTGCCCATCACCGACCGCTAGGTTCTTAGAGGGTAACATTAGTCCCCAAGGTACTTGGAAAACTAATTTTTTTTATTTTACTATCGACCATTTGGGCATATCAACACCCTTGCGTTGGAATGGGGGTGTTCCCCCTCATAAGGTCACCCATACACAACGACAACTTAGAGTTGTCTTTAGAAAGATGGGTTTATTTGACCGTTTGTTCGACGTTAGTCAACTATATTCTCATGGTATACATGTGCCTTTAATTTTTCGTACTTCGTGTTGTAACTTTTAAGTGTTATCTGGCCTCATGCTCTTATATGCTAACATTTGGTGATTTTATGTATTTTTTGCAGGCGTTAGGGTGCCTAAGGGTGGCAAAGTGAACTCTACCACCCCCATGACTCCTCATGCTTCACCCAACCATGGTGATGGGATCGATCCGCTAGCACCTCCGTGTCTCGGCCCGAAAAGCGTGATCGGGGTTGTTGCACCCCTTGATTTCGTGCCATCTGAGCAGGTGCCATACACTTTGGATTTTGATTCCATGATGGCGAGTTTAGGCCCTAAGGGTGCCCAGGGTCCTAAGTTGGGCGCCCCCACTAGTCCTCAAGGCACCGTGGTGCTGGAGAGAAGGGATGGCCAAAACACCTGTGAGGGTTCCATCCACTCTTCTCCTAGGACCAGCCGTGGCATAGGAGCAGCCCCTGAAGGAGGACATGTCATTCTAAGGGGTCATGTGCCCTCGTATTCTTTGCCTCCGCCAGCTCCATCGGCGAAGAGTGCTTGTGCTTCTTCCCTGAGGAGCTCTAGTTCCTTCGGCCTTACCACAGGCCTGTTTAACTCTGGGTTGAACTTAGATCCCATAACTCTTTTTGGTGTTAGGTATATGCCCTTGATACCAATGAGGACAAATAGATTGTATAGAGTATTCAATTATGTTGAACAAATTGGTAATTAATAAAAGGCAATTATTATTCATATCATGTAAAACTTTGTAGCATCAAATAAGTATTGAACAAATAGTCCTTGTGTATCAAGGTTGACTCTTTGCCTTTTATGCAATAAAGATGTGGCATGGGAAGAGTCTTATACCTAATCACGCAAAAGGGGTTCGCAAGTTAAGGAATCTTAATTGGGCATTAAGATTTAACTTGTATGACACATGTTCTGACAAGGAGTGCCAGTCGAACACTATGGGATAATGAGACACGTGTCATAGATATATTAGTGGAATTGATATATTCGAAGACGGTGCACAGTAATTCGATCATATGGGTATTTACTCGGTGACTGTCAATGATTGGATTACTGACCATAATAGTATGCGTGGGCTTGACCGGAGGGTTCATGAGCAATGTGTTTGTGCTGTTGAATCTATTACTAGAGTAGTTAGGCCCGATTCACCCTTTGGTGGGGATGACCTTGAAGTGCGATCTCAATGAGTCAAGTAGCAATTGTTCAGTGATCGCCAAGATGGGATTCACCGTCTCGATAGTAAACAAGAAAGTATCCTGTTCAATCATATGCATATGAAATTATAAGTCTTTGAGCAAAGCAATGAAACTAATTCATGTGGGAGATGAAGGGTAGTTTGAAAATTTCATCATGATATGATTACAAGCACAGTATCAAGTTCAGTGAGTTTGACATAAATCATGACTCTCACTTGATCGGGATACATAGTGAAGGGCTTCTACTCATATGGTATTTATGGTCTTGAGGTGCATAAATGATTCATTCATTTCGTACTCAATTGGGTTACGATGTGAGTCCACGGGACTAGCTAGGTCACACTCACATCCTTTGGTATTTCCTCCCATTGTCAATTGGGACGAACCTAAATAGTCCCGCTATAAGAAATGAACGGGATGTCTTTTGTGTTAATCTTTTAGAAAGATGTAACTATTTGGAGTACATGTTCTGTCAACGATGATGATTTAGTTAAACTATCTTACTCAGATTGGGTCTCTGATGCTCATAAGGTTAGAGATTACATGTTGAGCTCCATGTGTAGCGAATTGCAACGCACGTATGAAAATATGAATAGTCCTAAATCAATCATGCTATACTTGGAAAGTCCGTCAGATACTGCGTGTCCAAAGAGCTATTCAACAGAAAGATGAAGGAGCATGAGGATGTTAAAGATCATGTTTTGAAGATGATCTCCATGTTAGAGAGGCGTCGGTCTATGGAATTCTACATGGATTTTCACCTCCAGGTGGACCTCATTCTCTAGTCACTCCCTAGATCCTTCTCAGATTTCGTCATCAGTTTTGACATGGATGGCATTGAAGGATCACTCTCTACACTTATGAGCAAGTTGATGAGTGCACAACAACGAATGAAAGAAAAGTGGGGTGCATTCAAGTTTCCTATTATTCCGAATAATACTAAACTGGCTGGCAAAATCAGAGAGCCTAGAGTTACAAAAACTCAGAAGTTTAAGACCTAGGGTCCAAAGAAGGTGGACGCGTGTCTCCATTTTCGTAGAACGTGACATTGGAAACGTGGCTGTCCTGAGCTGAAAGCTGCTTCATGTATAGAACTTAATGTTTTAGAAACAAATTGTTCTATTACTGTATTTACTTCTTCCTGGATTCTAGACTCTGGGGCTAGTGCTCATGTGTGTGTTTTTGGAATCAGGAGCTGGAAAGAAGTAAGAAGTTGGAGTATGGAGAAGTGATGATCAATGTTGGCAGCGAACATAGTGTGGCAGCCACACACATTAGCACCACTTCCATTAGATTATTTACTGGACATTTATTATTGTTAGACAATTGCCTTGTTTTGCCCGATGGGCTTAAGAATATTGTTTCTATTTCGGTTTTGGTCAGGAAAGGATATTTGCTTTCCTTTGTAAACAATTCTTGCAACATTTACTTGGGAAATAAATGAGTAGGCAGTGCATCTTTAATAAATGGTTTATACTATATTATTGTTCAAAATAATTGTAATGTCAATGTTGTAACAAGAAAACGCGGTTTGTATGACACGAACCTAAGACAACTCTGGCACTTAAGACTGGGTCATGTTGGGGATCATAGACTACATGAGTTAATAAAAGGATGGAGTCATAGACTCATTGGGATCAGATCCCTATCCCACTTGTGAGTCTTGTATCGAAGGTAAGATGACCATGTCCCTCTTCACAGGGAAATTTGAAAGGGCCTCTGAAGTCTTAGGATTGGTTCATACAGACGTGTGTGGTCCTTTTGGAAATGTGGCCCGCGGTGGTTTTCAGTACTTCATTACATTTACAAGGAAATTCTAGGTATGGCTACATGTATTTGATGCAGTACAAGTCTGAATCATTAGAAAGGTTCATTAAATTCAAGATTTTGGTCGAAAACCAAACCAGGCATCATATTAAGGCACTTCGGTCTGACCAAGGTGGCGAGTATATGAGTGCCAAATTTCACTAGTTCTTAAGAGAACATGGCATAATGTTACAGCTAACTCCTCCAGTTACTCCATGATTTAATGGCATAGCATAGCGAAGGAATTGAACTTTGTTGGACATGGTACGATCCATGCTCATCTACACGGATCTACCCATTTCATTGTGGGGGCATGCATTGCTTACAACTGCTCACATTTTGAACAGGTGTCCCTCCAAGTCTATTCCTGACACACCGTATCAGATATGGCGTGGAAGGAAGCTTAATCTGAAGCATATAAGGATATGGGGTTGTCCTGCCTATGTGAAAAAGACCAAGACCGAGAAGTTGGAGGCTAGGTCCTTGAAAGGACAATTTGTTGGATATCCCGAGGATTCCATGGGATACCTTTTCTGCCTGCATGATGATCAAAGGATCATCGTTGCATTACAGGCAATCTTTCTCGAGGAAGAGTTCATTCGAGAAGGAGGAGCTGGTAGAAGTATTGTTCTTGAAGAACAAAATGAATCTCCTTCGGAAGACATTGTTCAAAAGACCCAACCCGAAATGGGAATGACACAACCGTTAACGCGCAGGTCATCTAGAGTATCTCAACCACTTGAGAGATATGGTTATTGACACGCTAAAAGCTAACGTGCTATTGTAGCAAGTGCACTAGTCGTGTGTAGTAATAAGTGTGGACGAAAAGTCCGGGTTGTCGAACCACGGAGACTTGAATTCTAGTTTAAGATTTGTAATGAAGTGAATAAACAAAGTAAGAATAAATTCAAATAAAATTTGTAAAGAACAAGAACAAAGATGAGCAAGTGATTTAAAACCAATTATAAAGGGAGACTAAGGCACATGCTAGGTTCAAATTGATCAAATATACTTATAAAGGTTCTTGTTGAAGGATTACACTTATATTGTTATGGTGAGAGCTCCGAGGGTAGAGAATAACCGATGTCTCGCGTATAAACTCCTATGCTTAGATCGTGATTTCCCAAATATTCCTATCCGGAAATCTAACCACTAAACATGCATTAACGTACTAGAGTTCACTCGATTAGAATCGAACAACTTCACCCGGGAATCTTTACCTATGTCTAGGGCAATTCCTCATTAGTTGCGGGTCATGATGTGAATCTCTTGCACCCTAAGTTAATTTTCTCCCGAAATATCAACCTAGGCATAAGATTCTAACATATAGTGATCAAGTATATGCAAGATAGGTAAAAAAACACAAATTCACATCACATAACAATATAAGTATAACCTCTACAATCATCTATTATAAGCATATATCACAATTTGACCTTACATGGCCTTAGTCTTATGAATTTAGTTCATGATAGTTATTATGAAAAACATAATGAATAAATACACATGTTCATAGACATGAATGAAATGAAAAGCTATAAAAACTCCCTCTAATGTGATAGATGATGGCCCCTTGATTGGAACTTCAATTCCTAGCTTTCTCCTCTTAGAATGATGAAGAATGGTGATGAATGAAGCTTGAGGACCTGTTCCTCCTCCTCCTCTCCTCCAAGAATCTGAAATTGATAGTGAATGATGAAGAGTATGGGTTCCCCCTCCTTTTATAGCCAAAATTCCACTAAAGTATGCATTAAGAATTCCCATTAAAGTTCCCCAATGAGAATTCCACCTAAGGTGATGCTTAAAGTTTGGCTTTTAAGATTCCAACCAGCTAAAAAATGTTGAACTTTCGGCCATTAAGAATTCCACCAAGCATAACCATGTGAAAACTTCAACAAAACACATGCATGCTGCCATTTTCGTGCTTTCCAGCGCAGTCTAAGTATTTTCCTCATAAACCTCTCCACAGATCTCCAAATTGGATGATTCAAGTCCCCATGTTCAGATAACACATAGATATACAACTTTGCAGAAGGCAATTTTGTCCAATTCGGTCTCTAAGTATACCTAAATTACGTTTCAATATGGAGGTTGTTTCTGATTTGGCGCCCATAAAGTAAATCTACCAAGAAACACACTTATGACAACCCCTCAACACATGTGCTGAATTATGGCCAAAAGTGATTCTTACCCATCATATAATGCTGGAATTTAGGCTGAAAAAGGAGTAACATTCGGACTATCCATGCCTAGGCATGACTAGGAAGGCGCTGGGGCGTATCCTGACACATGTACTTCTCTGTTCGGCGCAGCAATCGTATTTCCTTCACAATTATCTCTATAGACCTCCGATTTGGATGTTTCAAGTTCCCATTTGAAGCTAAGACATACATCTAAAACTTTGTAGAAGGAAACTTTGTCTAAGTCGGTCTCGAAATATACGGAATTATCGCTCGAATGTGGTAGGAGATGCATAAACCGCCTAGGTGTTGAAAAACATGCTTGAACTTGTTTTGTACATCGTTTTTCTTCCCTTTTCTTCATGTATTCTCATTTATTACCTGTATTCACTTAACACACCTATTAAATGCAAATGTGACATGATTTAAGCAATAAGTGAATCCAAATCATAAGAATTACGGTCTTAAAAACACGTAAAAACACCTCTTATCAACACCCCCAAACTTATCAATTGCTCGACCTCGAGCAATAAGAGCTATAAGGCAAGACCAACATCATTCAATGGGAGAAAACAAAACAACTAACTAACTCACTTTCGTGGAGTAAACGATTGCACTTAGCGGGTGCAACAAGCCTTTAAACCTTTGAGTTACCTCAAAGGACGAGTTATAGTCTCGTGAGGGTTTGCATAAGATATACCCACAAAATCTAGCAAATTTTCAATCCCAACCGAATCAACACATCTCAATATGATCAACAAGAATGAATGACATAAAATCAACCTTTTAAAGTTCACAAATATATATATACATATCAACTACTTTTGCTCATGTCACACCAATACTTGAAACGACTCCCTAGGGTATAGTAAAAAATAAATCTAGGGTATTATAGTCGAGAGGCATCCTTACCAAATTTTGGACATTAATCCCATATCTATCAACTTTTGATCAAACACAAGGCACAAGAATTATAGAAAATCTCATAGCCATTTAAATTTCATTATCTCAAATATTCAACATTCAATTCATATGGAATTTTCATTAAACTTCATTAAGGCTAGATCATGTGCAATGTTTTATTCCATTAGGCTTTCTATGACACCCATGTAACAAGTTTTAGACCAATGACTCCCAAACTAGATAGTTTTGGGGCATTAAGTGTAGAGACACTCCTAAGGATTTAATCACTCGAGTATCAAAGGCCACGAAATAAAACTAGATCTTTTAAACAATTCACTTCTTTTGGCTTGAGCATAGCTCAAATTAGCATAATAGTACAGTATATAGGCATGGAACTTTTCACCTCCGGTACGTATTAGCCTGACCACTTTTGGTCATACCAAAATTCAACCTTTTCAATTCATTGTTAGCATATAAAATTACTACTCAACTTATAACCTTATGAGAAATCTAAGTTAATATTTCTAGGAATAATTCCTTAAGTGTCTCAAGATGGTTATCCTCTCAACTCCTCTACCTTCGATTTAAGTGTATTGTGAATCATCTAAAGAATCAATTCTAGTCTAGGTCTCCACGAGCAATTTCAAAGATATATATATTCCATTAAATTCAGATTATTTCAAGAATTCATGCCATTTTTCCAAGTCAATCAATTTCAATGCATCAATTGGAAGGACTAAAAATTTTTCATGCTTGATTTTCTCAACAAAGAAGCATATAAACATGATATCAAACAAACTTTCCCTAAAATTAAGCTAAAATTAGGATTGCACCATCAAAGTTCAAAATAAGTACTCTTCTAAACACCCCCAAACTTAAATCCAACATTGTCCCCAATGTTGTTACAACAAGCATACACAACAGTAAAAGAACACTTACAACCAAGGATGTTGAAAAACATCCTTAAACTTCTAATACATAATCCTATAGCTTCTCCTCCTCTCGAGTAAAATGAGTATGGTCCAAATTTGCATCATATCTAACACTTCAACTTTTCAAACCATCAAGCATAAGAAAACATACATGCCAAAAGTGCATGTTTGAACACAACATAAAGAAACAAACTAAACAAAACAAAAACAAAATCAAAAAGAAAAACAAACTTACAAACTTGGGTTGCCTCCCAAGAAGCGCTAGTTTAGAGTCGGTAGCTCGACTTTGTGCTCTTTGAGGTTCAAATAGGTGGTCCATTTAACACGACCAAATCCTTGTCATGCCTCCTTTTAGCTCCATGGTCTACTTGCTTCCACTCATATTGCGGGATTTTGCAATAAGCCCTTTGTATTGGATGAGTCTTTTCAATCTTACGAGCACGGCGATGGGGTGGAATGTATTTCATGCATAAATCTTCTTTTCCCTCTTTGTTGTGTTTATCATAGGGAATCTCATCCTCCAACTCGAGTGTGCCCTTAGCCTTGCCATTTGCACATTTCTCATCAAGAGAAGGGTTAATAACATCGATATTGGAACAAGTAAGATCATCCATAGATGGTTTCCTGTTATTAGAAGCATCAAATATCACTTTTACATCTCCTACCCTCAATGATAACTTACCTTTTCCCATGTCGATCTTGGCATTGCTAGTGACTAGGAAAGGTCTTCCTAGAATCAAGGGCATCTCAACATCTTCCTCCATATCAAGGACCACAAAGTCAACCCGAAAAAAGAATTTGTCAACTTGTACAATAACATCTTCTATTATCCCCTTTGGTCTCTTAATTGATCCATCGGCGAGTTGGAGGCTCATTGATGTCGGTTTGGGATTTCCAAGGCCCAACTTCTTGAAGAGAGAATACGGGAGGAGATTGATACTTGCTCCCGTATCGCAAATAACCTTTTCAAAAGTAAGAGGGCCAATGGTGCACGGAATGGTGAGCCTCCCCGGGTCCTCACAAAGAGTCGCCACAATCCTACGGAAAATCTGATCCATATCCTTCTTTTTCGTTTTTTGTGCATTTGGAAATGGAAGACGAACCTCGATGGGATGATGCGTTGGAGTTGAAGGTCCAGCTGTGGAGGATACAGAATGTGGCGCTTGGGCGTGACAATCGGCGCCTTGGCGCAGCGACAAGGGCGCCTGGGCATGGATGGATGGGCCCTCGGGCGCATCAGTGCGAACATTATCACCTTTTACCTGTTCGCCACTTCTCAAGGTAATTCCATAGCATTGCTCTTTCGGGTTCTTTTCCGTGTCACTTGGTAAAGTTCCCGGGGCTCTCTCGCTGATTGTCTTTGCCATTTGACCCATTTGTGTCTTCAAATCCTTCATATCCATCATTAAATCCTTCATCATAGTACGGAGTTCGTTGATTGCTGAATCCGATTTCTTTATTTCCTCATCAAGACGTTCATCGGTTGTAGGAGGCCTAACTTGCCTTTGTACATGAGGATTACCTTGCCTTTGAGCTTGGTTATTGTTGAATGGGGGCCTTGGTGCTTGATAGACGCCGGGATGGGCATTTTGTGCCGGATTGGGCCTCCTTGGAAAATTTTCGGGCACATGGAAGTTCAATTGAGGTCGATTGGCATTTTCAACATAGTTAACATTGCCAACCATTGTTTCCAAAGCAACTTCTTCTTGAACACAAGCAATTTTTTGGTGGGTGTGACTTCTTCATCATCGGGATAGAGTTCATCTTCCCGGGCTAATTGCTCAATCTTGTCCCACACACTTTGGCAATCGAGCCCAAGGAGATCACCACCGGCGCCGGCATTGAGCCTATTTCGGATGCGCGATCGAACTCCATCATGGAATCGTAGTACTTGCTCGCTCAACTTTAGGTTGTGATCCGGGCATTTTCGGAGCATGTTTTTATATCTAGCCCATGCCTCGGCTAAGGACTCATGATTCCCTTGCTTAAACTCTTTAATATTGCTCCTTAGCTCGTTGATTTTGGAGGGTGGAAAGAATTTGCTCAAAAAGGCATCAACCATTTGTCCCCATGTTGTGATGGATTGGGGTGGTAGAGACTTGTACCACATGGTCGCCCTTTCCTTTAATGAGAAGTGGAAGACTCTTAGACGAATTGCATCGAGATCCCGTGGATGAAATTGGGTAGTCATGAGAGTGTCGTCTAAAGTCTCCAAATGCTCATGAGGTGATTCATGGGGCTCTCCATAGAAGGGTTCGCTTTGCACCATGCTAAAGATGTGTGACGGAATGTGATAATTTGGTGCAAAGAAATTTGGAAAGACTACGGGCCCCGGTATGGTGTGGACCCTTGGAGGTAGACTTTCCCGGACGGATGGAAGTCTTTGAGGAGGTGCCGGTTGCATAGCTTGGAAAAGATTTTGCAGCCATTCCCTGTTTTCCGGAAGATTTATGTCGGGAAAATTCCCATTTGGATTTAGATTGTCGGACCATTTCTCGAGCTTGTCTACTAGATCGAAGAACACGCTCTATCTCCGGCTCAAAATTGTATAGGGGCTCGTTAGAAGAGCGGGTCATGCACCACAAATTACACCTAACAAATAAACACAAGAAAAAAAATTAGAATAATAAAATAAAAGAAAGGTTACAAATAAACGAAAAACTAAGAATTATGAAAATTTAAATGAAAAATCAAAAACTAAAATGAACAAGTCCCCGGCAACGGCGCCAAAAACTTGACACGCTAAAAGCTAACGTGCTATTGTAGCAAGTGCACTAGTCGTGTGTAGTAATAAGTGTGGACGAAAAGTCCGGGTTGTCGAACCACGGAGACTTGAATTCTAGTTTAAGATTTGTAATGAAGTGAATAAACAAAGTAAGAATAAATTCAAATAAAATTTGTAAAGAACAAGAACAAAGATGAGCAAGTGATTTAAAACCAATTATAAAGGGAGACTAAGGCACATGCTAGGTTCAAATTGATCAAATATACTTATAAAGGTTCTTGTTGAAGGATTACACTTATATTGTTATGGTGAGAGCTCCGAGGGTAGAGAATAACCGATGTCTCGCGTATAAACTCCTATGCTTAGATCGTGATTTCCCAAATATTCCTATCCGGAAATCTAACCACTAAACATGCATTAACGTACTAGAGTTCACTCGATTAGAATCGAACAACTTCACCCGGGAATCTTTACCTATGTCTAGGGCAATTCCTCATTAGTTGCGGGTCATGATGTGAATTTCTTGCACCCTAAGTTAATTTTCTCCCGAAATATCAACCTAGGCATAAGATTCTAACATATAGTGATCAAGTATATGCAAGATAGGTAAAAACACAAATTCACATCACATAACAATATAAGTATAACCTCTACAATCATCTATTATAAGCATATATCACAATTTGACCTTACATGGCCTTAGTCTTATGAATTTAGTTCATGATAGTTATTATGAAAAACAATAATGAATAAATACACATGTTCATAGACATGAATGAAATGAAAAGGCTATAAAAACTCCCTCTAATGTGATAGATGATGGCCCCTTGATTGGAACTTCAATTCCTAGCTTTCTCCTCTTAGAATGATGAAGAATGGTGATGAATGAAGCTTGAGGACCTGTTCCTCCTCCTCCTCTCCTCCAAGAATCTGAAATTGATAGTGAATGATGAAGAGTATGGGTTCCCCCTCCTTTTATAGCCAAAAATTCCACTAAAGTATGCATTAAGAATTCCCATTAAAGTTCCCAATGAGAATTCCACCTAAGGTGATGCTTAAAGTTTGGCTTTTAAGATTCCAACCAGCTAAAAAATGTTGAACTTTCGGCCATTAAGAATTCCACCAAGCATAACCATGTGAAAACTTCAACAAAACACATGCATGCTGCCATTTTCGTGCTTTCCAGCGCAGTCTAAGTATTTTCCTCATAAACCTCTCCACAGATCTCCAAATTGGATGATTCAAGTCCCCATGTTCAGATAACACATAGATATACAACTTTGCAGAAGGCATTTTGTCCAATTCGGTCTCTAAGTATACCTAAATTACGTTTCAATATGGAGGTTGTTTCTGATTTGGCGCCCATAAAGTAAATCTACCAAGAAACACACTTATGACAACCCCTCAACACATGTGCTGAATTATGGCCAAAAGTGATTCTTACCCATCATATAATGCTGGAATTTAGGCTGAAAAAGGAGTAACATTCGGACTATCCATGCCTAGGCATGACTAGGAGGGCGCTGGGGCGTATCCTGACACATGTACTTCTCTGTTCGGCGCAGCAATCGTATTTCCTTCACAATTATCTCTATAGACCTCCGATTTGGATGTTTCAAGTTCCCATTTGAAGCTAAGACATACATCTAAAACTTTGTAGAAGGAAACTTTGTCTAAGTCGGTCTCGAAATGTACGGAATTATCGCTCGAATGTGGTAGGAGATGCATAAACCGCCTAGGTGTTGAAAAACATGCTTGAACTTGTTTTGTACATCGTTTTTCTTCCCTTTTCTTCATGTATTCTCATTTATTACCTGTATTCACTTAACACACCTATTAAATGCAAATGTGACATGATTTAAGCAATAAGTGAATCCAAATCATAAGAATTACGGTCTTAAAAACACGTAAAAACACCTCTTATCAACACCCCCAAACTTATCAATTGCTCGACCTCGAGCAATAAGAGCTATAAGGCAAGACCAACATCATTCAATGGGAGAAAACAAAACAACTAACTAACTCACTTTCGTGGAGTAAACGATTGCACTTAGCGGGTGCAACAAGCCTTTAAACCTTTGAGTTACCTCAAAGGACGAGTTATAGTCTCGTGAGGGTTTGCATAAGATATACCCACAAAATCTAGCAAATTTTCAATCCCAACCGAATCAACACATCTCAATATGATCAACAAGAATGAATGGACATAAAATCAACCTTTTAAAGTTCACAAATATATATATACATATCAACTACTTTTGCTCATGTGACACCAATACTTGAAACGACTCCCTAGGGTATAGTGAAAAATAAATCTAGGGTATTATAGTCGAGAGGCATCCTTACCAAATTTTGGACATTAATCCCATATCTATCAACTTTTGATCAAACACAAGGCACAAGAATTATAGAAAATCTCATAGCCATTTAAATTTCATTATCTCAAATATTCAACATTCAATTCATATGGAATTTCATTAAACTTCATTAAGGCTAGATCATGTGCAATGTTTTATTCCATTAGGCTTTCTATGACACCCATGTAACAAGTTTTAGACCAATGACTCCCAAACTAGATAGTTTTGGGGCATTAAGTGTAGAGACACTCCTAAGGATTTAATCACTCGAGTATCAAAGGCCACGAAATAAAACTAGATCTTTTAAACAATTCACTTCTTTTGGCTTGAGCATAGCTCAAATTAGCATAATAGTACAGTATATAGGCATGAAACTTTTCACCTCCGGTACGTATTAGCCTGACCACTTTTGGTCATACCAAAATTCAACCTTTTCAATTCATTGTTAGCATATAAAATTACTACTCAACTTATAACCTTATGAGAAATCTAAGTTAATATTTCTGGGAATAATTCCTTAAGTGTCTCAAGATGGTTATCCTCTCAACTCCTCTACCTTCGATTTAAGTGCATTGTGAATCATCTAAAGAATCAATTCTAGTCTAGGTCTCCACGAGCAATTTCAAAGATATATATATTCCATTAAATTCAGATTATTTCAAGAATTCATGCCATTTTTCCAAGTCAATCAATTTCAATGCATCAATTGGAAGGACTAAAAATTTTTCATGCTTGATTTTCTCAACAAAGAAGCATATAAACATGATATCAAACAAACTTTCCCTAAAATTAAGCTAAAATTAGGATTGCACCATCAAAGTTCAAAATAAGTACTCTTCTAAACACCCCCAAACTTAAATCCAACATTGTCCCCAATGTTGTTACAACAAGCATACACAACAGTAAAAGAACACTTACAACCAAGGATGTTGAAAAACATCCTTAAACTTCTAATACATAATCCTATAGCTTCTCCTCCTCTCGAGTAAAATGAGCATGGTCCAAATTTGCATCATATCTAACACTTCAACTTTTCAAACCATCAAGCATAACAAAACATACATGCCAAAAGTGCATGTTTGAACACAACATAAAGAAACAAACTAAACAAAACAAAAACAAAATCAAAAAGAAAAACAAACTTACAAACTTGGGTTGCCTCCCAAGAAGCGCTAGTTTAGAGTCGGTAGCTCGACTTTGTGCTCTTTGAGGTTCAAATAGGTGGTCCATTTAACACGACCAAATCCTTGTCATGCCTCCTTTTAGCTCCATGGTCTACTTGCTTCCACTCATATTGCGGGATTTTGCAATAAGCCCTTTGTATTGGATGAGTCTTTTCAATCTTACGAGCACGGCGATGGGGTGGAATGTATTTCATGCATAAATCTTCTTTTCCCTCTTTGTTGTGTTTATCATAGGGAATCTCATCCTCCAACTCGAGTGTGCCCTTAGCCTTGCCATTTGCACATTTCTCATCAAGAGAAGGGTTAATAACATCGATATTGGAACAAGTAAGATCATCCATAGATGGTTTCCTGTTATTAGAAGCATCAAATATCACTTTTACATCTCCTACCCTCAATGATAACTTACCTTTTCCCATGTCGATCTTGGCATTGCTAGTGACTAGGAAAGGTCTTCCTAGAATCAAGGGCATCTCAACATCTTCCTCCATATCAAGGACCACAAAGTCAACCCGAAAAAAGAATTTGTCAACTTGTACAATAACATCTTCTATTATCCCCTTTGGTCTCTTAATTGATCCATCGGCGAGTTGGAGGCTCATTGTTGTCGGTTTGGGATTTCCAAGGCCCAACTTCTTGAAGAGAGAATACGGGAGGAGATTGATACTTGCTCCCGTATCGCAAATAACCTTTTCAAAAGTAAGAGGGCCAATGGTGCACGGAATGGTGAGCCTCCCCGGGTCCTCACAAAGAGTCGCCACAATCCTACGGAAAATCTGATCCATATCCTTCTTTTTCGTTTTTTGTGCATTTGGAAATGGAAGACGAACCTCGATGGGATGATGCGTTGGAGTTGAAGGTCCAGCTGTGGAGGATACAGAATGTGGCGCTTGGGCGTGACAATCGGCGCCTTGGCGCAGCGACAAGGGCGCCTGGGCATGGATGGATGGGCCCTCGGGCGCATCAGTGCGAACATTATCACCTTTTACCTATTCTCCACTTCTCAAGGTAATTCCATAGCATTGCTCTTTCGGGTTCTTTTCCGTGTCACTTGGTAAAGTTCCCGGGGCTCTCTCGCTGATTGTCTTTGCCATTTGACCCATTTGTGTCTTCAAATCCTTCATATCCATCATTAAATCCTTCATCATAGTACGGAGTTCGTTGATTGCTGAATTCGATTTCTTTATTTCCTCATCAAGACGTTCATCGGTTGTAGGAGGCCTAACTTGCCTTTGTACATGAGGATTACCTTGCCTTTGAGCTTGGTTATTGTTGAATGGGGGCCTTGGTGCTTGATAGACGCCGGGATGGGCATTTTGTGCCGGATTGGGCCTCCTTGGAAAATTTTCGGGCACATGGAAGTTCAATTGAGGTCGATTGGCATTTTCAACATAGTTAACATTGCCAACCATTGTTTCCAAAGCAACTTCTTCTTGAACACAAGCAATTTTTCTGGTGGGTGTGACTTCTTCATCATCGGGATAGAGTTCATCTTCCCGGGCTAATTGCTCAATCTTGTCCCACACACTTTGGCAATCGAGCCCAAGGAGATCACCACCGGCGCCGGCATTGAGCCTATTTCGGATGCGCGATCGAACTCCATCATGGAATCGTAGTACTTGCTCGCTCAACTTTAGGTTGTGATCCGGGCATTTTCGGAGCATGTTTTTATATCTAGCCCATGCCTCGGCTAAGGACTCATGATTCCCTTGCTTAAACTCTTTAATATTGCTCCTTAGCTCGTTGATTTTGGAGGGTGGAAAGAATTTGCTCAAAAAGGCATCAACCATTGTCCCCATGTTGTGATGGATTGGGGTGGTAGAGACTTGTACCACATGGTCGCCCTTTCCTTTAATGAGAAGTGGAAGACTCTTAGACGAATTGCATCGAGATCCCGTGGATGAAATTGGGTAGTCATGAGAGTGTCGTCTAAAGTCTCTAAATGCTCATGAGGTGATTCATGGGGCTCTCCATAGAAGGGTTCGCTTTGCACCATGCTAAAGATGTGTGACGGAATGTGATAATTTGGTGCAAAGAAATTTGGAAAGACTACGGGCCCCGGTATGGTGTGGACCCTTGGAGGTAGACTTTCCCGGACGGATGGAAGTCTTTGAGGAGGTGCCGGTTGCATAGCTTGGAAAAGATTTTGCAGCCATTCCCTGTTTTCCGGAAGATTTATGTCGGGAAAATTCCCATTTGGATTTAGATTGTCGACCATTTCTCGAGCTTGTCTACTAGATCGAAGAACACGCTCTATCTCCGGCTCAAAATTGTATAGGGGCTCGTTAGAAGAGCGGGTCATGCACCACAAATTACACCTAACAAATAAACACAAGAAAAAAAATTAGAATAATAAAATAAAATAAAGGTTACAAATAAACGAAAAACTAAGAATTATGAAAATTTAAATGAAAAATCAAAAACTAAAATGAACAAGTCCCCGGCAATGGCGCCAAAAACTTGACACGCTAAAAGCTAACGTGCTATTGTAGCAAGTGCACTAGTCGTGTGTAGTAATAAGTGTGGACGAAAAGTCCGGGTTGTCGAACCACGGAGACTTGAATTCTAGTTTAAGATTTGTAATGAAGTGAATAAACAAAGTAAGAATAAATTCAAATAAAATTTGTAAAGAACAAGAACAAAGATGAGCAAGTGATTTAAAACCAATTATAAAGGGAGACTAAGGCACATGCTAGGTTCAAATTGATCAAATATACTTATAAAGGTTCTTGTTGAAGGATTACACTTATATTGTTATGGTGAGAGCTCCGAGGGTAGAGAATAACCGATGTCTCGCGTATAAACTCCTATGCTTAGATCGTGATTTCCCAAATATTCCTATCCGGAAATCTAACCACTAAACATGCATTAACGTACTAGAGTTCACTCGATTAGAATCGAACAACTTCACCCGGGAATCTTTACCTATGTCTAGGGCAATTCCTCATTAGTTGCGGGTCATGATGTGAATCTCTTGCACCCTAAGTTAATTTTCTCCCGAAATATCAACCTAGGCATAAGATTCTAACATATAGTGATCAAGTATATGCAAGATAGGTAAAAACACAAATTCACATCACATAACAATATAAGTATAACCTCTACAATCATCTATTATAAGCATATATCACAATTTGACCTTACATGGCCTTAGTCTTATGAATTTAGTTCATGATAGTTATTATGAAAAACAATAATGAATAAATACACATGTTCATAGACATGAATGAAATGAAAAGGCTATAAAAACTCCCTCTAATGTGATAGATGATGGCCCCTTGATTGGAACTTCAATTCCTAGCTTTCTCCTCTTAGAATGATGAAGAATGGTGATGAATGAAGCTTGAGGACCTGTTCCTCCTCCTCCTCTCCTCCAAGAATCTGAAATTGATAGTGAATGATGAAGAGTATGGGTTCCCCCTCCTTTTATAGCCAAAAATTCCACTAAAGTATGCATTAAGAATTCCCATTAAAGTTCCCCAATGAGAATTCCACCTAAGGTGATGCTTAAAGTTTGGCTTTTAAGATTCCAACCAGCTAAAAAATGTTGAACTTTCGGCCATTAAGAATTCCACCAAGCATAACCATGTGAAAACTTCAACAAAACACATGCATGCTGCCATTTTCGTGCTTTCCAGCGCAGTCTAAGTATTTTCCTCATAAACCTCTCCACAGATCTCCAAATTGGATGATTCAAGTCCCCATGTTCAGATAACACATAGATATACAACTTTGCAGAAGGCAATTTTGTCCAATTCGGTCTCTAAGTATACCTAAATTACGTTTCAATATGGAGGTTGTTTCTGATTTGGCGCCCATAAAGTAAATCTACCAAGAAACACACTTATGACAACCCCTCAACACATGTGCTGAATTATGGCCAAAAGTGATTCTAACCCATCATATAATGCTGGAATTTAGGCTGAAAAAGGAGTAACATTCGGACTATCCATGCCTAGGCATGACTAGGAGGGCGCTGGGGCGTATCCTGACACATGTACTTCTCTGTTCGGCGCAGCAATCGTATTTCCTTCACAATTATCTCTATAGACCTCCGATTTGGATGTTTCAAGTTCCCATTTGAAGCTAAGACATACATCTAAAACTTTGTAGAAGGAAACTTTGTCTAAGTCGGTCTCGAAATATACGGAATTATCGCTCGAATGTGGTAGGAGATGCATAAACCGCCTAGGTGTTGAAAAACATGCTTGAACTTGTTTTGTACATCGTTTTTCTTCCCTTTTCTTCATGTATTCTCATTTATTACCTGTATTCACTTAACACACCTATTAAATGCAAATGTGACATGATTTAAGCAATAAGTGAATCCAAATCATAAGAATTACGGTCTTAAAAACACGTAAAAACACCTCTTATCAGTTATCTGCTATAAGGAGAGCATAACATGTATGCAGTAGCAGAAGGATACCTTGGAGACGATCCCTCTAGTTATGACTAGGCAATGATGGATATGGATTCTGCAAAAGGACATGAAGCTATAAAGTAGAAATGGATTCGATGTTTTCGAACCAAGTTTGGACTCTGATCGATCCACCCAAGGGTATTGTACTCATTAGATGTAAATGGATCTACAAGAGAAAGATTGGTCTGGATGGCAAGGTGGATACCCATAAGGCCAGACTAGTGGCGAAAGGGTATAGTCAAAAAGAGGACATTGACTATGAGGAAACCTTTTCACCAGTAGCTATGATCAAATCCATCAAAATTCTACTTTCGATAGCTGCATGCCCGGATTATGAAATCTGGCAAATGAATGTGAAGACCGCGTTCTTGAATGGATTTTTCGAGGAGGAAATCTATATGGAACAACCCAAGGGTTTTATATCTAGTGCAGATTCTCATAAGGTCTGCGAGTTGAAAAGGTCCATTTATGGTCTCAAGCAGGCCTCTCGCAGTTGGAACCTTCATTTTGATGAAGAAGTGCGGATCTATAACTTCATCAAGAACGAGGATGAACCATGTGTCTATAAAAAGGTCAGTGGGAGCAAGATCATTTTCCTGGTGCTATATGTAGACGACATTCTATTTATGCGGAATGATGAAGGATTGCTAACTTTTGTAAAGACATGGCTTTCAAGCAAATTCTCCAAGGGATAAGCTACCTACATATTGGGAATTTGAATCTATAGGTATAGATTGAATAAGATGATAGGACTCTCTCAAGCCCTCTACTTAGAGAAGGTCCTCAAAAGGTTTCGGATGGAAAACTCTAAGAGAGGTCTGTTGCCTATGAGATATGAAATTCATCTCTCCAAAAAGACGAGTCCTCAAAGTGAGGAAGATCGAAAGGAGATGAGTACGGTTCCCTATGCATCGGCAGTAGGAAGTCTCATGTACGTGATGTTATGCACGACACCAGATCTTATCTACGCTGTGAGCGTGGTAAGTAGGTTTCAAGTTAATCCAGGCAAAGAAAATTGGATCACCATAAAATCTATCTTGAAGTACTTGAGAAGAACTAAAGATATGATTCTGAGGTAAGGCAATGGAGAATTGAAAGTTATATGGGTTCTGACTTTCAGTCAGATATCGATGACCGAAAATCCACTTCTGGGTTCTTATTCACTCTGAACGGTGGAGCATTTTCTTGGAAAAGATCCAAGCAAAGCACAACTACTGATTCGACCACTGAAGCTGAATATGTGGTAGCCTCAGAGGCAGCTAAGGAAGCTATTTAGATTAAGAAGGTCATAGCTGAACTTCAAGTTGTTCCTAGTGTGGAGCTTCTGTTGCCACTATGGTCTGACAACAATAGAGCCATTGGCAAGCTAGGGAACCAAGGTCTAACAACAAATCCAAAACACATAGATAGGGGATATTATATAATTCGAGAAATCATTGGAAGAGGTGACATCGCCACGCAAAAAATAACCCTAGCGAAAAATGTGGTTGACCCACTCACTAAGCCATTGGCGCAGGTGGTGCTAGAAAAACATCTTGAGAAGATGGGTATTAGATACCATAGCGATTGGCATTGAGTGCAAGTGGGAGATTGTTAGGTATATGCCCTACATGCCAATGAGGACAAATAGATTGTATAGGGTATTCAATTATGTTGTACAAACTGATAATTAATAAAAGGTAATTATTATTCAGTTCATGTAAAACTTTGTGGCATCAAATAAGTATTGAACAAACAATCCTTGTGTATTGAGGTTGACTATTCGCCCTTTATGGAACAAAGATGTTGCACAGGGAGAGTCTTATCTTGATCACTCAAAAGGGGTTCGCAAGTCAAGGAATCTTAATTGGGCATTAAGATTCGACTTGTATGGCACATGTTCTGAAAAGGAGTGCCAGTCGAACACTATGGGATAGTGAGACACATGTCATAGATATACCAATGGAATTGATATATTCCAACACGGCTCGCATTAATCTGATCACATGGGTATTTACTCGGTGACTGTCAATGATTGAATTGCTCACCATAATAGTATGCGTGGCCCTTAAACCTGATGGTTTATGAGCAATATGCTTATGTTGTTGAATCTGTTACTAGAGTAGTTAGGCCCAACTCACCTTTGGTGGGGCCGACCTCGAAGTGCGATCTCAATGAGTTAAGTAGCAATTGATCAGTGATCGCCAAGATGGGATTCATGATAAGAGGCATTTTTACGTGTTTTTAAGCCCATGGGACTTATGCTATGGATTCATTTATTGACAAAATCATGCCACATTTGCGTTTAAGCGGGGTGTTAAGTGATTACAGGTGATAAATTTGAGCATACGAAGAAACGAGGCGAAAAACGACGTATAAAACAAGTTCAGGCCAATTTGCTTCTGTCGTCCACGCCCAGGCGCCAGTATTACCACGCCCAGGCGCCGGACAAGATGCAAATAACGTCAACATTCTGCTGTCCACGCCTAGGCGCCGTACTGTCCACGCCTGGGCGCTGTATCTGCATTAGTTTCCACGGTTGAGCGCTATTTCCGTATGTTTAGAGACCGAATTGGATGAAGTTCCCTTCTACAATGTTGTAGAACTATGTGTTAGATTCAAATGAGGACTTGAATCATCCAAATCGGAGTTTCGTGGAGAGAGTTATGAATGAAATACGATTGCTGCGCAGGACACATTGCATATAATTTCAGCATTCTGTCAGCGGCGCCCGAGCGCCGTCATGCCCGCGCCTAGGCGTGACCACACCCGAGTTTTGATTCCTTTTAGCTAAAAGTTCATCATTTGATGGTGGAATGGAACATTTAAATCCAAGAGGTCATCACATGTGTTGAGGGGATGTCATAAGTGTGTTTCTTGGTAGATCTACTTTATGGAATTTTATACTACACACTTTAGAGTAGTGGAGGACACACTAGGGAGACACACACTAGGGAGCCCATCATTTCTTGTCTTCTTAAGCCATTTTCTTCACTCTTGACCGAACACACCTTGGAGGTGGAGGCAGCTGGCCATTACTCTTCACCCATTATCATTCATCACCATTCTTCATCATTTGGAAGATTGCAAAGAAGGGGGATTGAGCTAGAGATTGAAGCTACAAGCAAGGATTCATCATCATTCAAGACTTAGGGAGTTTCTTTTGCATTTCATTTACATGTTTATGTTAATAATTATGTATATGATTGTTTTAGACCTTCTTGAGCTATTGAATATGGGCTAATCTTGTAGAACTAAGGCCATGTGAATGCCGAATTCATAAATCTATATATGTGAAGTTAATTTTCGTATTAATTCTTCTAATTGCTTTGTGTGTTGATTTTGTGCTTTTATCACAATCATATGCTTGATGTCCATATGCTTGCTATTGTGCGTAATCTAGTCATTCGAGAGAAGATAGGTTAGGGTTCAAATGAATCAACACATCATCCGAAACTAATGTGGAATTGCTCCTAGAAATAGGTAAAGATTTCCGGGTGCGGTTAGCCGGATTTATCCGGGGAAACTCTAGAACGTTAATGCATGGTTGTTGATTAGATTCTCGGATAGACATATTTAGAGAACCGTCAATCAATCATAGGATTGTTATGTGCCGAGACATCGGGTAATGATTAATTAAGGAGTTTTCACCAAAGCAATAGGAGTCTAATAATTCGAAGAGTAGCTCATATATATAGACGAGTGGATTTGGTCATAGCATGTGCCTTAGTCTTTTTAACCAATTCGTGAGGTTTAATTCATAGCTTGTTCCCTCCTTTGATCTTTCGTTTACTTAATTGTTTTTCTCTTGCTTTACTTTAATTGTCTTTACCTTCATTACGAATCTTAAACTAAAATTCAAGTCTCCGTGGTTCAACAACCCGGACTTATTTTGTCCACTTTTATTACTACACACGACTAGTGCACTTGCTATTAAAAGCACATTAGGTATTAGCGTGTCAAGTTTTTGGCGCCGTTGCCGGGGACTTGTTTTTTTTTTTTTTTTTTGAGTGTTTGATTTTCTTTTTGCTTTTGTTTTCTTTTCTTTTACGTTTTCATAATTTTAGTCTTTTCTTTATTTACTTGCTTTCCTTTTGTTTTCGTGCTCTTCTAATTTCATTCTTGTGTTTACTTGTTAGGTTCTTGTGTGGTGCATGACCCGCTCCTCAAGCGAGCCTATATACGAGTTGGAGCCTGAAATTGAACGAGTTCTTCGGGCTAGTAGGCGAACAAGGGAAATGGCCAATAATCTCAACCAAAACCCGAATGGAAACTTCCCGGATGTGAATGCACCGGAAACCAGGGAGTGGTTACAAGGTGTTCTACATGCCATGCAAGCGGCACCGCCTCAACAATTACCGTCGGTTCGGGGTAGCTTACCACCTAGGGTCCATACCATTCTGGGGCCCGTAGTCTTGCCTAATTTCTTCGCACCAAACTACCACATTCCAGCTCACATCTTTAGTATGGTGCAAGGAGAACCTTTCTATGGAGAACCGGACGAATCACCTCACGCTCATTTAGAGACTATAGACGATGCTCTTGTGACCATTCAATATCACCCACGGGATCTTGATGCAATTCGTCTAAGAGTTTTCCATTTCTCATTGAAGGATAGGGCGACAACATGGTATAAATCCTTGCTTCCGCAATCTATTACGAGGTGGGGTGAGTTGGTTGATGCATTTTTAAATAAATTCTTTCCACCCTCCAAAATCAATGAGCTCCGGAGTAATATAAAAGGGTTTAGGCAAAGGAGCAATGAGTCTTTAGCCGAGACTTGGGCTAGATATAAGGGCATGCTCCGTAAATGTCCCGATCATAATTTTGGGTTGAATGAACAAGTACCACTAGTACAGAAAAGACCTGTTACAGCGCACATTTTACAGCGGTTTTTGGAAAACCGCTGAACGGAGAGACTTATTACAGCGGTTTATAAGTGAACCGTTATAATGGATATTAACCGGGTACCTATTACAGCGGTTCGATAAAAAACCGTTGTAATAGTTCGAACCTATTATAGCGGTTCGATAAAAAACCGCTATTATAGCGCGAACAGAAAAAAAAAAAAAAAAAATTTTTATAGCGGTTCGGGAATGAACCGCTATAATCGGTATGCCAATTATAGCGGTTCATTACCGAACCGCTATAACTGGTAAACCGGTTTATGCCAGTTATAGCGGTTCGGTACTGAACCGCTATAATTGGTAAACCGGTTATAGCGGTTCGTTCCCGAACCGCTATAAAACGTAATTAAAAATAAAAAAAAATTCCCTCCCTTTTTTCCCCCCAAAAACCGAGCTCTCCCCCTCATTTCTCTCTACTATCTCTCACTCTCTACTCTACTCTCTCTCTCTACTCTACTATCTCTCTCACTCTCTACTCTACTCTCTCTCTCTACTCTACTATCTCTCTCACTCTCTACTCTACTCTCTCTCTCTACTCTACTATCTCTCTCACTCTCCACCACCGCCCCCGCCATCGTCTCCACCACCACCACAATCCGCCGCCGCCGCCGCCGCCCCATTTGATTTTTCTCTATCTCTCTACTCGATCTCTCTCCCTATACTCTACTCTCTCTCTCTATACTCTCTCTCTCACTCTCAAGCTAACCTAAACCGCCCCCGTCCCGTCGCCACCACCTCCACCACCACCCGAAACCGCCGCCGCCCAAGCAGCCGCAGCCGCCGCCGCCGCCGTGACCCACCACTCTCCTCCTCTCTCTCTTTATAGGTATATATATATATATATGTTTATATATGTTATGTTATATATATATATATATTATGTATATATTAAATTTAGGTTATGTGTTAATTTCTTGTTTGTTATATATTAATGTTATGTTAATTCGGATTTTGTGATGTATATAATGTAGGTTATATGTTAATTTGTTAATTATTGTTATATATATATCATGTTATCTTAATTGGGGTTTTATAAATTATATAGTGGATTTTTGTTATTATGTTGTAGTTGATTTTTTACTAACTTTGAATGCAAATCTGATTTGTTCTAGGCATCTCATGAGTATGTTCGATATATGTATGTATATCCCTATGTGTCTAGTTTCATATGAATAAAACGGTTCATGAATCGGAGCTTTCCACAATGAGTTATGAATTTTCTCGTGAAGACGCGCACAGCTGTTTTGAAAATTGACAGATTTTTCTCTAACTTTGAATACAAATCTGCTTTTTTATAGACATCTACTGAGTATGTGAGATATATGTGTGGATAGCCCTATGTGTCTAGTTTCATTTGAATAAAACGGTTCATGAATCGGAGCTTTCCACAATGAGTTATGAATTTTCTCGTGAAGACGCGCACAGCTGTTTTGAAAATTGACAGATTTTTCTCTAACTTTGAATACAAATCTGCTTTTTTCTAGACATCTACTGAGTATGTGAGATATATGTGTGGATAGCCCTATGTGTCTAGTTTCATATGAAGAAAATGGTTCATGAATTGGAGATTTCCACAATGAGTTATGAATTTTCTCGTGAAGACGCGCACAGCTGTTTTGAAAATTGACAGATTTTTCTCTAACTTTGAATACAAATCTGCTTTTTTCTAGACATCTACTGAGTATGTGAGATATATGTGTGGATAGCCCTATGTGTCTAGTTTCATAGGAAGAAAATGGTTCATGAATCCGAGCTTTCTACAATTATTTATGAATTTTCTCGTGAAGACGCGCACAGCTTTCTGCACAACTGAGAAGCTCCAAAAACTTTATATCGTGATGCTTTAATTTATTTGTAGTTTTATGTGCTTTTGGATCCAATTGGTGATCAATATTTATAATATGATGCTTTATTTGTAGTTTTTTATGTGATCTATGTGATCCAACTGGTGATCAATATTTGTAGTTGTTCCCCTGGAAATATGATGTTTTATGTGATCCAACTGGTGATCAATATTTTTGTATCGTTTTGTGTTCGTTGTGGGTGAAAGATTAGAGTGTTGGGTTTGTTGTGGTTGAAATTGGTAGTATTTTTTGCGTCGTTTCCCTGTTGAGATTTTAGCGGATCGTAAGATTCGACTTCTGTTAATTACAATCCACTGAGAAGATTAAGTCGAGAACTTGGTAGAAATATTTGCGTCGTTACTCTGCCGAATTTTTTATAGAATAATGCGAAATAAATTAAAAATAAATTTATTTAATTAATTTAACTATCAACTGATGTTAAAATTATTTAATTTAATTAATTGAGAATTTAGATGGATCGAAGTTGGATTGTAGCGGATCGTATGTCGGAGCAATATGGGAAAGGGGTGAAAGAATTCATCGACTTTGCGGTTGAGCATGCATTGGATCCGACTAGGATTAGTTGTCCATGTTTACGTTGTTGTTTTGGAAAGAGAATTAGTCCACGTGACTTGGAAGATCATTTGGTGTGTAATGGAATTGATAAAAGCTACACACGATGGACAAGACACGGTGAAAGCAGTGCCACCTCAGCTGATTTGGGTGATACATCATATCGATCAGTAGATTTTGACATGGATGATTATGAGCCTGATCGTTTGGAGGAGATGACCAATGTGATCGAGGAGGATTTGCGAAATTGTCCCAAGATGTTCGACAATTTGACAAGTGATTCAAAGACACCCCTGTATAGTGGTAGTAATTTCACAAGATTGAAAGCAGTCCTAAACCTCTACAAGTTAAAAGCTAACAATGGGTGGAGTGATAAGAGTTTCACAGACTTACTTGGTCTATTAAAAAGTATGTTACCCGATGATAATGTGTTACCTAATCGTACTTATGAGGCTAAGAAGATGTTAACTGCAATTGGCATGGGATATGAGAGGATACATGCTTGTTTCAATGATTGCATCTTGTTTAGAAAGGACTATGCATCATTGACGGTGTGTCCCAAATGTGGCACCTCACGGTACAAGAAGAATGGATCTGCTCCTGTCAAAACAGCATGGTATTTGCCCATAATACCTAGATTTAGACGCATGTACAGTAGTGAAGCGTTTGCCAAGGACTTGACATGGTATGATGATAGAAGGCTTGAACAAGGGATTGAAGATAACAAGATTAGACATCCTTCAGATTCTCCTCAATGGAAAAAGATCGATAATGATTTCCCTGAATTTAGGGAAGAACCAAGAAATTTACGCCTTGTATTGGCTACAGATGGAATGAACCCACATGGCTTGCAAAGTAGCTCACATAGTACATGGCCGGTGATTTTGATGATCTACAACCTACCCCCTTCGCGATGTATGAAGCGAGAGCATATTATGATGCCTATACTAATTTTCGGGCCGAAACAACCTGGAAATGATATAGATGTCTACTTGGCCCCTTTAATTGAGGATTTGAAAGAGTTGTGGGAGACCGGTATTAAAGTGTATGATGGGTTTAGAAAAGAGAGCTTCAATCTCAGAGTTATGTTGTTTGGTACAATCAATGATTTTCCAGCAAGAGCTAATCTCGAGGGATATGGTGTACATGGGCAATGTGCATGCCCCATATGTGTCAAGAGTACAGATCAATATAGACTCCCACACTCTCAGAAATATGCATTCCAAGGGCATCGAAGATGGTTGAATCGAGAACATCGATATCGTCGGTGGAAGAAAGCTTTCAATGGGAGCATAGAAGAATGTCGAGCTCCTAAGTGTTTGACCGGTGAAGAGGTGTTTGAGAATGTAAAAGACTTGGATATCAAGTTCGGAAAGACTTTTGCAGGCGGCTTTGCAAAAACTGGGTGGAAAAAAAGGTCAATTTTTTTTGATTTGCCGTATTGGAAATCTTTACATGTTAGACATTTTCTTGATATAATGCCTATTGAGAAAAATGTATTTGATAGTGTCATTGGTACTCTTCTAAATGTGCCCGGCAAGACAAAAGATGGAGTAAAGACAAGGTTGGACTTAGTTGAAATGAAGATAAGAGGTAAATTGGCACCAACAATGAAGGGAAAACGTACTTATTTACCTCCAGCAGCTCACACGCTATCTAGAAAAGAAAAAATTGCATTATGTGAGTTTCTTTGTGGAGTGAAAGTTCCCGAAGGGTATTCTTCGAACATTAGCAGTCTTGTATCAATGAAGGACTTGAAGCTAAAGCATATGAAGACTCATGATTGTCATGTAATCATGGATCATTTGCTACCAATTGCTTTACGGGCCATTCTGCCAAAAAAGGTGAGAGAAACGATAACTAGATTGTGTTTCTTCTTCAAAGCAATGTGGAGCAAGGTGTTTGATCCTGAACAATTGCCTGCACTTCAGAAACAACTTGTCCTCACTTTGTGTGAGCTTGAGATGTATTTCCCACCCGCGTTTTTTGATATAATGACTCACCTACCTATTCACTTGGTTAGAGAGACACAACTTTGTGGACCAGCTTTTATGAGATCTATGTATCCGGCTGAGCGTTATATGAAGGTATTGAAAGGCTATGTGAAAAATCGTAGCCGGCCGGAAGGTTGCATTGTTGAGCGGTACATAGTTGATGAAGCTATTACATTTTGCACAGAATATCTGAATGATTCTAACGTTGCAGAGCTTCAAAAGTCTCCTGTTGTGGGGGGGGGGGGGAACAGAAGGAGAAAGCGTAATTGGAAAGCAATTAGTGAGTGTTCCTAGCACACAAAAGGATCAGGCACACCTATATGTGCTCCACAACACAGATGAGGTTGAGCCATATGTTGAAGAGCACAAGGACCAACTTAGGAGAATAAATTCAAGTAAAAATGAAAGTTGGATTTCAAGAGAACATAACAAGAGTTTTATCGATTGGTTCCGAAAGTGTATTCAAGAGAAACAAAATGAGAATTCACTTTCAGTTTCAGATAAATTGGCACGGTTGTCGGTGGGCCCGGGCAGATTCGTATTTTGTCATTCGGGTTATCGTATAAATGGTGTCACATTTTATACAAAAGACCAAGATGAACGGAGTACAATGCAGAATAGTGGGGTGAGTCTTGTAGCTGAAGCAATGCATATCTCAAGTGCGAAAGATAATAGCCCTATCTATGCCACTTTACCATATTATGGGGTGATTGAACGTATATGGGAGCTGGATTACAGTTGGTTTCGGGTGCCTGTATTTGGGTGTAGGTGGGTTGACCATAAAAATGGTGTCGATGATAGTGAAATAGGTTTTACTCGAGTAGACCTTGAAAAGGTGGGATACAAAGATGAACCTTTCATTTTGGCATCTCAAGCTAAACAAGTGTTTTTTGTCACCGATCCTGTCGATAAGAGGTGGTCCATTGTTTTATCGGCAAACAAAAATACTTGTATTGAGGATGATGGCCTATATAATGAAGATGATGGAGGAAATCCTATCTTAGGTGGTTCACAATCCACAAATAGTGACGGTGACTTGGATATCAGTGATGATGAATTGTATATGCGAGAAGATCACCAAGAAGGGATATGGATTAATCCTTCTATTCGTCGGCGTACTAAACAAAATGGTCGTACTGAGGGATCACAAAAGATTAGTAAACCAGCGACAAAAAGAAAACGATGAAAGGTATTTGAACTTATTTGAACTCTTTTGTTAAGTATGCAGTTAAAGTGTAAATTATATTGAACCAGCTTGTAATATTATATTAGTGAATGAGTTACACTAACTTCTGTATTTTTTTGCTTTTGTAGGTCGATACCGTATACCACCACAGTCACCCTCTCCTCCGCCACTACCACGACGACCACTACCAATGTAAGCTTATCAATATTTGGTTTTGTACTTTTTGATGTGATTTATATGATCCAACTGATTAATGATGTGATTAATGCATATATATTTATTTTCGTTTGTTGTTGTTGAAATATTTTAATTTTCACTTATGAAATCTTGTAGATGGATTCTGGAGGTGCTGCAAACCCAAGTGTTGAAAGTGAGATACGGAGAGGTATTACAGCAATGAAGAAAGTAATAAAGGCCAAAAGTAAAGGCATAAAGCTACAAGTTGGTTGGAACGAGTATGGTCAACCAGTTGACCCAAATAAATCAACTTTTGTTGGTTACATTGGCGTGATAGCTCGTGATAGGGTCCCTATTACTATCAGTGATTGGCGCAGCGTCCCTGCAGCAATAAAATATGCCATTTGGAATGAAATAGCTGTAAGTTAGTTATTATATATTATGTTTTTAATTGGTAAATGTAGTTTTTTTTTCTCTAAATTAACATTTTTTATATACTTTGTTCTTTGTTTTTTATAGTTGGCCTTTGATATTGACGAAAGTAGACAGAAGTTCGTCTTAGCCGAGGCTGGGAAGCTAGCTCGAAACTACAGGAGCTACTTAACCAGAATCTGGGTAGAGGATGATGATGGGAACATTAATTCAAGCCCACCCGAAAAATATCGTATATCTCAAGAAGATTGGACAAAATTTGTAGAAATACGCCAAAGTGAAGCTTTTCAGGTAATTATTTTAATTTATGGTTTCATTTTAATTTATTTGAAACTATATACATTGACTAATGCCTTGATTATATAATGAACAGCAACTACGTAAGGAAAATCGGGAAAGAGCAAAGGAACTTGAATATCCTTACAGGGCATCACGTCTTGGATATGCTCAAGTGGAGTATATTGAGGTACGTAGTTCGTTACAAGTTGTAATTCTAATCAAATTTCCTTACAAATTTTCTAATCAAATTTCCTTAATTACAATTTTCTAATCAAATTTATTTCCTTACAAATTTTCTTATATAGAAGCATAAAAGAAAGGATGCTGGGTCAGATGTCACAGAGGTGACACGAGCACTAGTGTGGAGGGTTGCACATTCTGACAGCCAGAACAAGATTGATAATGTCAATGTTAAAAGAGTAGTGGAATCAATGGTGAGTTATTTGCAATTTTAGTTATATAGTGTGTTGTATGTTTTTTTAAAAATAATTTTAAAATAACAAATTTTTGTATTTTTTAAATGTATTATTACAGGAAAGCTTATCACAGGAGGGTAGCCACAGTGGACCCGAGAAGACCCGGAATGATATACTGGCTATAGCTCTTAAAAAGAAGGAGCATCCGGGTCGAGTTAGGGGTGTAGGCTTTGGGGTATCCCAAACAGATTACTTTTCGGATTCAAAGCCTTCAAAAAATACGGTGATTGATAACTTGCAAGACACGGTTCAAATGCTCACTCAATCACTATTCAAATTGCGACGCGAGTTTGAGCAGCATAGGGCGTCTGGGTCGTCGCAGCAGCCACATACAGAAGAGGCGGTTTCTTTGAAAGATAGCTGCCCAGAAGTGAAAGACCTTCCTCAGGTAATTAATGAAAAGCATATTGTTTAGTGATAATGTAACTTACAATCCTATATTTCTGTATGATATACAACATTTTCTAATATAATGGTATATATATATATATATATATGTAGGATGTGGTGCAGTGTCAATTAGCACTTTCTACACCGTGTTATCGTTTGGTGGCAAGAGGAACAATGTACAATCAACCAAAGAATAGAACATTGCATACATGTCCATTAGCCTCCCACCTCGTGAAAGTGTCGATTGACATTGCAATTGAAGATATTGCACCCTTACCAGTCCCTCTCGATGATGAAGGAGTGTTCACAGTATCTGAGGCTGTGGGATACATGGTTGCTTGGCCTAAGAGTTTTGTGATTGTCGGTGATGCATCGGTACGTAATTATTAATAGCTAGTCATTATTAAATTATAACAATTGTTTAATGTTAATAAATATACTTTCATTGATAACGCCCACGTTTTGTTTTCTTTTGCTTATAGTCTCTCGGAAAATCCAAATCATCACTCGGAAAAAGCAAATCAGAGATGACGAAGCACTCACATGTCAAAAATACACCTCTAGTGGCCAACCCTCCTTCTCTAGTGGCCAACCCTCCTGCTCCACCCCCTAATTCACTTGCAATTCTTGAAAGGTTCTTTGGGATGATGGCTGCTGATAACACCATCCGGATAGACATACCCGAGGAAATCTTCAATATCCCCTTTCCAGAATATATTGGGCGGGAGGAGATCGGTGACTTTGTGCATAAAGAATAGATAGGAGCCTCTATCATTACTGCTTACATCAAGTAAGTTTTTAAATATTAATTAAGAAAAAGTAAGCTTTTAATTAAATTATTTTACTGCATTAATTTGAACTATGTTTATTTTTGTTACTCAAATTTATTTTATGCTCAATTGTAGGTGTTTGTGGGTTAATCACGTGGTTCCCGAACAAAAACAAAATAAATTCGGGTTCCTTAGCCCACATTCTATATCTGCGGGAGCAGGAATTACTCCCACGCAGCTTGTTGACAAATCGCAATATATAGCAAATACTATGATAGCTAGTGCACTGGAGGGGAAGTTGTTTCTTGCACCTTACAACTCCGGGTGAGCTACTAAAGACACATTGTTATTTTGTAAAATTTGTTACGTAGGCATAACTAATTTAAAATTTTTCTTTTGAATATGCTGATTAGGGGCCATTGGTTGTTGCTCGTGATTGATCCAATTAAAGAGATCGTTTATTATTTGGATTCTTTGCACGGTAATCCAAATAACCGACATGATATGAAAGATATGATCAATCAGTAAGTTTTATCATTCAATTAAATGTATCAATTATATTATATTTAATATTAAGTTTAAAGTATATATATTATAACTAGACTTCATATATATATATTTGCTTGATATTGACATATTTCCTTTATTTTTGATGTTTTTAACAGCGCTGTGTTGATGTTTCGAGCAAATAAAAACAACCAAAAAATCAAATCAAAAAACAAGGCCTGTACATGGAGTTGTATACAGGTTAGTTTAATTATATTATTTTAATTATAGTTTCAAGAAATTATTCGTATAAAAGTTATTTGTTCTAATACAATTTTGATTTGAATTTAATTTGTAGTGCCCCATTCAAATAAATGCCATAGATTGTGGGTTCTTCGTCATGAAATTCATGAAAGATATTATTAGACACGGAGAATCTATAATCCCACCGACGGTATGCATAATCCTAATTAATATTAATCAAATTCTAATGTCCCTTTTAAGTTATTAAACATTTTTGTTGGATTTTAATATTTGTCTTGCAGTACTTTGCTGATTGTCAGTACGCCACTTACACTATAGAGCAAGTTGATGAAGCACGTTCTGAATTGGCACAATACATTTTTAAATGCGCTTTTGATATGCCGGCGGTGTAAGTTGAAAATTATTGTAAATTTTTATTTGATTTAAAAGCAGTGATTAGTTTATATTGGTTTATTGTAAACTCGTTATTATTTGTAATTATTGGAGATTATTATTTGGTGAATGAAATTAATTTTGGATTTGAATTTGTTGTTTCTGTTGAGCAATTGGTTTGTTTTATATGTTATTGATGAGTTGAATTTTGAGCTTGTGGGAAGGATATAGCTCTAGCTGCAATTATAACAGAAAAAAATAAAAATAAAAAAAATCATGTTACAGCGGTTCCGAAACGAACCGCTGTAACAGTGAACCCTGTTACAGCGGTTCAGGTTCGTTGATGAACCGCTGTAACAGTGAACCCTGTTACAGCGGTTCAGAAACGAATCGCTGTAACAGGGTTCACTGTTAGAGCGGTTCATCAACGAACCGCTGTAACAGGGTTCACTGTTACAGCGGTTCGTTTCGGAACCGCTGTAACAGGCTACGGCTTTTACAGTTAATTTTTTTTTTATTTACCTATTACAGCGGTTCGTTATTGAACCGCTGTAATAGGGCTCATTTTACAGCGGTTTTTAACTGCTGTAATAGTAAACATACCAATTACAGCGATACGTATTACAGCGGTTAAAACCGCTGTAATAGTGAAAAAAAACCGCTGTAACAGACCTCTTCTGTACTAGTGTACTCCATTTCTATGATGGGGTTAGGTCACGTATTCGGCATAGACTCAACGCGGGTACGGGAGGAGATCTCCTTGGGTTAGACTGTCAAAGTGTATGGGACAAAGTCGAACAGTTGGCCCGAGAAGACGAGCTTTACCCCGACGATGAAGAGGCCTCATCCTCTAAAAAGGTTGCTTGTATTGAGGAAGTAGTTGAGGGAGTAGTAGTCTTGGAACCGGAGGTTGGCAACGTTAATTATGTGGGGAATCAAAATCAACCTCGGGTGAACTTTCATGTACCCGAGAATTTTCCAAAAAGGCCCAACCCCGCACAGAACGCACAACCGGGGATCTATCAAGCTCCACGGCCACCTTTCAATAACCCACCCCCGAGGCAAGGCAATTTCAATGGACAAGGTCAAGGTCAAGTGCAAATGCAACCTCCCACAATCGATGAGAAACTAGATGCTCACATGAAAAAGTCCGATACATCTTTCAACGAACTTCGGGGTATGATAAAGGATATGTGTATGGAGATGAAGGATTTGCGAACACAAGTGGGGCAACTGTCTAATGCGGTTAACGGTAGAGCCCCGAGGACTCTCCCAAGTGACACGGAAAAGAACCCGAAGGCCCAATGCAATGTCATAGCCTTGAGAAGTGGCAAACAATTGGCGAGTGACACTGCCAGTACATCCGCGCCCGAGCGCCCCTCTGACGGCGCCCAGGCGCCACCCACAACCCTGCCAGATGCATCTGTTCTGAATCCCGCGCCCGAGCGCCCCGACATGCATGCCCAGACGCCTACAGATCCGCGCCTAAGCGCCAATATACGCGCCCAGGCGCCGACTCCTGTTTCAGTGGGTTTTCATCCGTCTAATCCAACGCTTTCTCCCCCTATCGAAGTTCGTCTCCCCTTCCCAAATGCTCACAAAAAGAAGAAAAAGGAGATGGATCCGAGCTTTCTTCGAATTTTGGCAATCCTTCGGGAAGTGAGAATTAATATTCCGTTTAGTGACGCCATTCTCCAAATGCCGAATTATGTGAAGTTCTTCAAGGACATACTCTCCAACAAGCAGAAGTGGGAGGAGAATGAGACGGTGTGTCTCACGGAAGAATGCTCCGCCGTATTGCTCAATAAATTGCCAACTAAGCTCCAAGATCCCGGGAGCCTCACAATCCCATGCACGATTGGGTCCTTATCGTTCAAGAAGGTGTTATGTGACTCGGGGGCCAGCATTAATCTTCTTCCATACTCACTATTTAAAAAGCTAGGCCTTGGAAATCCCAAGCCGACCTCAATGAGCCTTCAAGTAGCCGACCGATCAATCAAGAGGCCCAAGGGGATAATCGAAGACGTTCTTGTCCAAGTCGACAAGTTTTATTTTCCTGTTGATTTCGTGGTACTCGATATGGAGGAAGATGTGGAGGTACCATTAATCCTAGGGAGACCATTCCTAGCCACGGGTAAGGCAGTGATTGACATTGCTAATGGTAAGCTTACCTTGAATGTGGGCGATGATAAAGTTACCTTTGATGTTTACAAAGTCCTTAAACACCCTATTGATCATGACTCGTGTTATCGAATTGATACATTTGACCAGTTGATTGTTGAGTATTTACAGGACAATACAATTGAAAATTCTCTCGAACAGGATCTTATGAAATCCATGCAAGTGGACTCGGAGAGAGATGATCTAGTGGAAAGAGTTCTAAGCTTGGAGTACAAATCTTCCTCTCATTCGGGAGGCTCCATCAAAGTTGATAGATCATTGTCGGGAGCACCTCGCCCATCTATTGAAGAACCTCCCTCTCTCGAACTCAAACCCCTCTCCTCCCACCTTAAATATGTGTACTTGAACGACAATGAAACACTCCCATTGATCAATTCCTCATCTCTTTCAGGATCACAAGAAGAGCAATTAATGACGGTGTTGAGATCTCACAAATGGGCTTTTGGGTGGAAACTTGCGGACATCAAAGGCATTAGTCCAGCGATATGTATGCACAAAATACTTATGGATGACTCCACCAAGACTACCCGCCAACCCCAAAGGAGGTTAAACCCACAAATCCAAGAGGTAGTAAAGAAGGAAGTGATTAAACTGCTCGATTCAGGTATAATCTATCCTATTTCTGATAGTGCGTGGGTGAGCCCTACCCAAGTGGTGCCTAAGAAAGGGGGGATAACGGTAATTGAGAATGCGAATAATGAGCTAATTCCAACTCGTATAATTAGTGGGTGGCGTGTGTGTATAGATTACCGTAAGTTGAATGATGCCACCCGTAAGGATCATTTCCCCCTCCCATTTATTGACCAAATGCTTGAACGATTAGCCGGGCATGATTTCTATAGTTTTCTAGATGGTTACTCCGGCTATAATCAAATTGCCATAGATCCCGAGGACCAAGAGAAAACCACCTTCACTTGTCCTTATGGCACATTTGCTTATAGAAGGATGCCATTTGGCTTGTGTAATGCCCCGGCCACTTTTCAAAGATGCAAGATGGCTATTTTTCATGATATGGTTGAAGATTTCCTTGAAAGTTTTATGGATGACTTTTCTGTATTCGGAACAACTTTTGATATTTGTCTTGCTCATTTAAATGTTGTGCTTAAACGTTGTGAGGAAACCAACCTTGTTTTGAATTGGGAAAAATGTCATTTAATGGTCCGGGAGGGGATTGTGCTTGGCCACAAGATCTCTCAAAAAGGGATCGAAGTGGACCAAGACAAGATTGAGGTCATTGAAAAACTTCCCCCGCCCACTTCGGTCAAAGGTGTTAGGAGTTTTCTCGGGCATGCCGGTTTCTATAGGCGATTCATCTTGAATTTCTCTAAAATTGCGAAACCGTTGTCTAATTTGCTTGTCAAAGATGCACCTTTTGATTTCAATTCTTCTTGTATGCAGGCCTTTCTTGATTTGAAGGAACGCTTAGTTTCCGCCCCTATCATGTCACCCCCCGATTGGAGCTTACCATTCGAGTTGAGGTGTGATGCGAGTGACACCGCGGTTGGAGCGGTCCTTGGCCAAAGGAAGGAGAAGGTATTTCGAACCATTTACTATGCTAGTAAAACTCTTAACGATGCACAATTGAATTATGCCACCACGGAAAAAGAATTACTAGCCATAGTCTTTGCATTCGATAAATTCCACTCTTACCTCGTGCTAAACAAAGTGATAGTTTACACCGATCATTCGGCTTTAAAATATTTGCTTGCCAAGAAAGATGCTAAACCAAGACTTCTTAGGTGGATTTTGTTACTCCAAGAATTTGATTTAGAGATAAAAGACAAGAAAGGCACCGAAAATGTAGTAGCCGACCACCTCTCACGATTAGAGCTAGTGAATGATCCGTTAGATGAGATACCAATTCGTGAGGAATTCCCGGATGAACACCTCCTTGCTATTTCTGACAATATTTCACCTTGGTATGCTAACTTTGCCAATTACATTGTTACGGGCCGTCTTCCCCCGGATATCACTTTTCATCAATAGAAGAAATTTCTATTTGATGTGAAGCAATATCTTTGGGACGAACCCTTTCTATTCAAAGTTTGTTCAGATGGCTTAATTCGACATTGCATACCCGAAACGGACGTGCATGCTATCCTATCTCATTGTCATGATATGGCGGTGGGTGGCCATTTTGGGCCCTCCAAAATGGTAGCTAAGATCCTCCAATCAGGTTTCTTCTGGCCTACTCTTGTTAAAGATGCACATCATTATGTTAAATCTTGTGATCGCTGTCAACGAATGGGGAACATCTCTAAACATCATGCAACGCCCTTAAATAGCATGTTAGAGTGTGAGTTGTTTGATGTATGGGGTGTGGACTTCATGGGCCCTTTCCCCAGTTCTTGTTCAAATAAATATATCCTTGTTGCGGTAGACTACGTCTCCAAATGGGTGGAAGTCGTGGCCTTGCCTACTAATGATGCTCGGGTTGTCACTCGTTTTCTGAAGAAACATATTTTTACTCGATTTGGAACTCCCCGAGCCATCATTAGTGACGGGGGCACCCACTTCTGCAACAAGCAGTTTGAACTTTTATTGACCAAGTACGGGGTGAAGCATAAAATTTCGACCCCATACCACCCACAAACTAGTGGCCAAGTGGAGGTCTCAAATAGGGAGATTGAGCGTATTTTAGAAAAAACTGTCAACGCATCAAGAAAGGATTGGTCCCTTAAATTGGATGATGCTCTTTGGGCTTATCGGACCGCCTATAAAACCCCAATTGGCATGTCCCCGTATCGTCTTATTTTTGGCAAAACATGTCACTTGCCCGTTGAACTTGAGCATCGTGCTTATTGGGCCATTAAGTTTCTAAATTTTGACTCTCAACGTGTAGGTACACAACGTTTGCTACAACTCAATGAGCTCGAAGAATGGCGTCACCTCGCCTATGAGAACGCGAAACTCTATAAGGAGCGGACCAAAATGTGGCATGACAAGCATATTCTCCCCCGGGAATTCCACAAGGGAGAGCGGGTGTTGCTATACAACTCTCGACTCCGACTCTTCCCCGGGAAGCTTAAGTCTCGATGGTCGGGCCCATTTTTGATTTCCCATGTCTATCCATCTGGCGCCGTCGAGCTTACAACAGATAAAGGACATACTTTCTTGGTCAACGCTCAACGTCTAAAACCTTACTTAGGGATGGATGGACCGAGAGACAAAGAGTCCTTCATCCTCTCGGACCCTCCGTGATTCTTCGCCTTCAGTCGAGCTAATGACTCTAAACTAGCGCTTCTTGGGAGGAACCCCATGTTTTCTTTCCGTTTCCTTTTCTTTTTCTCTTGTTATCCTGTTGGTTGCTTTATTTTCTAGTTTTAAATCTTTGTTAGTTTGTGTTTTAAGTGTTTTGTCTTTTTTTTTTTTTTTTTTTTTAAACAAGAAATGGAAATTCAATTTTAAAATGTTCCTGAATGAGCCGCCTAGGCGCCGCATACATCGCGCCTAGGCGCCCAGAGACACTCTGTGATTTCAAAATTTCCCTGCATCGCCCGCCCAAGCGCCGAAAAACTCCCGCCTAGGCGCGGAAAGTTTCACTTAAAAATCCAGGTACGCTGTGTCGCGCGCCTAGGCGCCCAAATACGCGCGCCTAGCCGCCCGTTTCTGATTTAAACCTAATTGTGGGTCAAAACGGTCAAAATTCTTCACAAACTCTTCACAACTCCTCTCCCACGCGATTTCCGGCGACTCTCTCACCATTTCCGGCCATTTCCACCGTGTTTCACCGCCACTTTCCATCAACATAACTCGCTGCACAGTGGCTCCTCGTTCACATCCGACTCGGTGCGATAATTTTGGGGAAAAAGGTGAGTTTTGGCTTTACCCTTCTTCCATTTCCGATTCATAGCCGACGAGTAGGTGCCTTACGTTATATTTTGAGGATTATTTGGGGCTTCGTCCGATTGTGGGTTTTTGTTGCATTTGAGGACTTTATTGGATTAGCGGGTTGTTATCGATTTGTGGGTTGTAGTCGAATTTGGGGGTTGTTGTTGTTGAATTTGGTGCTATATTGTTGTTAAATCTGTGGGTTGTTGCTTAAAATTGAGGAATCTGTTGATCGTGGATTGTTGATTGCATTTGTGGGTTGCCGCTGATTTTGGTGTGTTGTTGGGTTTTGACGATTGTTGTGTTGGGTGATTTGAGTAGTTGAGCTATTGAGTGGTTGTTGCAAATGCCGAGAACCGCCAACAAACCGTCTAAGGGAAAGAAGAAAATCGGTGAGGGTTCCTCTAATGAACCCGAAACTCCTATTGATATCCGTTTTGAAAACCCCAAAGTCCAAATTTTATGTCAAAGTTTGAGCACCCCCGCACCCTTATTAAGGAGCACTATTTGACCCCCCGGGGACAGCCCTCTGTGCAAGAATTGATACAGTTCCATCACTTACAGTTTTTCTGTCAAAAGCCCGAGGCCATCCGTCTTCCTTGGGTCCTGGAATTCTACAGCTCCGGGGTTTATGATGAGATTGAGACGCGAGGATGGATGGGGACTACCCTTTTGGTACGGGGCAAAAATGTCGATTATGAGTTGAGACAGATTAGGGAGAGCATAGGCACCCCCACCCCTCAAACATGCGAGTTCACCACTCTTTACAATGCAGGGCGCCTCCGGGTTAGCCTGTCGGATATTTTGCGGGTTATTGCCCGAGAGGGTTGGGAGTGGGTACCCGGAGAAGCTCATGTCCCCCGTAGGGCTCTACTTCCCGAGGCTGCTTTCTGGCTCGACTTCATCCGATTCAATTTAATACCGAGTACCAATCGGTCAGAGGCAAACAAGGAACGGGCCACCCTCATCTATGCTATTATGTCCAAGAAAGTTGTGGACTTTGCCCGGGTGATCAACAAGTCTTTGACGGATCATTTTAGGAAGTTGAAGAATGAGTTAGGGCCGTTGATTGACAAAGAATTGGCCAAGCAAAAGGGCGAAGGGCCCACCCGGAAGAATCCCATCATTCTCCCGTCGCTGATCACAGTTTTATGCAAAGCTGTTAGGGTTCCGATACTTCCTATGGAGCGTACAGAGCTCCCGGGTTCTTATCTCGCTGTGGTCGCTGATGACCCACAGGCTCCCCCACCGCAGGCCGCTTCCAAGAGGCCTCGCTCGTCTTCTTCCCGGTCTACTAGTTCTTCCCAGTTCCCACCTATGGATGCCGCAACCATTAGACAACTAAAGGATGAATTGAGGGATGAGTTGCGAGATGAGATGAGGGTGGTCATGTCCGACACTTGTGCTTATTTCCGTCAGCTTCTTATCGAGCATAATGAGTTTGTCGGTCGGGGGCCATTTGATTATTCTACTCCTCCACCTTACCCGCACCCCCCGCCTCAGCAGCCCGCAGATTTGCACGAGTCAGGTGCTCTCGTTCTTGTAGGAGGTGATGATGAGGCTCATAATGATGAGGGTAGCCTGTTGATTGATTTGGATGATCTCGGTGGAGCGGATGAGGACTACATTGACCGTTTTGGCACTACAGATTAGGCTTATCTTGTTTTATTTCCATGCCTGTTTCGTTTTTTTTTTTTTTTGGTTATCTTTTGTTGGGTTGTTGGATATTTTATGTTTTATGTTTGGATGCTTGATGTTTTCTTTCCAGTTTTTTTTTATCTATGTGTTTCTCGTTTTTGTTCGTCTCGCTTTGTTTTCTTCTATTCTATCCAATGTTTGATGCTTTGTATGGCTAGCATTTTTTTACCTATGTAGTGATCGACACAGTGATTGCCATCCTTGGACTCGATTGCCTTAAGTGGACTCGGGTTTGCTTTTCAGCTTCCCTATGGTGATGTGTACTTTACCCTTATTTTCTTTCGAACATTGGGGCCAATGTTCATGTTAAGTTTGGGGGGGGGGGTGTTTTAGATAACTCAGTCCAAGTTTGGGGGATGGCACACATCTACATGTGAGCTTGTGCATTTTGTGAAATTTTTAAAAAAAAAAAAAAACAAAATTTTGGATAGAATTTCAACCCGTCACTTGATGAATTGAGCATGGTTAACGTGAATACATGGTATGCATTCTCTATCAATTTGGTTTTTAATGGCTATACACACAATTCCTTGTTTGTGGGACCCTAAACATGACTAGATTATCTTTAAGATGTTCACATACGCACATAAATCAAGGGTAGAGGCGTTGAGTGGGCAACCATTTTGAAACACTTAAAGGCTTGATCCCGAAAAATATCGACTTAGAATTTTCATTAGATTTTTCACATGAGTTATGAGTTGAGAATCTAGCTTCGTATGTTTAACAATAATAAAAAGAGGTGAACATTGGTATGACTGCAAAGGTCAGGCTTAATAGATACTGGGGGCGAATAGCATCATGCCTAGAATACTGTACTATTAAGCTAATTTGAGCTAGAGCTCAAGCCAATGCAAGTGTTAAGTGAATAAGGACCTAGTTTGATTTTGTGGCCTTTGACACTCGAGCGATTAAGCCCTTAGGAATGTCTCCACATTTGATACCCGAAAGCCGTCTGGTTTAGGAGTTATTGGCCTAAAGCTCGTTACAAGGGTGTCATTGAAAGCCTAAGAGGATCGAACATTGCACATGGTCTAGCCTCTAATGTTTCGAGTTGAAAGTGCATAAGTTAAAGCCGAAAGTGGAATGAAGTGATGAATTTTTAAGTGGCTATGAAGTTGTATTCAATTCTCTTACCATGTGAATAATCAAAAGTTGATAAATATGGGGTTAATGCTTGAAAAGTGGTAAGAATGCCACTTGACTATAATACTTGAGATTTATTACACTACACCCTTAGGATGATCTTTTCAATGTTAAGGCGTAACATGAGCAAGTGTGTGATGTGTATATATTTGTAATTTGAGCTTAAACAGATGAATCCATACCATTGTGTGCTATTAATCATTGTAATTTATGTTGAGTGATCGGGATTGAAAATCTTTTGATTTTGTGGGTATATCGTCTGCAAACCCTCACGAGACTATAACTCGTCCTTTGAGGTAACTCAAAGGTTCAAAGGCTTGTTGCATTCGCTAAATGCAACCGTTTACTCCACGAAAGTGAGTTAGGTAGTTTTCTTTTTGTTTCTCTCTTTGATTGATGATGTTTCCTTATCTTAGAACTCTTATTGCTCGAGGACGAGAAATTGATAAGTGTGGGGGTGTTGATAAGAGGCATTTTTACGTGTTTTTAAGCCCATGGGACTTATGCTATGGATTCATTTATTGACAAAATCATGCCACATTTGCGTTTAAGCGGGGTGTTAAGTGATTACAGGTGATAAATTTGAGCATACGAAGAAACGAGGCGAAAAACGACGTATAAAACAAGTTTAGGCCAATTTGCTTCTGTCGTCTACGCCCAGGCGCCAGTATTACCACGCCCAGGCGCCGGACAAGAAGCAAATAACGTCAACATTCTGCTGTCCACGCCTAGGCGCCGTACTGTCCACGCCTGGGCGCCGTATCTGCATTAGTTTCCACGGTTGAGCGCTATTTCCGTATATTTAGAGACCGAATTGGATGAAGTTCCCTTCTACAATGTTGTCGAACTATGTGTTAGCTTCAAATGAGGACTTGAATCATCCAAATCGGAGTTTCGTGGAGAGAGTTATGAATGAAATACGATTGCTGCGCAGGACAGATTGCATTTAATTTCAGCATTCTGTCAACGGCGCCCAAGCGCCGTCATGCCCGCGCCTAGGCGTGACCACACCCGAGTTTTGATTCCTTTTAGCTAAAAGTTCATCATTTGATGGTGGAATGGAACATTTAAAGCCAAGAGGTCATCACATGTGTTGAGGGGATGTCATAAGTGTGTTTCTTGGTAGATCTACTTTATGGAATTTTATACTACACACTTTAGAGTAGTGGAGGACACACTAGGGAGACACACACTAGGGAGCCCATCATTTCTTGTCTTCTTAAGCCATTTTCTTCACTCTTGACCGAACACACCTTCGAGGTGGAGGCAGCTGGCCATTACTCTTCACCCATTATCATTCATCACCATTCTTCATCATTTGGAAGATTGCAAAGAAGGGGGATTGAGCTAGAGATTGAAGCTACAAGCAAGGATTCATCATCATTCAAGACTTAGGGAGTTTCTTTTGCATTTCATTTACATGTTTATGTTAATAATTATGTATATGATTGTTTTAGACCTTCTTGAGCTATTGAATATGGGCTAATCTTGTAGAACTAAGGCCATGCGAAGGCGGAATTCATGAATCTATATATGTGAAGTTAATTTTCGTATTAATTCTTCTAATTGCTTTGTGTGTTGATTTTGTGCTTTTATCACAATCATATGCTTGATGTCCATATGCTTGCTATTGTGCCTAATCTAGTCATTCGAGAGAAGATAGGTTAGGGTTCAAATGAATCAACACATCATCCGAAACTAATGTGGAATTGCTCCTAGAAATAGGTAAAGATTTCCGGGTGCGGTTAGCCGGATTTATCCGGTGAAACTCTAGAACGTTAGTGCGTGGTTGTTGATTAGATTCTCGGATAGACATATTTAGAGAACCGTCAATCAATCATAGGATTGTTATGTGCCGAGACATCGGGTAATGATTAATTAAGGAGTTTTCACCAAAGCAATAGGAGTCTAATAATTCGAAGAGTAGCTCATATATATAGACGAGTGGATTTGGTCATAGCATGTGCCTTAGTCTTTTCAACCAATTCGTGAGGTTTAATTCATAGCTTGTTCCCTCCTATGATCTTTCGTTTACTTAATTGTTTTTCTCTTGCTTTACTTTAATTGTCTTTACCTTCATTACGAATCTTAAACTAAAATTCAAGTCTCCGTGGTTCGACAACCCGGACTTATTTTGTCCACTTTTATTACTACACACGACTAGTGCACTTGCTATTAAAAGCACGTTAGGTATTAGCGTGTCAATTCACTGTCTCGATAGTAAACGAGAAAGTATCCTATGCAATCATATGCATATGAAATTATAAGTTATGTGCCAAAGCAATGAAACTAACTCATGTGGGACATGAAGGGTAGTTTGACAATTTCACCATGATATGATTACACACATAGTATCAAGTTCAGTGAGTTTGACATAAACCATGACTCTCACTTGATCAGGATACATAGTGAAGGGCTTGTACTCATATGGTATTTATGGTCTAGAGGTTCGTAAATGATTCGTTCATTTCATGCTCAATTGGATTACGATGTGAGTCCACGGGACTGGCTAGGTGACACTCACATCCTTTGGTATTTCCTCCCATTCCCAATTGAGATGAACCTAAAGAGTCGCGCTATAAAAAATGAATGAGATGTCTTTTGTGTTAATCTTTTAGAAAGATGTAATTAAATGGACGCATTGATTTATTGGTTAAATCAATGAATTAAATATTTAATTTAATAAGATTAAGTTAAATTATTTAATTGAAGATTAAATAATTAGGAATTAATTAATTATTTAATATGTATTGGAATTTAAATAGGATTTAAGTTAAATACATGTTAAATAGGTGGGCTAAGTTGAATGGGCCAACAAAGCCCACCCACGTCCTTAAGGAGCCCTAGGGGGTGGCCACCAAGGAGTATTGGAAGACTCCTTGAATTGTTTACTAAGTAAAAAGAGTTATAAGGTAACTCCAACACTTAACAAGTCAATTAAGAGTTTTTAACCTAATTACATAACACAAGAGAAAAATAATTCTCCCTCCTCCATAGATTGCCCTAGCCGTCCACCACATAAACGAGGAAGCTTTGGAAGAACTTTTGAAGATTTGTTTCACATGGATCTTTAAACACAGGAGCCCGGGGAGTTGCTATTATGTGAAGAAATATACAAAATTGATAATGCAATCTATTTCATTTAAGTTTTTGGAAAACTGTCAAAATCATTAATTCGTTAAAGTGATCCAAGATTAGGAATCCAAATTTTTTTTATTCCGCTGCGTTTTTACCCGAAGGATTCCTAACATTTGGGACACCACCGATCCTGTGACCCCGTGGTCGTTGATGAGGGTGGTCATGACAGACTACGACTCTACCCGCTTATCATCCCTTCCGTTCAAGTGCCTCGACCAGGAGATTTGCACTGGGGCGAATCGGATAAGTTTTTACACATATTATTATCATTATTTAGAGACCGACCGCTCATGCATCTAAGTTTTTTACCCCATTTTCATCTTTTCTAGTCGGTCCAACTATCACACTGCCTTCGACTTAGGTGTGAGAAAGTGGAGAAGGAGCATCGAGAAAGTGTCCAGCAGAACCGGAAGCTTCTTTTATGGTTCTTTGGACCTAAGAACAGGGCTGACGAATGGGAGAAGAAATATAAAGAGGCCAAGAAGAAGCTTGAGATGGAGAAGTCCAGTGGCAGCTGCTTCCTTAGCTCAGATGCCGTAAAAAAAGGCTTTGAGCGATGCCTGTCAGTCGGCGGTGGATAAGTTTCGCAAGAGCACCGCCTTTATTGATGAGTGCAACAAGTGGGCATATGGTATTGCTTGGGGCTTCATGACTAAGACGGTTCACAAGTGTCGTAGGACCATTCACGAGAGCAGTCGGTACCCCGACGATGACTTCACGTAGTTGTATGAGAATGTCCCTGACACCAGTGACGGGGAAGTGGATACGGGGGGTAGTACCGCTAGTTGAGGCGTTGGTCACCTTCTTAGCTTTTGCCCTCTTATTCTTTTACTCTTTAGGGCTTGTTTATTTGCTTTTTCAACTATCTTTATTCTAGTCATTGCTTTGCTATTCGTAAGACTCATGCTTGATGTGCCCGTACGTGGGTTATTTTCACCCTCGCATTGTTTCTTTTTATGCTTTAACTTGTAGCCTATTGGATTTGATTGGATATTTGACAATCTCTTTTTGCCCTTTGGCTATCCAAGTGTGCCATTGGCATGATTTTATGGGTGCCAGATCATTTATTCTTCTATTTTGCCTTTACCTTGCAGCATCATGAGCACTAGTCTAGGTACTTAGCTATTTTACTAACATATTGGTGGGATTTAATGGCCACTAGCGGTGAGTGTCTCTTAGTACTTTTGCTACGGTTGAGCTTTACTTAGCAATTTGCTTTTTAAGTACTCAAAAAGCTTGGCCTAAGCTCTGAAATACCCGCTATCTTTGGCTTTTGTTTTTTGAAATATTAGCCACTCCACTCCTTTCGCCCCTACTCCTTAATACGTGAAACATATTGAGGAGTAAGTTCCAAAGTGGAAACATCTAGGAGTTGAATGTTTTGAATGTCACATATGGTGTCTTGCTAATAGCGAGAGCACTGTAACCAATGCGGCGAGCGTCATGCTTGTAACTTTACGACATGAGGCCTGGAGGCTCATAGTTTTGTAGATTTTTGTTATTTTCTCCTTTAGGACATGATGGCGTTAAAAAGTTATGTGTCCCCCATGCCTTAGGAATTTTTAAATTTTTTGAGGCTTGAACAGCCATTGGTTTATTGGTGGTCCCAAGTGGCATACGAAAGGGTCTAGAAGGTGGGGGTTGAATAGACCCTAAAGTCTTTTTCGACTTCAAAAATTTTGTATCACTTATTAAAAGTTTGAATGCTTAGAGAGCTGAACGCTTCGGTCAGGCGCTACAGTAAAGAAGACTTAGACTTAGTGATTTTAGCAATTTACCAAAGTAGGGTAATGCTTAGATCGCTTAATCAAGGTTAACACAGCGGAAATGATTTTTAAAGCTTTAGCGTTCGTTTTGGTCAAATAGTAGCTTAACCGTTTTTCTTATCTTTTTCAGGATAAATGATAGAATATAAAGTCAGATAATAAAACAGTAAATGATAGTAAATAACACAAGAATTTATCAGGTTCACTGGGTGGTGTTATCCCAGCTACGTCCTTCTTCTCCTTAAACACTTGGGGGGATTCCACTAAGTTGATAATCGAAGGGTCACACAGAGGCTTCTACAAAATAGAGGAGGGGATGATGATCTTGGACTCCTTGATCACACAGACTTCAGCATCAATGAAGATCTTCACCAACAAGCTTCTCTGACTCAAAAATACTACTTGTAGAGTCAACAACTTCTTCACACAGACAGAGGATGTTGAGGGTTTTGGTCACGGGTTTGTTTGATTTGAAAAAGTTTAAACAACTTAGGATATCTCAATAATATTATATGGATCTTCTTTGAAGATGTTTGAGATATCTATGACTGTCTGGAATGTATATAAAAAGCTTGGAAGAATTTTGGCTATGGAGTTTCTAAGCTTTTTCTAGAGAGAGAATTTCAGCAGAGTTTTGACTTTCTTGTGTATGTACGTATACCTCTATATATGTTTAGGATTTGCTGGAATGAGGTATTTATAGACAATTTCTTAGGATTTGTCAGTTGGACACATGTAGGTGCGTGCCTCTCACGCGCGAGTGAGTCATACGTTTTCTCTGACATTCCTGAAATCCTACTGCACTGATTTGATGTGGCAAGTTTGAACTCTGAAATTCTAACAGTCTAAGCCAATAGGTAGCTTGCTCCGTATACAATCTGTCCTTATCACATTTAATGCTCTTATCAAACATTTAATGCATTTGAATTTATTTTCCGTTGGAAATTAATGCCCGTTAAATGATTGCATTTAAGTCCTTAGTGACTTCAGAATTTATTTCAGGTGAATCTGATCTAGTTGATCGCTTGATTACTTTGATCACTTGATTCATAAACCCTGAAACAGTACTTAGCGATTGGCAGTCGCTTAAGACAAAATCTTCATCTTTACTTATCTTCAGACGCTGATCTTCAACTTCATCTTTAATTGGCTCACCTAGAATTCTGCTAGCGACTTAGTATTCAATACTTAGTCTAAAGTCTACAAAGATAAAAATTACAAGCTTAATAAAATTACAACATTTCAAACGCTTATATAAATGTTCTAAGAAAATACAAACTTACATTTTTTTGGGGTCTAACATAAAATCCTATCTTGTCATCATCAAACCATCTATCATGAAATTTCCTAACAATTTTCCCCTTTTTGTTGATGTCAAGACCTTAACTCTTATAACTCTTTCATAGATTAAGAGTTCAAAGAAAAGTCAAAAGAATAATCATAAGTTAGCGTTTGGAAAGTTAGTTAGGTTAACTAAAGTTAAATTAGCCTCAACAAGTTGTTTCAACGATAAATCATTCATTCATTCATTTGAAAGACAAGCATACATGATTTATACTGAAGGTAAATATTTAAAGCAACAATAGAAATACATAAAATAATATAAGCAATCATTTTTTCTGTCGCTTTCTGTTTTCTTCTTGAAAGATTTCATTCGCTAGATCCAGGGGAAGTCTATCAACATCTATCATGGTTGTATGCTGAACTTCATCATAGTCATGCTTTCTCAGTCTAGCTCTTTCATTGAGCTCTAATAATCTGTCCACCCAATCCCTCGGAGAGATTCCAAGTTCTCGAATCAAGTCATGGTAAATGTCTTGTCTCCGATCATTGGTGGATTTCCAGTGTATAGGTCTTTTAAGAGGTCCGACATATGGATGAAAACCCATACTCTCTAAGAGTTCAACATCTATGTCCAGAAGCAAGTGTCTGCCTTAATAGTATCTTGGTTTTTGCTTCTTAGTAAGCATTTTCTTTATGCTCACTATTTCTTCAAACATGGAGCTCCAATGCTTGTTATCTGTTTTAGAGTTGGGCTCCTTCAAGTCTTTTCCTTTTGATTGAGACTCTCCTTTCCTCTTCTTGACATCATCAAGGGAAGTTTTCAACTCAGCAATGTCTCTGCGCAATAGCCTAACTTCATCAACAAGTAGAGCGACTTGTTGAGCGATACTCTGTGCAACTGAATTGGAAGAATTGTGCCTTTCAGTATCGGCTGAAGCGTTCTGGGCTAAATGACAATTGTACTCTTCAGAAAGGGTAGTGATCAGCGGTGACATGCTATTCATGATCGCTATGGTGCTCTTAGTAGCAGCGTTAGCAATATCACGACTTCTAGTATCAGAGACTAACTTGATATAGGTGTCATCATTTTCAAGTATTTTAGAGCAGGAACCCTCGATGGTTTGAGTGAATTTCTCACAGCTCTTCTAAAGTCTTAAGTCTCTTGATCACTTTCCTAATCGGAGTTCGATGAAGAAGGACGCCCAGGAGATGGAATGAGTCCGTATGAGCTAGAAACTGCAGCCTTGCCTTTGGTTTTATCTCTGATAAATGGCTCTTCGACAACTTCAGTATGAATTTCTTCTATTGCTGAGACAGATTCGCTTCCTCAATCTGATCAACTTGTTCAAGAATGGAAACCTTGACTGCTTGAACGCTGTCAGATTGAGCGACTTCCACAGTAGGAGTTTGTTCCTTTTTTATTTCAACAATTTCCAAGGGAGGAGAAGGTTTCTTAGCAGCAATGACCCAGAGGGGGCCAATCGCTTCCATGGCATGTCTGGGACTTATAATGTTGGTCTGCAAAATGACGAATATAGCGTCTGCGTGCTCTTCAGTGCTGAGTGCAAATTGTACATCCTCGGGCAGATCAACTCCTGAAATGTAAGAGTTGTAAAAGTCCAAAATAAATGGTATTAGCGCTTGGGCAATCTCTTGGTCCACTGGCTTGATTAGAGAGATCATCTTAGTCACCTGGATATTTTGCTCGCAGAATAGAACGAGAAGTAAATTGTATCCTCTGATATCACTGAGACCATCACCAAAATGTGGAGTAATGGTGATATCCAGCGACTGGTCATTTTCAATAATTGCTCTGCATTCTCGGTAGAATTCGGCAAAGTCAGCATGATCATCTTCCAATCTTATGTGAGTTGTACTTGGACTAGGATGAGCATCTCGTTTACTTGTAGATGCATCCTCATTCAGACCTGGAAAGATGCGCTGAACAAACTCTTGATGAAGGTGAAACACATAGCGTCCTCCTTGACTGAATAAGGCTAGCTGTTGGCTGATGTAGCGTTCAATAGGTTGCCTGTATGCAGGCAGGTCGCTAATATTTCCGGCAATATGCTCAAGTAAAAAAGTAGCAAACCCTCGATGTCTGTATTCGACTCCAAATTCGAATAAGAATGGATATCTCACAAGTTCTTCAAGTGTGTAGAAGTGCAAAATGAACTCTTCAACCCATCTAGCGGTATCCATCATCCACCGCTTGCCAAGTGTGTCAGATTTCTTCTTATCTGCTCTAACGGCGAGATACTTCTCAAATCGATCGAAGTTGCTTTCATAGTCATCTGTCCAAAGTCTTGCCAAGTATTCACGGGCTTCATCTTCTATCCACGAGTTAATCAGATTTGGACGCTCAGCGACAATCAGTCCTTTTCCTTTCCAAAGTTTAAGTGGATTAGGAGAGAGAGCATTCTGAGGAGAGTTGACGACTTTTGGAAGGGCCAAGTACCCAATCTTGTTGAGATCCTCTTCATCGGGGTTCTTCAGCCAATCACCTATGTGGGGATTTTTTATGACAATTTTGTTTGGCCGAAGAGACAGAAAGACTCATCAGAGCGACCGGTGAAATTAAAACGTGCTTGGTCAAAAAAAAAATTGTTGATCGCTGGTCTTCAAATATATTCCAAGCGAGATGGAAGACATTCTAGCGTGTACAGATCAAGGTCTACTAGTCTTTCGAAAAATTTAAATTTGTCTGTGTTGGAGAGGCTTGGGTTGTGGAGAGTATCCTGAAAAGTAATCTCCAATTCAACTAAGGTCTTGGTGTCACGTTCTCTAGCGGCATAATAGAATTCAGCTTCGGAAGTATATCCACGGGGAAAGAAATCGATGACACAAGGAGGAGATCCGGTTAGAGTAGGAACAATGGCAGTTGCTTCTGTTGGGATAGGGGCCACTTCTATCTACCGCTCAGCGTGTACAATCGCTTCACTGACTGGAGATGTTTCAGTTTCAGGAAGGACTTGAGCAACTTCCTTAGCGATATCCACAACAGTTGCCAAATCAACATCTACTTCAATGGGAACCTCTGAAGTTGGAGGTGCATCAGTGTCTGGAGCACTTTGAGCTGATACAAGCAAGCATTTGAGAAAAGCAAGCAAAATTTCTACTAAGTAGAAATAACAAATAAACGACTACAGCGCTTACCCTGAGGACTATCATTGACTGACTCAGTCGCTTGTTGTGTTTCAGCAGTTGGTACAGTTTCCTCAGGCTCCAAGACCACTTCTTTAGGATCCTTAAAGAGCTTTGCCTTTTCAAAAGGTGTAGCAGGCTCTGGCTCGGGAACAAGAGCAGATCTGGAAATGGAAGGAGGAGGAGAAAGGATACTCACTTGTGTTTCAAGCGCTGGCTCGGAGGGAACGCTAGTGGATCCTCCTGGCATGGAACGCCTGCGTGCTAAAGGCACTTCTTCTTCTTCAGCCTCTTCTTCTTCTGGAGAAATAACAAAGGCAGGAGGGGAAGAGGGCGATTTGGGAAAAGTAGAATGAAATTTTTGTTTCTTCTTGGGCTCTGGTTTCTTCTTCTGCTTCTTTGATGGCTTGGCTGGCTCAGCGATTTTTCATTTCAGTCGCTTAACCGCCACTTCTTCTTCAGATGAAGATGATGATGAAGACTAAGATACTTGCTCTTCATCATCACTTCGAACAATTCCTACCGCAAGGAGTCGCTCATGCTCTTCCTTGGGAACCGCTGCACCGCCCCATCGCTTGGGTTTCAACAGCTCACCTACCATCTTCTTCCCATAGAACTTAAGCGCTGGGACTTTCTTTCCAGCAGTGTTGACGAAACCGCTAGCACTGAAAATAGGACTTAACACAATCCCATAAGTCTTGGGATTCACCGACTTAACCATCGCTGTTGAAGCAATTGAAAACGTAAAGTGACCAGTTGATCTTCAACTTGGTCAGAATTGCTACCATCATTTTGTACTGAATATTGGAAATTTTGTCAAAACTTCCCTTTTTGCACTCAATCATCTTTGAGCAGATGTCCGCCAGAGTGACATACTCGCCCTTCATGTCATTCTTATTGAAGTTGGGTTCATAGGCAGCTTCAACTTCGTCCTTCTTGATCAGTGCTCAGACCTTGGTAGCATCACCGAGAGTGACGTTTTCAACTTCTCCACCATCGTTTGGCAGTTGTAGTAAAGAGGATAGAAGAGAAAGAGTGAGAACAAAGGTCTCACGAGCAAATGGAAAGACGCAAGAAATGGAGTTTCCATCGTCGGAGATTTTTGCGTTTTTGAAGAAGAAAAGGGTTTCTTCCTCATAAACGCTTGAATGGGAAGTTATCATGTCACGCAAACCAGATTATTGGACCAGAGAAAGAACAATCCTTAGAGGGAAGTTCTGGTTATCATAAAGGTAGTCCCAGTTAACAAGAAATCTGGCGTTAACAGTGACTGGTTTTTCAGATTTGGAAGATTTTTCGGTGGTAGATTTGGGAGATTTTGGTGGCGCCATTGATGAAATTTTGAAGCTTTTTGAGAGTTTAAAAACGAGAGTTTTTTTGCCTTGAGAGAGAGATCTTACAGTAAGAGTATTTAAGAGTGATAAAGTTTGTTCTGTAAAAATCTGAAGGGTTTAAATAGAGACAAAAGGTAACTCTCAATAGCTAGATGACTGCCACGTATCAAGAAATTAATGTTGGAAATAACAAAAAATTATTCTAAGTCATTTACTCATAAAGACTGATGTCAAAAAGTGCGGTAAAATAGGGTAACAGCTGTGAATTATAAAAGTTTGAAATCCGTAGTTACTTTTTCAAAACGTTTGAATAATTTTGAAATTTTCAGCGTGAATTACACGCCCTTGATAGTACACTGACACGTACTCAGACAGGTGCAGTTACTGAACCGCCTAGTTTTTAGATAGGAATCATTAATCGTCAGTTCGATTTGACAGGCATGTGTGGGCAGTTGGCAAATCTCATCTTTTGGACTTATCCACACGCTACCTTTTAGCGATAAAAACTATGCATGATTTTCAGAGAAAGTTACTTAGCGTTAAAGTGGGAGTATTTTAACGCTAAAATCCTTTTGATAAAAGGTCAATCACGTTTGATCTTTAAAAGACATTTTCATTCAATTTTGTTAGAGATTGATTTTGTCATGCATAAAAAAATAAAAAATAAACGCTAGTGATCAATGCATAAAATTTTCAAAGTCATTTTTGATCACATTCGCTTATAGATTGGAATAAGTATAATTTTAAAGTTCCCCCTAAAATTGATAACTCATTTCAATTTTGAAAAATGCTTTAGACCTAAAAATAAAGTGGATTTCCCCTAAATTATAGGCCTATAAAATATGATGCTTTATGATTTAAGATTTTAAATCGATCATACCTAATTCACTTCTCAAAGTGAGAAAGCGTTGTTCGTTGAGTGCTTTGGTGAAGATATCTGCCAATTGTTTGTCAGTACCAATGAAATGCATGGAAATATCTTTCTTTTGAACATGGTCACGCAAGAAATGGTAGCGAATGTCAATGTGTTTAGTCCTAGAATGAAGGACTGGGTTTTGAGTCATAGCTAACCACTTTGGTTATCACAATGGATTGGGGTAGGACCTAGGATTGTTCCACAATCTCTAAGTTGTTGCCTCATCCAAAGGATTTGTGCTCAACAGCTCCCAACGGCTACATACTCTGTTTCAGCGGTCGAGGTCTCTATAGATTGTTGTTTCTTACTATGCCACGAAACTAGTCTATCACCTAGAAATTGACATGTACCACTAGTGCTTTTTCTATCTATTTTGCATCATGCAAGATCTGCGTCTGAATAACAAATCAGTTCAAAAGGGGAGTCCCTTGGATACAACAAGCCCACATTTTGTGTGCCTTTTAGGTATTTAAGGATCTTCTTGGCAGCATTTAAGTGTGATTCTTTAGGATCAGCTTGAAAGCGTGCACACATGCATACCGAAAACATAATATCGGGTCTACTAGCGGTAAGATAAAGAAGTGATCCAATGATACCTCTATAGTTAGTGATATAAATTTTCTTTCACTTTCATCTTTATCTAACTTAATTTTTTGGCTCATTGGAATTTTTGAAGATGATTCGTTTTCCATAGAAAATTTCTTAATCATAATCTTGTATATTTAGCTTGGTTTATAAATATGCCATTAGGGAGTTGTTTAACTTGTAATCCTAAGAAGAAAGTTAATTCACCCATCATGCTCATTTCAAATTGACCTTGCATCATTTTCGAAAATTTCTCACACAATCGCTTATTAGTAGAACCAAATATAATATCATCAACATAAATTTGGACTAAGAGAATATCTTCATTATGGGAAATTTTAAATAACATTGTATCAATGCTGCCTTTTGAAAAGCCTATACCTGTAAGGAAGATAGAGAGAGTGTCATACCATGCTCTTGGTGCTTGTTTAAGGCCATAGAGTACCTTATCCAATTTGTAGACCATACTTTCTTCATGGTTGTTGATGAATCCTGGTGGTTGCTCCACATAAACTTCTTCTTGGAGTTTACCATTCAGAAATGCACTCTTCACGTCCATTTGGTATACTGTTAATTTTTTGAATGCGACAAACGCTAGGAACATACGAATCGCTTCTAAACGAGCTACTGGAGCATACGTATCATCAAAATCAATACCCTCTTCTTGGCAATAACCTTGAGCGACTAATCTGGCTTTGTTTCTTGATATATGTTATTTTTACACTAGTTTTCCCCCGTTTATCGACTTAGTTTTGATTGTTTCCTTGATAATTTGATCACATATGATGCTTTGATCCTTGTCTTCTCATATTTTATAGAATAACATAACATTTGGAGGAAAAGAACAAGGATTGAAGGTAAATCATGCATAAAGATACAAACTGTCTGCGCAGTGATCGAGTTTATTGAATAGAGTTCTCTACCCATGTCCAAATTACACACTTGATTTACCAATGGAAAGATAAGAGGCAAAGGTACATTTCTTATGTTGAAGACAAAGATCAGATATGTAGGGAAGGAGGTGAAAAAGTCATCGGAAGAGACGTCTTACGATGGAGTTTTCTCATTCAGTGACTTGTGAGACAATTTTGTCATCTTTAACGTTTGATTTCGCCCCTAGTGTCTTCTGGAGAGTTGTAGATCTTTGTTTTAGGTTCTACAGCAACTTGAATCAGTGAATTCCGACATCAGTAGAGAAAGTTATGCGAAGTTTACCAAAACTGGCTGGAGCAGCAGGGGACGAACGCCGAGGCGTTCAACAAGCGAACGCCGCGGCGTTCGAGGCAGCGGGTTGGTCTATAAATACCCCTTTTAGCCATTTTTTACCCTAACTCACCTTGGATATCAGCAACCACACGAAAATAGAGAGAGGGAGAGCTTAAAAGAGAAGATTAAAGGTCAAAAAATGGAGAATTCAACAAGGAATCCACATCTCTACAAGAATTAGGGAGTTTTTACATATTTGTTTCTTGAATTTGTTCAAATCTCCTATGACTTGTATGATTTATATTTGCACTTTTGACATGAATATGAGCTAAACTTGTTTGATTGAGGCCATGGATAGGCCGTTTATGTTATTTTGATTGTTGATTTGTTGGTGTTTATTGGATTAATTTTGGTTTTAGCTATGTATTCAATATTTGATCTCAATGCTACATTTGCTTGATCACCAAGTGTTTGATAAAATGCCTAGGTTAGAGATCGAGAGATAATAACCTAGGGAAGATATAAACATTGAATACCCTATAGTTAAACCGACTAGAGATAGACTCGGTTTCTTTAGGTGGCTTTCCATTCACGTGGGGAATTCCTGGACCTTAAATGCATCCTCGTTAATTGGGTTTTCATATAGAGATATATAGGAAATCGTTACCAAGGGTAGGGTTTCTATGCCAAGAGATTGGGTAGTACGTACGTTAGGAAATTTCGCCTTAGCTAAATCAATCTAATAATCCAATAGAACCTAAATCACAATCTAAATGCATAATCGGTTGAACCATGTGCCTTGATCGCTTCTCTCTATTGTTTCCTCCCTTTATTTGGTGTGACGTTGCCTTAGTTTATTTTCTAGTATTTATTAATTAGTTAATCAACCTTTCTATCGACCGATTTAACTTAGAATTGAGTAATATAGTAGTCTTGGTACTTAGATTATAGTTGTCCCTGCGGATACGATAACCCCGGACTTAGAAATCCACTTTACTACTTACGCGACCTAGTTCTCTTGCTAGGATTTTGTCGTGTCATTTCTTATCACAATGCCATCTTCACCCATCTTGTTCCTAAAAATCAATCTAGTTCCAATAACTACTTGGTGAGTTAGTCTTGGTACTAGCGTCCAAACCTTGCTTCGCTCAAATTAGTTAAGCTCCTCTTGCATCGCTTCTACCCAACTTTAATCATTGAGTGCTTCATCCACTTTCTTTGGTTCCATTTGAGATAGGAAGCTTGCGAACATGGCCTCATTGATTGTTGCAGACCTAGTTCTAACAGGTGCTCCAATATCTCCAATCACTAGCTCTGGTGGATGGTCTCTAAGCCATTAACGATCGGGTTGGAATGGGTTGAGAGACTCTTGATCATCAATCGGTTGATCCTCATTTATCTCTTGCGCAATCACTACATTGTTCACAGTTCCAATTTGCTCTTGATGATCATTCTCTTCATGATCATGAGCATTTCTACAATATCACCATTTGTAACCTTAGGAATGGGCACAAAGATCAGACTATCCTCATCATCATCACTATCATCACCAAGATTGATTTGTGATGCTTGTTGGGCAAGATCTTCAATTCCTACATCATCAGGATTAACCTTACTCGGTTCTTGGTTAACATCATCAAACACAACATGTCCTTACTCGGTTTTTGGCATAGCCTAGAAAGACTCCCTCATCCGCTTTAGGCTCAAATGTCCTTAGACTTCAAGATTCATTGTTATGAATGAAATATTTTGAACCAAATACATGAAAATATGAAATGTTAGGCTTACGTCCCTTCCACAACTCATATGGAGTCTTCTCTTGTTACTTGTTGATCATACACAGGTTCTGAGTATAGCAAGCGGTATTGATAGCTTCGGCCCAAAACCTTTGAGGCAGCTTGGAATCTGGTAGCATCGTCCTAGCGGCTTCTTTAAGCGTTCTGTTCCGTCGCTCGGCAACTCCATTCTGTTGAGGTGTTCTAGGCGCAGAATATTCATGTTGTATTCCAAAATTTGTACAAAAATTCTCAACAAATTGGTTAGTAATTTCAGTTCCTCGATCGCTTCTAATTCTTGTCACCTTTAGATCTTTTGAGGTTTGTAATTGACGAATTAGCGTTGTAAGCTTGACACTAGTTTCATCTTTGGTCGCTAGAAATTCTACCCATGTATAGCGAGAGAAATCATCAGCTATTACTAGTGAATACTTTTTACCACTAACACTCATGATTTGAATAGGACCAAACAAATCTAAATGCAACAGTTCAAGAATTCTAGAAGTAGATAGACATGGTTTCTTCTTAAAAGATGATTTAACTTGTTTAACCATTTGACAAGCATCGCATAAGCGATTTTTCCAAAAGGAACCTTATCCCTCTACTAGATTTAGCAATATTAACTAAGAGATTGCCTTAAAGTTGAGGTGATTCATTTTTCTATACCATAACCAACCCAATTCATTTTGACTCTTAGCAACAAAGCATGTGGGGTTGTTATCAATTGTAGAATCCTAATCCACTAAATACACATTGTTTGTTCTTTTTCCTCTTAATTTAGTAGACTTAGTCTTAGCGTCGTTAACATAGCAACAGTCGCTTGAGAATTTGACTTCAAAGCCTTTCTCACAAAATTGACTAATGCTTAACAGATTATGCTTAAGACCCTCAACATAATATACATCACTAATCATGATGTTCCCTCTATGATTGATACCTATACCAATGGTTTTACTTTGAAGTTATCACCGAATATCACTTGAGGGCCGTTGGTTGCACGATAGTTGACCAAGAGATCTTTTGAGCCAGTAATGTGCCTTGACGACCCATTATCAATGTGCCAAACTGAAGTATCAGTGTTGGCTCTAGGTACCTGCATTCAAAGGGCAGTTCTAATTCTTCTTAGGTACCCATTTTGTCTTGGGGTCCTTCAATGTTAGTAACTTTAGTTTGAATTAAAACTTTCGGAACCCATATTTGCCTTGTCTTCATTACGGGAAGATTGGCCTTCTTGGGTTTCGGCTTGTGTTGTGTGTGCTTTTTAGGTGTATAGTAATTCCCTCGATTATAATAGTAATCATAGTCATAATCACAATCATAATCATCATAATATTGATAATATGATCTATATCTTTGAGGATATTGACGCTGGTATTTCCTTGGCACTGGCTTAGGAGTCGCTTTTGGCAATTGACGCTTTGCGTTTGATTCACTTGTAGATGGTTTATCCTTAGCCTATTAAGCATTTGCATGAACCTTCTTTTGTGAATCATTTACTTTCGTGTTCTCCTTATTGCATGAGTTGGCATTGACCTTCTCATTTAGCCTCTTACCCTTGTCCTTGGGTTCATTTAGCATTTGACTGTTTGAACTCTTTTCAACAAAAAATACACTTTTTCCTTTGTTGGTTGCCGTAACCTTAGACACTTTTGATTGTTGACCAAATTTATCACAACCTAAACCGGTCTTTTCACCAAAAAGTCTGGTTACCTCAGTCACATTATCTAGCTTTCTTGATGCTTTTGATAATGATGAGATAAGCTGTTCTGATTTGGCAAGTTTAGCGATCAACTCAGCTTCTCTCTTGAATATTATATCAATATCACCTTTTAATTAAGTAATTTCACTCTCAAGCGATTGATTCTTCTCAATGCATTGTTGCTGAACTTGCAACTCTGCCTTGAACGTCATTCTATCATTTGTGAGCGATGAAATGATACCGGAGTGATTTTAATATATCTTAGCGGCATCTTGACAATTTTTATAATATTCATTAACTTTGTCAAGTAATTCATCATAAGAAAGAGGATGAGATAATTCATTGTTTAACTTAGATAGCGAGTCATCAGACACTTCTTCATCTCTTGCCATAATACAAATTAACGCTGAGTCGCTTGTTGGCTCATCATCACTGCTTTCATCTGATGATTCCAAATCCTCTTTAGGTGCGGAGAATGGTTCAGATTCCGCTAGCAGACCTTGTTGGTGAAGGTTGCTCCTGAATTGATTTTTATTTGCATAGTTTTGCCTTGTAGGCTTAGACACATTTGGATAAGGGAAATTTATCTGGTAGTACCCTCGTTTCCTGCAATTGTAGCACAAATTAGTTTTCATTTTCTGTTCAGTGGTTAATCGCTTGGAAACTACTGGCACTGAGAGATTCTGAGTAGGGGACGGAGGCGCTTGGTATAGGACTGTCGCTGGAGGCTAGGGGGCAGAATACACTGGCGCTTGATACTGTGGCTCTGGTGCAGGAGAAGGAGTTTGGAATGAGGTCTGTCCACTAGGGTTTCTCTTTTCATATCTTAGAAATTTCTTAACCAACAAAGCCATTTCCTTTTCCTCATTTGATTCTGTCGCTTTCACCTCACTGACTGGCTTTCCCTTGCTCTTAGTCATAGTTATTAGGGCTCCTAATTCAGTCACTGACGTAGAAGTTGTTGTGTCACTGACTTCTCCTAGTTCAAACTCAAATGCCTTCAACTCTGAAAATACATGTTCTGGAGTTAGAGTCTCCAATGTCTATGATTCTTTCATGGCAACAGTCTTAATTAAATACTTTCTTGGAAGACTTCTGAATATCTTGTTGACCATTTCCTTGTTATTCAACTCCTTGTCTAGTGACGCTAACTCTGTAATGAGCATAGTGAATCTTGTGTCCAATTGTTCTAGCGTCTCATTGTTCTGCATCTTAAAATGCTCAAATCTTTGCATGGCTATGGAGAGCTTGTTCTCTTTCATTTGTGCTGAACCTTCTCACACAATAGCCAACTTATACCATATCTATTTTAAGGTCTTACATTGTTTGATCTTGTTGAACAATGCATCATTATCTCCTAGCGCTGAGTAGAGTGCACTTCGTCCAACATTATCCAGATTCGCTCTTTTTCTATCATCTGGCGTCTATTCTATCTTGGGTTTTTCAACATAACCATCTGGAGTTGCTTCAATCGCTCCAGGGGCTCTGGTTACAACTTTCATGATCTGAATGGGGTCATCAGTAATTACATCACACATTTCATTATCGCAAGAGCATATATAAGCAAATGCTCTAAGTTTCCAGGAATCATAGTTTGATTCAACCAACTTAGGCATTTTGTCAAAAGCCATAATATGAGATTTTTAAAATAGAATTAAAGCGACTAAGTTTAGAAAAATGGATCAAAATAAGCAGTTACGCTCGAAAACACTTAGGTTTCTACTTCAACCGCTCTGATACCACTTGGTGGTCCCAAGTGGCATACGAAAGGGTCTAGAAGGTGGGGGTTGAATAGACCCTAAAGTCTTTTTCAACTTCAAAAATTTTGTATCACTTATTAAAAGTTTGAATGCTTAGAGAGCTGAACGCTTCGGTCAGGCGCTACAGTAAAGAAGACTTAGACTTAGTGATTTTAGCAATTTACCAAGTAGGGTAATGCTTAGATCGCTTAATCAAGGTTAACACAGCGGAAATGATTTTTAAAGCTTTAGCGTTCGTTTTGGTCAAATAGTAGCTTAACCGTTTTTCTTATCTTTTTCAGGATAAATGATAGAATATAAAGTCAGATAATAAGACAGTAAATGATAGTAAATAACACAAGAATTTATAAGGTTCACTGGGTGGTGTAATCCCAGCTACGTCCTTCTTCTCCTTAAACACTTGGGGGAATTCCACTAAGTTGATAATCGAAGGATCACACAGAGGCTTCTACAAAATAGAGGAGGGGATGATGATCTTGGACTCCTTGATCACACAGACTTCAGCACTAATGAAGATCTTCACCAACAAGCTTCTCTCTCTTAGAAATACTGCTTGTAGAGTCAACAACTTCTTTACACAAACAGAGGATGTTGAGGGTTTTTGTCACGGGTTTGTTTGATTTTAGAAAGTTCAAACAACTTAGGATATCTCAATAATATTGTATGGTTCTTCTGTGAACATGTTTGAGATATCTATGGCTATCTGGAATGTATGTAAAAAGCTTGGAAGAATTTTGGCTATGGAGTTTCTAAGCTTTTTCTAGAGAGCGAATTTCAGCAGAGTTTTAACTTTTTTATGTATGTACGTATATCTCTATATATGTTTAGGGTTTGCTGGAATGAGGTATTTATAAACAATTTCTTGGGATTTGTCCGTTGGACACATGTAGGTGCGTGCCTCTCATGCACGAGTGAGTCATACCTTTTCTCTGACATTCCTGAAATCCTGTTGCACTGATTTGATGTGGCAGGTTTGAACTCTAAAATTCTGATAGTCTAAACTAATAGGTAGCTTGCTCCGTATACAATCTGTCCTTATCACATTCAATGCTCTTATCAAGCATTTAATGCATTTGAATTTATTTTCCGTTGGAAATAAATGCCCGTTAAAGGATTGCATTTGAGTCCTTAGTGACTTCGGAATTTATTTTAGGTGAATCCGATCTACTTGATCGCTTGATTACTTTGATCACTTGATTCATAAACCCTGAAACAGTCCTTAGCGATTAGCAGTCGCTTAAGACAAAATCTTCATCTTTACTTGTCTTCAGACGCTGATCTTCAACTTCATCTCTAATAGATTCACCTAGAATTCTACTAGCGACTTAGTATTCAATACTTAGTCTAAAGTCTACAAAGATAAAAATTACAAGCTTAATAAAATTACAACCTTTCAAACGCTTATACAAATGTTCTAAGAAAATACAAACTTACATTCTTTTGGGGTCTAACATAAAATCCTTTCGTGTCGTTATCAAAACATCTAACATAAAATTTCCTAACATTTATATATTTTTTGTGGCATGAGGCATTTTATCACGCTAGCCATATTGGTATGATCTCAGTCGACGGTCCATATGGGGGGGGGGCTATTTTTCCGAACCTCATTCCCTCTCAGTACTGCTGGAAGGATCATAAGGTGGGTTGGCCTCAACCGAGCTCTCAAGGGTTCGGGGGGACATTTGTTGCGCCACCTATGATAGCCTCAAACAAGGGGCTTTAAGTTTTTTTTTTTTGATAGCTTCTATTGGAAATCTTGATTCCGAGGAATATTGTTATTAGAATAGCAACTCATTCGAGAAACAAACATTCATAATGCCTAACATAACTAAGATATATTGCAGTCCTAATAAGCAACTAGATAATGAAAAATGTAAAGTATCCAAGCATCAATACTAAACGTACAGGGGGTACACATAGGCACTTCAAAATGACAACTCAAAGGAGGGTGCACGTAGGCACCTCAAGATGATAATGTATGGGGGAGGCACATAGGCTCCTCAAAACTTAAGTAAAAAGGTAGGGGTCGCTGGTGTGCACCCCTACTCAATGCTTGGCACGTGGCCAAATCGATATTGTCTTGATAGTAATAAAATAGTTTTTTTTTTAACCTTCTAAGGCCTTTTGAGGCCTAGTACTTTGTCAAAAGTAAGGGATGTTTTCACTCTAGCACGGGCACGCACATTGACTCCTCCTCTTTACCATTGGAGCCTGCTCGCTGGGATTTTGCCCAAGTATTGGCTGATTGCATGTTACCTCCCAAGTTAATTCCCTCCATCGAGATTAGGTTGATGGCAATTTGCTTTCCCTTGCCGTCGTGAGCAGTGCCGCCATGCTTTCTCTTAGGTTCTTCAAGGCGTTAGCGTAACATTATCTTTCCAACTTCACATCACCAATGGCTTCCCCTATTCCCACAGAGGTGGGAAACTTAACCTTCATATGATAGGCGAAAATGACAACTTGAAACAAATTTAAGCTCGGCCTCCCTAATATGACATTGTAAGTGCAGGGGGCTTCCACCAGGAACTTAACCATCTTGGTAGAAAGTACAGGGAATACGCCTAGAGATATGGGGAGAGACACCTCCCCCATGGCTTCCACAGTCTCGCCCGTGAATCCCGTGAGGGGGGTATTGACTGCTTGGAGCTGGGCATTGTCCACTCCCAACTGAGTAAAGGTAGAATATTATGTCTACTGAGCTCCCGATGTCAATTAATACTTTCTTCACCCAGAAGTTGGAGATGGTCGCTGAGATTACTAAGGCGTCATTAACCAAGGGAATGCCATTCTCTAGATCCTGCACTCCAAACTCTCTGGTTGGACTCTTTGGCTCCACTTGATTTATTTTCCCCACATGTGTGTAGTTGATGATGTGTAGCCCCAATGCTACCCTTAGCGAAGCCTTCCTAGAACTCACAGAGTCTCCCCCTGCTAGGCCTCCCAAAATCACCCTTATGATTTCATTCACTAAGGGGTTATCCATCTCAGAATCCGCCCTTAGAGGGTTACCTTTGCCTCCATCTCTACCCCTCGGTCTTGGGGATGTTTGAACAGTTGATCTGGATGGGGCAACCACCTCTTGTAAGTAGCCTCTCTTAATCAGCTTCTCTATCTCAACTTGTAGGTGATGACATTCCTCGGTTGTGTGGCCCTTGTCTTGATGAAACCGAAACTACTTCTTTAACTTAAGGCTGCTAGGGCTTTTTTTCATCTTCTTAGGCCATTGGACTATGCCTTGTTGCTCAGGGATGGCCAAGACTTGCTCCCTTGGGAGTGTAAAGGGGGGATACTTAGCAAACCCCAAAGGAGTCATGTGCTTATGCTCTTTGGACTCTGGCATTTTGTCATCATCTCTGGCTTTCCTCTTGTTGCCACCACCTTCATGTTCGATTGACCCAAACGGTCTCTTCAATTCGTATATATTTTTCAGCTCTGGCCAACAACTCCTCCATGGTTGATGGGGGCTTCCCAGCTATAGACTCTTTGAACCTACTATTTCTTAAGTTCCTCTTCATGATTCCCGATAGTAATTCATGGTTAACATGCGGTACCTCAAACACCGCTTTGGAGAAACATTGTGCGTATTCCCTCAGAGATTCACCATCTTTTTGAACGATCATGAACAAGAAAGATGCCGTCTTAGGGTACTTCTTGTTCATGGAGAAATGATTAAGGAAGCATCGGGTCAGCTGCTCGAAGCCGGTGATGGTACCAGCGGGCAGTAGATTGAAGAACACGAAGGTTGAAGAATTCAATCTAAAGTTTAAAAGAAGAATTAGATTCTCCTACCACCTCGCTTCAATGGGTAAGTCGAATTTACTCGTTAATGCATGTTTGAGATTCAATTATGCAAATTAGAGTACACTTTTGGATTTTTAATTAAATTTTTGAAATACTTTCGCTGTGTTTATGTGTTTTTACGCGAAACCCAACAGTGGTAACAAAGCCAATCTATGATTTGCATGTTTGATCTCCTTTACGTGATTTAAGAATTGCAAGTTATGTATTTTTAAAGCATGTTTGTATGTTTTCTTAAATTTGCGTTTTATGGTTTTTGCTTAGAATTTTTTGGTTTTTAGTTATTGTAAATCTGAGAATATTTGATGATATTGAAAATCGAAAAATTCCGAGGAAAAACGGGGCACGAAAGCCCCGAAAGAAACACGTGCAGCACTGCGCGCGCACTGTTCATGCGTGAGCAGTTGCGCGCACAGCTGCGCGCAGCAGCTGTTCACATGGCCAGGCCACGCAGTCACGGCCCATCAGGCCATGTGCGTGGCCCTACCAGTCGTGTGTTTGACACCCAATTCGTTGAACCGGGTCTTGGATTCGGGTCTTAAAACTGGCTATATTTGGGTCGAAATTGATGTTTGAGTTTTAGGTGATTTTAATTAATTGGGTGAATCAAAATGATGATGACCCGAATAATTTAAATCAAGCCCAATTGAAAATTATCCAAATTTGATTTGTTAATTAGTTTGGACTAAATCTAATTAAATCTAAATGGGCCAATTAGATTGATGTTTTGGACTTAAATTAAATTTAGCCCAATAAGAAATTAATAAAGCGTGCATGTTATTCTAATTAATTATTTTGAGCCCAATTAAATTGAATCCAAGTGGACCAAAAGGATGTTGACTTGGGTTTGATGAAATCGAGTCCAATAAGATTAATTGGAATATGATATTTAATTAGACTTAATTAATTATTTTTCTTAAAAATTAATAATTAATTTATGAATTAAATATTATTATTTTTCCTCGACTTGAAAATTACTTAATTTTGAATAAGCAATATAAATTATTTTTCTTAGATATTAATAATTAACTATTTGATCAAATAAAAGTACTTCCAATAATAGATGGCTTTAAATCATAATAAAATAAAATAGAATTCCATATTTCATGTATTCTATTAGTAGGACTATATTATTTTAATTAAAGGTAGATGTATTTAATTTTAATTTCGTATATCTAAGTCATCTAGTCGGACTAGAATGATTTTAATTAAAATAATGAATGTATAAAACATTGGAAATTTTATAAAGGATTTTTTAGTTGGACTAAGATTTTAATAATCAACAGAAGTGATTTAATATTGCAAGCATGTAACAAATGTTGCGAGCATGTATTAATTGATGTGAGCATGTCTTATGTGATTGTAACACTAATCATGGACTTAAGATTATATGTTTCACCTTTAATTTTGTGGGTTATCAAATTTGAAACTATTTATTATATTCTTAGAAATAATGCATGAGTTGTTTTGGGAATCGAGATGAAATGGTTCAAAATTGATAAAGTCAAAAGGCCCATGAATGTTTAATAGGTTTAATCTATGCCTATTTGATGGCCCATTGGCTCAGGCCCTCTAGTAAAAGTCCATGATCAAGTGATGAATTTATTTATTTATTTAAATTCCATAATTATTTATATTGAAAGACATGATTATTAGTAGTATTTTTTATGCATGATCAATATAGAATAAAAGCGCTATATAAATTGAATAATGTGCAAAGTGAGACCAAAATCTTTTGACGAATTAAATTCTCTCAAATAAATAATACCGAGTTAGAAAAGGATGTGTGACATCCTCAGTCTCCACTAAGCTTTCTAAAATTAAAATTACTATAAATGTATAATGCTTTCCAGTTATGGGGGTTATGCATTTAGAAATAATTGAAATTCTATTAAGTCCATGAAATGCCTTAATTGAAGCATATTTCACCCCAGAAATCTATTCAGTTGCAAAGTGAAATTCAAATATTAGATTATAGGAGTTAGTGGGAATGAACTCGGGTAGTTCACAAGCTTAGAAACCTGTTTGGTTGCAGTTTGCTGAACTATGGGGAAAGCTATTGAAATGTTTATTTGATAAATTAATATTAGATATCACCTCAAATAATTAATGGGTCAGAAACCGGTTAGGTTGCAACCCATTTAGTTAATTGAGGACCTCAATACCCACTGTGGAATCGATGCCAATGATTTCCCGATTTTCACATGGGAGTGTGGGATTCGAAAAATGCGGTGGGAGCCAAGATAAATTTTAAGTCCTTAATTTTTCTTGGTTAAGTCAAAACAAGTAATCTAATAAATTTGGTTTATTTCTGCAGTTATTTTCTCGTTTATCTCTCTCAAATATGACAAACCCACTTTCAATTCTACTCGAAAAGAATACCCTGACTGGACCCAATTATGTGGACTGGCTTAGAAATTTGAGGATTGTCCTCAATATGGAATCTCTGGGATACGTCTTAGAGGCTGATATCCCTGCGGCTCCTGCTAAAACACATGCCAACGAGGAAGAGGTCCAAGCCCATGAAAAATGGGTTAAGGATGACCTCCGGGTGAGAGGATACATGGTGGGATCTATGACTAATGGTCTTCAAAGGTCACATGATAAGATGCCTACTACAAGAGCTATCCTAGCTCACCTGGTAGAGCTCTATGGAGATCATAGTCGAACTGCTCGATATGAGATATCGAAAGAGCTCTTCGGAGCCAAGATGAAAGAAAATGAGAAGGTTGGTGATCATGTCCTCAAAATGATTTCGAGGATCGAGAAATTGGAAGCTCTCGAATTTACCATGAACGTCACCCTTCAAACTGACTTAATCTTGCAGTCTCTTCCTGATTCCTTTTCCCAATTTGTGGTTAACTTTAACTGCAATGAGATAGAGTGCAATTTAGTCGGGCTAATGAACAAATTGGTTACTAAGAGGAACTGTCCCAAATTAGGCAAAGGCGCACAAAGGTATAGAACTACTTTTTTAAAAAACTAAGTTCTCTATGACCGTATTTTCTAGTTCGTGGATTCTGAACTCAGGGGCTAGTGCCCATGTATGTTGTTTAGATTAGGATCTGTAGAGAAGTAGAAAGCTGGGCCGAGAAGAAGTGATGATCAGAGTAGGCAGCGGGGAAAGCGTCGCAGCTACTAGGATTGGATCTACTTTTCTTTATTTGAATTCTGGACATTTATTGTTTTTAGATAATGTTTTATTTTTGCTCAAGGGGCTTAAGAACATTAGTTAAGATTGGATATACATTCCATTTTTCTAAATTAAATTGCAACATTTATTATGGAAATAAATTAGTTGGCAATGCTTGTTTAGTTAATGGTTTGTATTATTTGAATGTCCGTAATTCATCTGATCTGAATGTTGTAACACGTAAACGTGGTAGGCAAGAAGCTAACTTAAGACTCAAGTGGCATCTTAGACTAGGCCATGCCGGAGAACACAAGTTTCACAAAATGGAAAAGGATGGGCTATTAAGCTCACTGGGGTTGGATCCCATTCCAACATGTGAATCATCTCTCTTTGGCAAGATGGCAAGATCTCCCTTCACCGGGACTTTTGAAAGAGCTACTCAAGTCTTAGGGTTAGTGCATACCGGCGTCTGCGGACCATTTCTCCAAATGGCTCGTGGAGGTTTCTACTACTTCATCACTTTCACAGACGATCATTCAAGATATGGTCTAGTGTATCTGATGAAGCAAAAGTCTGAATGCTTTGAAAGGTTCAAGGAGTTCAAAGCCTTAGTAGAAAATCGAGCTAGGCAAAATATAAAAACTCTACAATCGGATCGTGGAGGAGAATATATGAGTGTCGAGTTTGATGAATTCCTTAGACAACAAGGAATAATGTTACAACTAACACCACCAGTAACTCCTCAACTAAATGGAGTAGCCGAGCGAAGGAACTGAACATTGTTGGACATGGTTCGTTCAATGCTTAGTTACACTGATTTACCCATTTCGTTGTGGGGACACGCGATCCTTACTGCTGCTTATGTTTTGAACAGATGTCCCTCCAAATCCATTCCTAAATCTCCGCATGAGATGTGGAATAATAGAAAACCGAGTCTTAATCACATTAAGATTTAGGGATGTCCCGCTTATGTCAAAAAGACTAAAGTGGAGAAAATGGAGACAAGATCCCTCATGGGACGTTTCATTGGTTATCCTGAGGATTCCATGGGATTCTTCTTTTACCTGCATGATGATCAGAGAATTATCGTGGCCCTACAAGCTCACTTCCTTGAAGATGAGTTCATCTTGGAAGGGGGCAAAGGTAGGAAAATTGTTCTACAAGAACAAAATGAAACTCCCTCAGAGACAGCTGTCCAAGAACCAAGGCCAGAACTAATAGTAGCACAATCACCACGTAGATTTGGTAGAATACCACATGAACCTGAGATGTATGGGTGTCTATTGCAGGGGGAGCTAGATGACATGCTAATACCTAACGTGCTTGGATAGCAAGTATACTAGTCGTGCGTAGTAATAAGTGGACTAAAAGTCCGGGTTGTCGAACCTCAAGGACTAGGTATTTTAGTTTATGATTGACAATAAAAGAAAGACAATTAAAATAATGTGCAAGAATTGATTGAATAAACGAAGGATGAAAGAGGAACGAGCTATAGATTAAAACTCACGTATGATAAAATGACCAAGGCACATGCTAAAACCGAATCTACTCGTCAATATATATGGGTTACTCCTCGAATTATTAGACTCCTATTTCTTTAGTGGAAACTCCTAAGTTAACTATTACCCGATGTCTCGGCTCATAATAATCCTATGATTAATTGACGGTTCTCTAAATATGTCTATTCGAGAATCTTAATCAATAACCACGCATTAACGTTCTAGAGCTTCCCCGAATAAATCCGGCCAACAGCACCCAAAAATCTTTACCTATTTCTAGGAGCAATTTCTCATTTGTTTCGGATGATGTGTTAATTCCCTTTAACCCTAACCTATCTTCTCTCGAACAACTAGATTAGGCAAGATAGCAAGCATATGGTGATCAAGCACATGATTGGAATAAAAGCATGAAATTAACACACAAAGCAATAGGAGAATTAATACAAAAATAACTTCATATATATTGACTCATAAATTTGGCCTTCACATGGCCTTAGTATCACAAATTTAGCTCAATATCAATAATATAAAAGAGCCTAATGTAGTCATATACATAATCATAGACAAGTATGTAATGAAAACTATATACAAACTCCCTATATTGCTTGATCGATGATGTACCCGAGTTAAGAGCTTCAATCCCAAGATAAACCTCCTTCTTAGCCTCTTAGAGTTGATGAAGAATGGCCCAAAACCCAGCAAATCGCCTCCAATCTCCCAGATTTTGAACCCCCTCAAATGAATTGAAAAATCCAATTTTATACTTCCAGAATTCTGGTATCGCGGCACCTGGGCGCGCATCGATCGGCACCTAGGCGCAGCCTACGTGGCGTGTGTTTCTTGGGGCAAAAGCTCAAGGGCGCCCAGGCGTGGAGAATGGAGGAGCCTAGGCGCGGGAGGTGTGGCGCCTAGGCGGGGGCAAAGTGGCGCCTAGGCGTGGCTTTGCGAAGCCTGACTTCTGTCTGCTAGGATCACGCCTGGACGCGGGTAAAGTGACGCCTGGGCGCCTCACTGCGAAGCCTTGAGTAGAGTTGGATAAATGAGTCATCTTTTTGCCCTTTTCTTCGTCCATCGTCGCTTACTACCTAAAATCACTTTACACACATATTAAACGCACAAGTGGCAAGAAATAAACTATATACGGGCCTGAATTGTCACTAAAAAGGCCTAAAAACTCATGCAAAAATGACTCCTATCAACCCCCCCCCCCTCTCCCCCAAACTTATCAATTGCTCGACCACGAGCAAGAAAAGGCATAAGATACGAGATCGTTATCAAACACAGGGAAAACAATAAAAAAAAAACTACCTAACTCACTTTCGTGGAGTACACGGTTGCATTTAGCGGATGCAACAAGCCTTTGAACCCTTGAGTTACCTCAAAGGACGAGTTATAGTCTCGTGAGGGTTTGCAGACGATATACCCACAAAATCGAAAGATTTTCAACCCCGATCAATCAACGCAAATCAATATGATTAATAAAACACATTGGTATGAATTCATTTGTTTAAGCTCAAATTTACATATATATACACGTCACACACTTGCTCATGTTACGCCTTAACATCGAAAAGATCATCCTAAGGGTGTAGTGTAATAAATCTCAAACATTATAGTCGAGTGGCATTCTTACCCCTTTTCAAGCATTAATCCCATATCTATCAACTTTCGATTAGTCACATGCTACTAGAATTGAAGAAAACTTGATAGCCACTAAAAATGCATCACTATAGGCTTTAACTTATGCAACTTTCAACTCAAAACATTAGAGACTAGACCATGTGCAATGTTTGATCCTCTTAGGCTTTCTATGACAGCCTTATAACGAGCTTTATGCCAATAACTCCCAAACCAGACGGCTTTAAGGTATTAAGTGTAGAGACACTCATATGGGCTTAATCGCTCGAGTGTCAAAGGCCACAAAACCAAACTAGGTCCTTATTAATCTTTACACTTGCATTGGCTTGAGCTTAGCTCAAATTAGCATAATAGTACAGTATTCTAGGCATGGTGCTTATCGCCCCCAGTATCTATTAAGCCTGACTTTTACAGTCATACCAATGTTCAACCTCTTTTATTATTGTTAAGCGTACAAAGCTAACATTCTCAACTCATAACACATGTGAAAATTCTAGATTGATATTCCGGGATCACGCCTTTAAGTGTTTCAAAATGGTTACCCACTCAACTCCTCTACCCTCGACTTGTGTGCATATGTGAATCATCTTAAGGTCAATCTAGTCTAATTTAGGGTCCCACAAGCAAGGAACGATGTGTATAGTCATTAAAATCCACATTGATAGAGAAAACATGCCATGTATTCAAATTAACCATTCTCAATGCATCGAGCGAAGGGTTGAAATTCTATCCCAAAAATTTTCAAAATTTCACAAAATTGCACAAGCTTCACATGTAGAGGTACCCCCCCCCCCCAAACTTAACATGAACATTGTCCCCAATGTTCGGAAAAGAAAAGGGTAAAGTACACATCACCATAGGGTTGCTGAAAAGCAAACCCGAGTCCACTAAGGCAATTGAGTCCAAGAGTGGCAACCACGGTGTCAGCCACGATGTCAACTACTACACATTTAAACATATGCTAGCCATCCGAATCATTAAGCATAGGATAGGAACGAGGAAAACACAACGAAACAAGCATAAACTAAAAATTGCATAGATAAAATAACTAGAAGGAAAGCAAAAGAGCATCCAACAGGTAATAATATCCAACAAACCAAACCAAAAGATAAACAAAACTAACAAAACAAGACAGGAAATGGAAAATAAAAGACATGACTACTCCTCAGTTCCAAAACGGTCAATGTTAGGAATTTCATGTTAGATGTTTTGATGATGACAAATAGGACTTCATGTTAGACCCCAAGAAATGTAAAGTATAAAAGCTTTCATAGAACAAATATGTAAGCGCCTGAAAGCTCGTGTTTTTTCACTAGACTTGTATTTTTATAGAGTTTAGACTAAGAATGTGATACTAAATCACTAGAAGACTTCTGCGTGAGTCTACCAAGTGATGAAGTTGAAGATCAAGCGTCTGAAGAAACAGTAAAGATAAAGATTAGTCTCAAGCGTCCATCAAACGCTAAACGACTATCCCGGGTTACGAACTCAGCGCTCAAGATTTGACATGGACCTTAGACCAAGTACTTAACACTAAGTCAATGATAGAATTCTGAGTGAATCTATCAAAGATAAAGTGAAAGGACGAGCGTCTAAAAGATCGGGCAAAAGATTGTGATCTCTTCAAGCGTCTGATTAACAAAGAAGACTACTTTCAAGAAGCCTAAAACTCCAAAGGCTCAAACGCCAAGTTCTCTAAGCGTAACCTGAAGATTCAAACCCAAGTTATCAAAGATGCATGAATCAACGGAAATTATTCCCAAACGGAAATAAAACAAGATGCATCAAAAGTCGGATAAGTGCGATTAAAATATAAGCACAACAACTTATGAGCAAACCATATCTTTGACCTAGATTGTCAGATTTATGAAACCAAGACCATGCCTAACCAATTAAATATACCCAACGTTAGGATTGTCAGAATTCATGGAATGTTTAGGGAAACGAGACTTCAACCGTGTCCAACGGACAAAATATCATAACCATCTATAAATAACCTTTTCAGCAAAAGGGACAACAGGAATAGACATAGAAAAACATCTGGACGTAAAAATAAAAAAAAGAGGGTCCAAAACGTTGTTGAATTGTTTTAAAAAGAGCTTATACACTCCAGAGCCGAAATCCTTTTAAGCTTTCTCAAATACATTCCTAGACAGTCACCCATATCTCAAATCTTTTTTTAAGAAGAACCTACACTACCATTGAGATATCTCCAAGTTGTTTGAACTTTCCAAAAACAAACAAACCCGTGACCAAAACCATCAACACCTTTCATCTGAGTGAGAAAGCTGGTTGACTTACAAGCAATATTTTTGTGTAAAAGAAGCTTGTTGAAGTTGATCTCCATTGGAGCTGAAATCTGTGTGACCAAGGAGTTCCGAGATCAAGGGTAACTTGCACCATTTCTGAGTGAAAGAAGCAAGGGGATAGAAGGTCTTTAGTGGAGCTGAAATCTGTGTGACCAAGGAGTTCCGAGATCATATCCAATCTCCCTCTATCTTGTAGAAGTCTCTATGTGACTCTTCGATAATCATCATAGTGGAAAACCTCCCTGATAAAAGGAGAAGAAGGACGTAGCTGGGATTACATCACCCAGTGAACCTTACAAATATCTTGTGTCATTTACCTCTTTAAGCATTCATTGTTTTACTGCTTTACTATTCATATTGCATACATTCTGATAAAGTTTTAAAACAACTAAGCGACTACTTTCGATTAACAAACTGAACTCTAAGCTATAAAATACTTCCGCTGTGCTAACCCTGATTTAGTGACTAAACTCTACCCTACTTTGGTAAGCGTTGAAATCACCGAGTCTAAGTTAACGTTTCTCAAGCGCCACATCCAGCGCTTAAAGTTTTCCGAGCGTTCAAATACCTCAAAGTGATACGAACTTTCAAAAGTCGAAAAAGACTTCAGGGTCTATTCAACCCTCCCCCTTCTAGACCCTTTCGTATACCACTTGGGACCAACAAATGGTATCAGAGCGGTTGAAGTTGAAACCTAAGCGTTTCCAAGCGTAACTGCTTGTTCAGATCCATTTTTTTTTTTGTCGCTTTAAAATTTTCATGGCATTTTCTAAAGTTCCCAAGTTGACCGAGTCAAATTATGACTCTTGGAAGGTCAAAGCGTTTACTTATTTGTGTTCATGTGATGATGAAATCTGTGATATCATTTCAGATGGGCCAATCAAAATATACAAAGTTATCACCAGAGCGCCCGAAGCCACAGAAGAAACACCTGACGGTTATGTGGAGAAGCCCAAACAAGAATGGTCCACCGATGAGCGTCGACGAGCCAATCTAGACAACGTCGGTCGGAATGCATTATACACAGTCATTGGTGACAATGACCACTTATTCAACAAAGTCAAATCATTCAATACAACTAAAGAAATTTGGGATAAGTTGGCTACTATTTGTGGTGGCTCAGCACAAATAAAGGAAAACAAATTATCAATTGCCAAAGAAAAATTCAACGGCTTCAAGATGCTACCTAATGAGACGCTAGAGCAATTAGACATGAGATTTACAGCTCTTGTCACTGAACTAACATCTCTGGGTATGGAGCTACAAAATCGAGAAACAGTGGTCAAAATCTTTAGAAGTCTCCCAAGCAGATTCCTGATGAAAACAACTGCAATGAGAGAATCAAACAATCTGGACAGCCTAACTCCAGAAGATGCTTCTTCAGAACTCAAAGCATTTGAGTTTGAGCTGAATTCGGCCAGTGATGCAGTAAGTAATCCAGTGATCGAATCTGGAGCGCTAATAGCATCAATCAAAGGAAAATCTATCAAAGAAAAGGACTCGGATGTAAGTGAGGAAGAAGAACTGGCGCTTCTAAACAGATTCAGGAAATTCCTGAAATATGAAAAGAAGGCAAACAGTCCTAAGCACCCAGGACAAAATTCACATCAAGCGTCTCCCCAAATACAACCACAACATCAAGCGCCTCACTATCCTGCGTCTCCCTCCCGAGTGCTAATTCAATATCAAACTCCCTCTCAGCAAGATCTCTCAATGCCTGCAGTGTTAAACCAGCGATCCACAAGATTAACAAACGAACAAAAGATGAAGACCAATCTCTGTTACAACTGCAGGAGACCAGGGCACTTCCAAGTTAATTGCCCATATCCAAATGTGTCTAAACCTACAAAGCAAGATCACACGGATAGAAATCAATTCAGGAGCAATCTAAGACAACAAGGCTTGCTAGCAGAATCAGAACCTCTCTATACTCCTGAAGAGGACTTGGAATCATCAGATGAAAGCAGCGATGATGAACCATCAAAGGATTCAGCATTCATTTGTCTCATGGCAAGAGATAATGAAGCATCTAACGACTTACCATCTGAGGTAACCACTGATCCGCATCATCCTCTTTCTTATGATGAATTACTTGACAAAGTGAAAGAATATTATAATGATTGTCAAGAAGCCGCAAAAATATTTCAAAATCACCTTTACATCATCTCAGCACTCAAAAGCGACAAAGTGACGCTCAAAGCAGAATTGCAAATTCAGCAACAGTGCATTGAGAAAAACCAAGCGCTTGAGAGTGAAATTATTCAATTAAAAGGTGATATTGATATAATAGTCAAGAGAGAAGCTGAATTGATCGCTAAACTTGCTAAATCAGAGCAGCTTATCTCATCATTATCAAAAGCTTCTAGAACGCTAGATAATGTGACTAAAATAACCAGAGCATTTGGTGAAAAGACCGGTTTAGGTTGTGATAAATCTTGTCACAAAATCAAAGCGTCTGCGGTTATATCAACCAACAGAGGAAAAGGTGTAACCTTTGTTGGAGAAAGCTCAAACAGACAAACGCTGAATGAGACTCAGAATATTGGTATTAGACCAAATGAAAAAGCTAACACTGGCCCAGTCAAAAGAAAGACCAAAGTAAATGATTTACAAAAGAAAGTATATCCAAGCGCTCGAAGGGCTAAGGAAAAACCTTCTACAAGTAAATCAAACGCTAAGCGTCTAGCACCAAAAGTGCATCCTAAGCCAATGTCAAGGAAATATCAATGTCAATATTCGCAAAGATCTAGATCATATTATCGACACTATGATAACCATGATTATGACTGTAATTATTGCTATTATCAAGGATATTACCATACACCTAAAGAGCACACACAACACAAACCGAAACCCAAAAAGGCCAATCTTCCCAAAATGAAGACAAGGCAAAAGTGGGTTCCGAAGATTCTAATTCAGACTAACGTTACTAACAAAGAAGGACCCAAAACAAAATGGGTACCTAAAAAGAACTAGAACTGCCCTTTGAATGCAGGTACCTAGAGCCAACACCGATACCTCAATTTGGTACATAGATAGTGGGTCGTCGAGACACATGACTGGAACAAAGGATCTCTTGATCAACTATCGTGCAACCAATGGTCCCCAAGTTATATTCGGTGATAATTCTAAAGTTAAAACTAAAGGTATAGGTATCATGCAAAGGGGGAACATCATGATCAATGATGTATACTATGTTGAGGGTCTTAAACATAATCTCCTAAGCATAAGTCAATTCTGTGATAAAGGCTTTGAAATTAAATTTTCTAGTGACTTGTGCGAGATAATCGATGATAAGACAGGATCTACTAAATTAAAAGGAAGAAGAACAAACAATGTATACTTAGTAGATTGGGATTCAACATTAGATAACAACCCTACATGTTTCGTAGCTAAGAATCAAAACAAATTAGGTTGGTTATGGCACAGAAAAATGAATCACCTCAATTTCAAGACAATCTCTCAATTAATATCTCTAAATCTCGTAGAGGGATTACCTAAAGGTTCCTTTTATAAAGATCGCTTATGTGATGCTTGTCAAATGGGTAAACAAGTTAAATCATCTTTTAAGAAGAAGCTTCATCTATCGACCTCTCGAATACTTGAATTACTACACTTAGATTTGTTTGGTCCTATTCAAATCATGAGCGTTAGTGGTAAAAAGTATTCACTAGTAATAGTCGATGATTTCTCACGCTATACATGGGTAGAATTTTTAGCATCTAAAGATGAAACTAGTGCCAAGCTCACCTCTCTAATACGTCAACTACAAAACTCAAAAGATCTAAAAGTGACAAGAATTAGAAGTGATAGAGGAACTGAATTTACTAACCATATTGTTGAGAAATTTTGTAAAGACTTTGGAATACTTCATGAGTATTCAGCACCTAGAACACATCAACAAAATGGAGTTGCTGAACGACGGAACAGAACGCTTAAAGAAGCCGCTAGGACTATGTTAGCCGAGTCTAAGCTGCCTCAAAGGTTTTGGGCAGAAGCTATCAACACTGCTTGCTACACTCAGAACCGGTGTATGATCAACAAGCAACATGAAAAGACTCCATATGAGTTATGGAAGGGACGTAAGCCGAATGTTTCATACTTTCATATATTTGGTTCAAAATGTTTCATTCATAACAATGGTTCCCAAATCCTAAAGACATTTGATCCTAAAGCAGATGAAGGAATCTTTCTAGGTTACGCCAAAAATGGAAAGAGCTTTCGCATCTTAAATAAGATCAAATCGAAGGTTGAAGAATCCATTCATGTTGTGTTCGATGATGCTAACCAAGAACCGTGTAAGGTAAATATTAATGATGCAGGAATTGAAGATTTATCTCAACAAGCGTCACAAATCAATCTGTGTGATGATAGTGATATTGATGAAGATAATGAAATCATTGTACCTAATCCTAAAACTACTCGTAAAGACATCAACGATGACATTGCAAGGAACGCTGATGATCATGAAGGGAACGTTCATCAAGAGCAAACTCAAACTATAAACACTGAAGCGCCTACGTAAGGAATTGGTCAAGCGCCTGCACAATTTAATCAAGCGTTAGATCAATCTCTTAACCCGTTCCAACCAGACAGAAAATGGCTCAGAGACCATCCACCAGAACTGATTATTGGAGATATTGGAACACCTGTTAGAACAAGAGCCGCTACAATAAATGAGGCCATGTTTGCAAGCTTCCTATCTCAAATGGAACCAAAGAAAGTGGATGAAGCGCTTAACGATCCAAGTTGGATAGAAGCCATGCAAGAAGAGCTAAACCAATTTGAAAGAAATGAGGTATGGACGCTAGTACCAAGACCAACCCACCAAGGGGTCATTGGAACTAGATGGGTCTATAGAAACAAAATGGATGAGAATGGGATTGTGATTAGAAACAAAGCCAGACTCGTAGCTCAGGGATACTGTCAAGAAGAGGGCATCGACTTTGATGAAACATACGCTCCAGTTGCCCGTCTTGAAGCAATCCGCATGTTTCTAGCGTTTGCAGCATTTAACAAATTTACAGTGTATCAAATGGACGTAAAGAGTGCATTTCTGAATGGTAAACTCCAGGAAGAAGTATATGTGGAGCAACCACCAGGATTCATCAACAACCATGGGAAAAGCATGGTTTACAAATTGGACAAGGCACTTTATGGTCTTAAACAAGCACCAAGAGCATGGTATGACACTCTTTCTATCTTCCTTATAGGTAAAGGCTTTTCAAAAGGCAGCGTTGACACAACGTTATTCAAAATTACCCATAATGGAGATATTCTCCTAGTTCAAATCTATGTTGATGGTATTATATTTGGATCTACCAATAAGCGTCTATGTGAGAAATTTTCGAAGATGATGCAAGATCAATTTGAAATGAGCATGATGGGTGAATTAACTTTCTTTCTAGGATTACAAGTTAAACAACTCCCTAATGGCATATTCATAAACCAAACTAAATATACTAGAGATATGATCAAAAAATTTGGTATGGAAAATGCATCACCTTCAAAAATTCCAATGAGCCAAACGCTTAAGCTAGATAGAGATGATAATGGAAAGAAAATTGATATCACTAACTATAGAGGTATTATTGGATCACTTCTTTATCTTACAGCTAGTAGACCTGATATTATGTTCTCAGTATGCATGTGTGCACGATTTCAAGCTGATCCTAGAGAATCACACTTAATTGTTGCTAAAAGGATCCTTAAGTACCTAAAAGGCACACAAAATGTGGGCTTATGGTATCCTAGGGATTCTCCTTTTGAACTAATTGGTTATTCAGATGCAGATTTTGCAGGATGCAAAATAGATAGAAAAAGTACTAGTGGAACATGTCAATTTCTAGGTGATAGACTAATTTCATGGCATAGTAAGAAGCAACACTCCATCGCTACTTCCACCGCTGAAGCTGAGTATGTAGCCGCTGGAAGCTGTTGTGCACAGATCCTTTGGATGAGGCAACAACTTAGAGATTATGGAATAATCCTATATCCAACTCCTATCCATTGTGACAATCAAAGCGCCTTAGCAATGACTCAAAATCCAGTTCTTCACTCTAGAACCAAACACATTGACATTCGCTATCACTTTCTACGTGACCACGTTCAAAAGAAAGATATCTCCATGCACTTCATTGGTACAGAAAAGCAACTGGCAGATATCTTCACCAAAGCGCTTAACGAACAACGTTTTCTCACTTTAAGAAGTGAACTAGGTATGATTGATCTAAATGCTTAATCATTCGAAACATCATACTTTTGTTAGGCATGAAATTTAGGGGGAATTCACTTTATTTTATGTAATTTATGGGGAACCTACATAGGGGGAACCTTAAAAGAGCTAACTATACTTAAGTGAATATGACCAAAAATGTTTTTCCTTGCATCGGTCATACGCACTTAACACCATACACTTAAATCATTTTGACGCTTATTACACACAAATCTTTCTTAGCGTCTGCACTTCTTTCAAAATAAACTAAACGCTTAGCTCTATTCCCAGCTAAAGCGCTTAGTAAAAAGATCCTTTAAAAGCAAGCGTACATTACCCTACGCTAAAACGAGAAAGTGGATTAGTCAATCAATGCAATTAATGCTGACTTGACATTCCTCACCTTTCGCTCAAGAAAACCCCTGGGTACTCATCACGTTTTTCAAAGATGGTTCAGCACATGTACACGCGTCAGTACAACTACCATGTATCTTAGACGTATACAACCAGCGCTGAATATTTTAAATCAAAAGTGAAACACTACTACCAAGACATAATGATACGTACTGGGAAACTGTGACCTCATACACACCCTGAAAAGAATAACTCTATATGTTACAATGACCGCTAAAGTACAAAATGTTACTTGAAAGAGAACCTCAAGATTCTCAAGCGTCAACATAACACTGAATTGTTTCAAGCGTCATTCTGAATAGGTCCAGACGCTTTAACAAATTTTTTGGCGGGTATTTGAATAGTTGTTCAAAATTATGGTTCCCGAACAGTTTTCATAAAATACGTGTCCGCTTTTCATGGGCACACGTATCACTCTCAGTATATCAAAAGTCACTATTTCAAACTTTTGATCGGACGTCAAAATAGTATATGTGGTTGTTACTAAAAGTAACCGTGCTTATTAAATCTAAATTCACGTCCACAGTAGTATTTTAATGGCTGAGATTTATACTCCTCCACGTGTCAACATCTCAACCTTCAAACACAAAAAAAAAATTTCAAATTGTAGTATTTCAAAACACACTCTCTGCAGAACATAATCTCTCTTCTACTCTCTTTCATTCGTACAAGAAAAATCTCTCTCTCTCAAAACAAAATTTTCATTCTTAATCTCTGTCTACTTCTCACTAATGGCACCCAAGAAAGCTACTGCCGGAAACACTGAAGTAGTTGTTAAGGTCACTGAAGGCCTTATAATCGATTGGAAGTTTCTCTATGAAAACCCCCAAATTGATTTAACGGAAGTGATGGACTCTGTAGCAGAGGCTGAGCTTCAGAAATTTCTCACCAAACACTCGTACATGTTTCCTGAAGAACTAGAATTTTTCTGGCGAAATGCTAAATTGTCTGACGATGAGACTACTATCACCTGTTTGTTTCCCGTCCCCAAGACGGAATCAAAGACATTCACTCTGTCTGCGGCCTCTATTGCCCAGAATTTCTCTCTACCTAATGACGGAGCGACTTTAGACACTATCACAGAGGAACAAATTCAAGAAGTCTGGACTCAGATTAGCGCCTACGATGGTGTTCCATACAAACCGTACTTTGAGAAGAAAGATATAGTGAACAGATATCGAGTCCTAGCTGACTTCTGTAGTAAAAACATTGAATGCAGAGTGGGAACCTTTGACAAAATCAACCCAACCCAGTTCCAGATGATGACCGCTATCTTGCTCAAGATAAAAATCAACTGGAGCGCCTACATATCCAGCAGATTCAGAGACAGTCTACGCACTCTAAACAGACCTTATGGCCTAGTTTTGAGTGATCTAATTTTCCGAGCAAAGTGCACCTCTTCAGCAGGAGTCACCGCGACCAATCATAAGTTCTATGGGCCAAGAATCATCAACAATCTCTTCAATCCACCCAAAGTTGGAGGTGCTGCTAGACCTCTCTCTGAGCGCCAAGGTGTATGTGCAGCATCAGATGAGGAGGCTAAGCGCCTAGATCAGGAGAAGGCTAAACGTAATATGAAGCATCCCACTGTCACAAAGAAACGGGCTCCTCGAAAGCCCAAGGCTCAACCTATCAAAAGTGATGAAGAAGACGAGGACTCTATACCCCTCATTAGTCGGAAGGATCTGGAAAAAGTCCTCAAAAATATCGACTTTGGGGAACCAGCAGTTCCACAGACTCAAGCGTCCCCAGCCGAAGGGGTAAATGTGAAGCGTATCTTCAAGAGACGTAAGCGTCCAACTGCTGCCATTTCTTCTGAGGCTACACAAACGACACTAAGCGACCAAGCCATAGCTGCTATTCCGATATCATCCTTTGAACCACCAGTTGATGTCCATCTGGATGTGGATATGGCCCACATCGTGGCCATCGCACATGAAGCTGCCATCGAATCCACAAATCTCGAGCCTGATGAACCTGAAATCCCAGGGGTTCAACCATTGCTTGCATTACCAAGTACAACAGAGGCACGCTCAGAAGGTCAGAGCGATGCTAACGACGTTGTGATTCATCGACATTTCTTCAAGCTGGATCCCTTAAAGACCATCGATCACTCGGTCGATTATTTCCCTCCAGCGCCAGCAGAAACCTTCATACCTACCGGATATAATGAAGAAAGTCTTATCAATGCTGAGAATGATATCGCCAAGCTCATAAAGTTTGATCTGGCTGTACGCAACACTCTATTTAACACAGCCTTAACCCCAGCTGATAAAGCTTATTACACAACCCTTGAACTCAGGAAGACTCCCAAACACATCCCGGCTTCCGTGACTCTCCAAGCACAGAGGCAAGGAGGCAAGACTCCCAGAGCTGATGTTGATTTAGCTTTTATCTAGACTGTGGGACAAGCAAACCCACTGGCTTCGCTCTCAGAGACTACAACATCAGAGTCTATGAGCGTCAGGATAAGCTTGTGAACCCAACGGAAGGGCTACTAAACAGAGAAGGCTATTCTCACTCCCCAACACTGGTAAATAGCATGGAAAACAAGCACTCAGCTAATCCTCTCCTCTTGTGGAAGAATAAAGGAGTACATGCCGGTGAGCGTCCAGCTTCACTGACCGAGATGATTCAACTAGAAGCCGATGCCTATTTTGACTGCGTCTGGAACGCTAACTACCAACCCGACAGGTATCGTTTTGAGTCCATCTGTGATATTCATCACCAAGGATTCCGTGCTATACTTAATGCAGGAACTGAGTACTGCATGACTGAGGTAAAATGGGCTGAAGCTTACATGGGTGACACGTATAAATTTGAAGACTTGGTTAGCACTCCCCATCTGTTCAGAATAGGGATTCATGATAAAAAGACCAAATTTGCACGCTACATGCTAACGCAGCGCCAACATAGACTTGGACCCGTTCTGAAGCTGCCTCTGATCCGCTGTTGGTCCCAAGTGGTATACGAAAGGGTCTAGAAGTGGGGGGGGTTGAATAGACCCTGAAGTCTTTTTCGACTTCTTAAAAATTCGTATCACTTTGAAATATTTGAACGCTTGACAAGTTTAAGCGCTGGATGTGGCGCTTGAGAAACGTTAACTTAGACTCGGTGATTTCAACGCTTACCAAAGTAGGGCAGAGTTTAGTCACTAAATCAGGGTTAGCACAGCGGAAATGTTTTATAGCTTAGCGTTCGTTTTAACCAATTAGTCGCTTATTAGTTTTAAATGCCTTTTCAAGATATAATATGACAGTATAATGTAAGACAATAAAACAGTAAATGACACAAAATATTTGTAAGGTTCACTGGGTGATGTAATCCCAGCTACGTCCTTCTTCTCCTTTTATCAGGGAGGTTTTTCCACTATGATGATTATCGAAGAGTCACACAGAGACTTCTACAAGATAGAGGGAGATTGGATATGATCTTGGAACTCCTTGGTCACACAGATTTCAGCTCCACTAAAGATCTTCTATTCCCTTGCTTCTTTCACTCAGAAATGGTGCAAGTTACTTTTGATCTCGGAACTCCTTGATCACACAGATTTCAGCTCCAATAGAGATCAACTTCAATAAGCTTCTTTTACGCAAAAATACTGCTTGCAAGTCAACCAGCTTTCTCACTCAGATGAAAGGTGTTGATGGTTTTGGTCACGGGTTTGTTTGTTTTTGGAAAGTTCAAACAACTTGAGGATATCTCAATGGTAGTATATGTTCTTCTTAAAAAGAGATTTGAGATATGGGTGACTGTCTCTAAAATATTTGTAAAAAGCTTATATGAATATTTGGCTATGATTTTTAGTAAGCTTTTCTTTCAACAAGGTAGGTATTTTTGTGTGTGTCACTTTCTCATCATCTTACTTGTTTGTTGAAAGAGCTATTTATAAGGTATTGGTAGTTTTTGTCCGTTTGACTCGGTTGGAGTCTCGTTTCCCCAAACATTCCTTGAGTTCAGACATTTCTAACTTTGGGTATATTTAATTGGTTGGGCATGGTCTTGGTTTCATAAACCTGACAGTCTAGGTCAAAGATATGGCTTGCCCATAAGTTATAGTGCTTATATTTTAATAGCACTTATCCGACTTTTAATGCATCTTGTTTTATTTCCGTTGGAAATAATTCGTCCGTTTGATTCATGCATTTTTTTAGTCTTTGGATGGTTTGGGGTCTAAATTTTTTAGGTTACGTTCTTTGTAGGTTGTGTTGGTTTAACCTTTTATTTGGACGCTTGCTGAAGAGAATAGTTATTCTTGTGTATCAGACGCTTGGACTGATCCTGACTTTCTTTTCTTTATTTCAGACGCTTACTCTTCAATCTTGTCTTGATGGTCTCACTGAAAATTTCGTCATTTCACTTGATGTTGAGTATTCGGCCTGAGTTATCCATTCGTAGTTTGAGCACTGGGATAATCCCTAAAGCGTTTGACAGACGCTTCAAGATATCTTTATCCATTGTAGCTTTAGACGCTTGATCTTCACCTTCATCACTTGGTAGACTCACCCAGAATTTTCCTAAGTGTTTTAGTGTCACATACTTAGTCTAAGGAATTCTACAAAGATAAATACTATAAGCCTAAGATAAATAAGCTTTCAGGTACTTATACATAACATTCTATGAAAGCTTTCACACTTTTCGGAGTCTAACAGAAAGTCCTATTTGTCATCATCAAAACATCTAATATGAAATTCCTAACAATTTCCCCCTTTTTGATGATGGCAATACTTATTTGGTTCAAGTGTTAGATACCTGAAGGTTAGCGTAAATTAGTAAGTTAGTTTGAGCTTTAACGAGATGTTTCAGCTGTAAAATGCATTTTATATATATATTTCATAGTGCAGGCATTTTACAACTACAAAGAGAGAGGCACAAGTAAAAATTAAGATCGTGGCTTGATCTTGTATCTCTTAGTCATTTCAGCACGGATTGCTTCAGTTATCTGATCTTCTAACGTCATCATTGCCGCATGATCTTTACTGATTATGTGCTTGTTTTCTTGAACTTGTCGTGCCTTAAAGGCAATGAAGTGTTTATCCCATTCCTCTGGACTGATGCCTATGTATCGTAGGCAAATTCTGAAGGTTTGGTCGAAGTCAGACATTTTTCTTTCTGAGGCTAATACTGCTGGATCAGTTGGTTCTGGAATTGATGCTCTGAGAAGAGGAATGTCAAACTGTTCAAGCAGTGCTCTTGAAGGCAACGGAAGAGTTGGATAGAGCACTCTGGGGGTTTCTTTCTTGTTGGACGCTTCAACCGATGTGGTTACCCAAGAGGGATAGGGATACCTTGGTTCTGCACTCAGTGTGATAGAAGTATCAACGTGTTGACGCTTGGATAGTGGAGGAGGAGCTTGATCTTTAGATGTTGACGATTTCCTCTTTTCTCCCTTCTTTTCCCCCTTATTGCCATCATCAGTCTGTATGAAATGCTGAGTAAGAAGACTGACTTGAGCAGCAATCTGAGCGACAGAGGCCTCAAGAGTGGTTAGATGCTGGTCGAAATGTTCTTTCATAACCAGGAGTTGAGCTTGATTAGCGTCTGTGAGAGAGGTCTCGAGAGCCGTGAATCTATCTTGTAGATCATTGGTTAAAGCCACATGACTTGCCTGAGTAGCGGTAGATAGTTGCTGTATTTGAGTGAGGCATTCAGCCATGGACGGTTGAGCGTGTGGAAGTGCAGGGCGGACTTGAGGCTTAAAACGAGATGTGTGTTTGAGAGATTCAATAGTTACTTGATTAGTAGGATCAAATACTGTTCCTCGAAGCTCTGGAGCAGTGTTGGACTCGGTGGAGGCAGTAGAGTCGGATTCAGTTGGACTGGGAGAATGAGGCGCTTGAGGTAACTCTAATAGGCGCTCAGGAGCAGTTAACAGTTCAGCGGGTGCTGCAGGAAAGGCTGATTCTGTTCGGCTAAAGTCCGTAAACCGAAAGTCCAAGCTGGCAAACGGTTCATCTGCATATGGATACGTAGCAGTCTGCAGGAGTTCATTCAAATGTAGAGTGGGGAGATGAGTACCTTGAATGAACGTTCTGATAGGACTATCCAGTGCCCGGATATACAGTGGCCCGAGGATATCTAGCACATGAGTGGGAAAGAGTTTGGAGGGCGCTTTGCAGATAGAGAATAAGGCATCTGGGCAATAGTGTTGTGAGAAGCCAATTAGCCGATCTGTTGGGAGAGTCTTCGGTTTCCGAGAGGCGGGAACGCGGAGCTGGTAATACTCTTCCAAGTATGGGTAGATGGCTGAAGCAAGCGCTTGAGATCTTTCTAGTAGCGATAAACCAAAATCATAGTGACTGGAGACTTCTTGTCGAATAGACGGAAGTAGTGGATATCCTCTGAAAGAATTGATCCGAGAGCCATCCCATTGTCGCAGATTGTCTGTGAAGATGTTGTCGAATAGAGAGACTGGAGGCATAATTGCCATCATGAGAGCAAAGTTGTCTTCACATTGGCTAGGGGTGCAGTTCAGACAGGACATGGGAGAGGAACCGCTGGTGGACGCTTGATCATCAAAGCGTAGAGAAGAGTTGGCCAGTTTGTGCAACGCTTGTCTTAAGCGGTGTTCAGGTTGATGGCGGATCAGAGGCAGCTTCAGAACGGGTCCAAGTCTACGCTGGCGCTGCGTCAGCATGTAGCGTGCAAATTTGGTCCTTTTATCATGAATCCCTAGTCTGAACAGATGGGGAGCACTAACCAAGTCTTCAAATTTATACTTGTCACCCATGTAAGCTTCAGCCCATCGTATCTCAGTCATACAATACTCAGTTCCTGCATTAAGTATAGCACGAAACCCTTGGTGATGAATATCACAGATGGATTCAAAACGATACCTGTCGGGTTGGTAGTTAGCGTTCCAGACGCAGTCAAAATATGCATCGGTTTCAAGTTGAATCATCTCGGTCAGGGATGCTGGACGCTCACCGGCATGTACTCCTTTATTCTTCCACAGGAGGAGAGGATTAGCTGAGTTCTTGTTTTCCTCGCTTTTGACCAGTGTTAGAGAGTGAGAATATCCTTCTCTGTTTAGCAGTTCTTCCGTTGGGTTCAGAAGCTGATCCTGACGCTCATAGACTCTGATGTTGTAGTCACGGAGAGCGAAGCCAGTGGGTTTGCTTGTCCCACAATCCAGATAATAAGCTAAGTCAACATCAGCTCTAGGAGTCGTGCCTCCTTGCCGCTGAGCTTGGAGAGTGACAGAAGCCGGTATGTGTGTGGGAGTCTTTCCGAGTTCAAGCGCTTTGTAGTAAGCTTCATCAGCTGGAGTGGAGGCTGTATTAAAGAGAGTGTTGCGTACAGCCAGATCAAACTTTATGAGCTTGGCGATATCATTTTCGGCATTGATAAGACTTTCTTCATTGTAACCTGCAGGTATGAAGTTTTCTGTGGGCGCTGGAGGCAAATAATCGACTGAGTGATCGATAGTCTTTGAGGGATCCAGCTTGAAGAAGTGTCGATGGATCACAACGTCGTTAGCATCGCTCTGACCTTCTGAGCGTGCCTCTGTTGTACTAGGTAATGCAAGCAATGGTTGAGCCCCTGGGATTTCAGGTTCATCCGGCTCGAGATTTGTAGATTCAATGGCGGCTTCATGTGCGATGGCCACAATTTGGGTCATATCAACATCCAGATGGACATCAACTGGTGGTTCGGAGGATGATATCGGGACAGCAGCTATGGCTTGATCTCTTTGTGTAGTCTCAGAAGAGATGGCAGCAGTTGGACGCTTACGCTTTTTGAAGATACGCTTCACATTTATACCTTCGGCGGGGAACGCTTGAGTCTGTGGAACTGCAGGTTCTTCAAAGTCAATATTCTTGAGAACCTTTTCCAGATCTTTCCGACTAATGAGGGGTATAGAATCCTCGTCATCTTCATCGTTTTTAATAGGTTGAGCCTTGGGCTTTCGAGGAGCCCGTTTCTTGGTGACAGTGGGACGCTTCACAGTACGTTTGGCTTTCTCCTGATCTGGACGCTCAGCCTCCTCATCTGACGCTGCGCGGACAACTTGGCGCTCAGAGAGAGGCTTAGCAGCACCTCCAACTTTGGGTGGATTGAAGAGATTATTGATGATTCTTGGCCCATAGAACTTATGCTTGGCCACGGTGACTCCTGCTGAAGAGGTGCACTCTGCTCGAAAGAGTAGATCACTTAAAACTAGACCATAAGGTCTGTTTGAAGTGCGTAAACTGTCTCTAAACCTGCTGAATATATAAGCGCTCCAGTTGATCTTTATCTTGAGTAGGATGGCAGTCATCATCCGGAACTGGGTTGGGTTGATTTTGTCGAAGGTTCCCACTCTGCATTCGATGTTTTTACTGCAGAAATCAGCCAAGACTCGATACCTGTTCACTATATCCTTCTTTTCAAAGTACGGTTTGTATGGAACATCATCGTAAGCGCTAATCTGAGTCCAGACTTCTTGAATTTGTTCTTCAGTGATAGTGTCTAAAGTGGTTCCAGCATTAGGTAGAGAGAAATTCTGGGCAATGGAGGCCGCAGAGAGAGTGAACGTCTTTGATTCCTTCTTGGAGACAGGAAACAAGCACGTGATGGAAGTCTCATCGTCAGACAGTCGAGCATTTCTCCAGAAAAATTCTAGTTCTTCAGGAAACATATATGAGTATTTCGTGAGAAATTTCTGAAGCCCAGCCTCTGCTACAGAATCCATTATTTCCGTTAAATCAATTTGGGGGTTTTCATAGAGAAACTTCCAATCAACTATAAGGCCTTCAGTGATCTTGACAATAACTTCAGGGGTTCCAGCAGTAGCTTTCTTGGGTGCCATGAGTGAGCAGTAGACAAAGATTACGAAGAAAAATTTTTCGGTTTTGAAAAAGAGAGAGACTTGTTTTTGCACAAATGGAATAGAGTATAAAAGTGTTTGTGTTCTGCAGAAACTTCAATTTGAATGTTCGGTGTGTTTGAAGTTTGAGATGTTGACACGTGGAGGAGTATAAATCTCAGCCATTAAAATATAACTGTGGACGTGAATTTAGATTAAACAGGCACGGTTTCTTTTAGTAACTGCCACATATACTATTTTGAAGTCCGTTTAAAAGTTTAAAACAGAGACTGAGAGTGATGCGTGTGCCCATGAAAAGCGGATACGTTCTTTATGAAAACTGTTCGGGAATCATAATTTTGAACACTATTTAAATGCCCGCCAAAAATTTGTTAAAGCGTCCGGACTTAGTCAGAATGACGCTTGAAACAATTGAGTGTTATGTGGACGCTTGAAAATCTTAGGAGTCTCTTTCAAGTAACAGGTTGTGCTTTAGCGCTCATTGTAACATATAAAGTTATTCCTTTCAGGGTGTATATGAGGACACAGTTTCCCAGTACTTATCATTAGGTCTTGGTAGTAGTGTTTTACTTTTGGTTTAAAATATTCAGCGCCGGTTGTACTCGTCTAAGATACATGGTAATAGTACTGACGCGTGTACATGTGCTGAACCATCTTTGAAAAACGTGATGAGTACCCATGGGTTTTCTTGAGCGAAGGGTGAGGAATGTCAAGTCAGCATTAATTGCATTGATTGACTAATCCACTTTCTCGTTTTAGCGTAGGGTAATGTACGCTTGCTTTTAAAAAGGGTCTTTTTACTAACTGCTTTTAGCCGGGAATAAAGCTAAGCGTTTAGTTTATTTTGAAAGAAGTGCAGACGCTAAGACAGATTTGTGTAATAAGCGTCAAAAAGGTTTTAAGTGTATGGTGCTAAGTGCGTATGACCGATGCAAGGGAAAACATTTTTGGTCATATTCACTTAGGTATTGTTAGCTCTTTTAAGGTTCCCCCTATGTAGGTTCCCCATAAATTTCATAACATACATTGAATTCCCCCTAAATTTCATGCCTAACAAAAGTATGATGTTTCGAATGATTAAGCATTTAGATCAATCATACCTAGTTCACTTCATAAAGTGAGAAAACGTTGTTCGTTAAGCGCTTTAGTGAAGATATCTGCCAGTTGCTTTTCTGTATTAATGAAGTGCATGGAGATATCTTTCTTTTGAACATGGTCACGTAGAAAGTGATAGCGAATGTCAATGTGTTTGGTTCTAGAGTGAAGAACTGGATTTTGAGACATTGCTAAGGCGCTTTGATTGTCACAATGGATAGGAGTTGGATCTAGGATTATTCCATAATCTCTAAGTTGTTGCCTCATCCAAAGGATCTGTGCACAACAGCTTCCAGCGGCTACATACTCAGCCTCAGCGGTGGAAGTAGCAATGGACTGTTGCTTCTTACTATGCCATGAAATTAGTCTATCACCTAGAAATTGACATGTTCCACTAGTACTTTTTCTATCTATTTGCATCCTGCAAAATCTGCATCTGAATAACCGATTAGTTCAAAAGGAGAATCCCTAGGATACCATAAGCCCACATTTTGTGTGCCTTTTAGGTACTTAAGGATTCTTTTAGCAGCAATTAAGTGTGATTCTCTAGGATCAGCTTGAAAACGTGCACACATGCATACTGAGAACATAATATCGGGTCTACTAGCTGTAAGATAAAGAAGTGATCCAATAATACCTCTATAGTTAGTGATATCAATTTTCTTTCCATTATCGTCTCTATCTAGCTTAAGCGTCTGGCTCATTGGAATTTTTGAAGGATGATGCATTTTCCATACCAAATTTCTTGATCATATCTCTAGTATATTTAGTTTGATTTATGAATATGCCATTAGGGAGTTGTTTAACTTGTAATCCTAGGAAGAAAGTTAATTCACCCATCATGCTCATTTCAAATTGATCTTGCATCATTTTCGAAAATTTCTCACATAGACGCTTATTGGTAGATCCAAATATAATATCATCAACATAAATTTGAACTAGGAGAATATCGTCATTATGGGTAATTTTGAATAACGTTGTGTCAACGCTGCCTTTTGAAAAGCCTTTACCTATAAGGAAGATAGAGAGAGTGTCATACCATGCTCGTGGTGCTTGTTTAAGACCATAGAGTGCCTTGTCCAATTTGTAAACCATGCTTTTCCCATGGTTGTTGATGAATCCTGGTGGTTGCTCCACATATACTTCTTCTTGGAGTTTACCATTCAGAAATGCACTCTTTACGTCCATTTGATACACTGTAAATTTGTTAAATGCTGCAAACGCTAGAAACATGCGGATTGCTTCAAGTCGGGCAACTGGAGCGTATGTTTCATCAAAGTCGATGCCCTCTTCTTGACAGTATCCCTGAGCTACGAGTCTGGCTTTGTTTCTAATCACAATTCCATTCTCATCCATTTTGTTTCTATAGACCCATCTAGTTCCAATGACCCCTTGGTGGGTTGGTCTTGGTACTAGCGTCCATACCTTATTTCTTTCAAATTGGTTTAGCTCTTCTTGCATGGCTTCTATCCAACTTGGATCGTTAAGCGCTTCATCCACTTTTTTTTGGTTCCATTTGAGATAGGAAGCTTGCAAACATGGCCTCATTTATTGTAGCGGCTCTCGTTCTAACGGGTGCTCCAATATCTCCAATAATTAGTTCTGGTGGATGGTCTCTGAGCCATTTTCTGTCTGGTTGGAACGAGTTAAGAGATTGATCTAACGTTTGATTAAACTGTGTAGGCGCTTGACCAATTCCTTGCGTAGGCGCTTCAGTGTTTGTAGATTGAATTTGCTCTTGATGAACATACCCTTCATGATCGTCAGCGTTTCTTGCAATGTCATCGTTGATGTCTTTACGAGTAGTCTTAGGATTAGGTATAATGATTTCATTATCTTCATCAATATCACTATCATCACACAGATTGATTTGTGACGCTTGTTGAGATAAATCTTCAATTCCTGCATCATTAATATTAACCTTACTCGGTTCTTGGTTAGCATCATCAAACACAACATGAATGGATTCTTCAACCTTCGATTTGATCTTATTTAAGATGCGAAAGCTCTTTCCATTTTTGGCGTATCCTAGAAAGATTCCTTCATCTGCTTTAGGATCAAATGTCTTTAGGCTTTGAGAACCATTGTTATGAATGAAACATTTTGAGCCAAATACATGAAAGTATGAAACATTCGGCTTACGTCCCTTCCATAACTCATATGGAGTCTTTTCATGTTGCTTGTTGATCATACACCGGTTCTGAGTGTAGCAAGCAGTGTTAACAGCTTCGGCCCACAACCTTTGAGGCAGCTTGGATTCGGCTAACATAGTCCTAGCGGCTTCTTTAAGCGTTCTGTTCCGCCGTTCAGCAACTCCATTTTGTTGAGGTGTTCTAGGTGCTGAATACTCATGAAGTATTCCAAAGTCTTTACAAAATTTCTCAACAATATGGTTAGTAAATTCAGTTCCTCTATCACTTCTAATTCTTGTTACTTTTAGATCTTTTGAGTTTTGTAGTTGACGAATTAGAGAGGTGAGCTTGGCACTAGTTTCATCTTTAGATGCTAGAAATTCTACCCATGTATAGCGTGAAAAATCATCAACTATTACTAGTGAATACTTTTTACCACTAACGCTCATGATTTGAATAGGACCAAACAAATCTAAATGTAGTAATTCAAGTATTCGAGAGGTCGATAGATGAAGCTTCTTCTTAAAGGATGATTTAACTTGTTTACCCATTTGACAAGCATCGCATAAGCGATCTTTATTAAAGGAACCTTTAGGTAATCCCTCTATGAGATTTAGAGATATTAATTGAGAGATTGTTTTGAAATTGAGGTGATTCATTTTTCTGTGCCATAACCAACCTAATTCGTTTTGATTCTTAGCTACGAAGCATGTAGGGTTGTTATCTAATGTTGAATCCCAATCTACTAAGTATACATTGTTTGTTCTTCTTCCTTTTAATTTGGTAGATCCTGTCTTAACATCGATTATCTCGCACAAGTCACTAGAAAATTTAATTTCAAAGCCTTTATCACAAAATTGACTTATGCTTAGGAGATTATGTTTAAGACCCTCGACATAGTATACATCATTGATCATGATGTTCCCCCTATGCATGATACCTATACCTTTAGTTTTACCTTTAGAATTATCACCGAATATAACTTGAGGACCATTGGTTGCACGATAGTTGATCAAGAGGTCCTTTGATCCAGTCATGTGTCTCGATGATCCACTATCTATGTACCATACTGAAGCGTAGGTGTTGGCTCTAGGTACCTGCATTCAAAAGGGCAGATCTAATTTCCTTTAGGTACCCATTTTGTTTTGGGTCCTTCTTTGTTAGTGACGTGAATTAGATTTTTCGGAACCCATATTTGCCTTATCTTCACTACAGGAGAAAGGATTGGCCTTCTTGGGTTTCGTTTTGAGTTGCATACTTTTTCTAGATGTATAGAAATATCCTTGATTATAGTGATAATCATAATCGTATTCACAATTTCATAGTGTTGATAATATGAACTGGATTGTTTTGGATATGGACGTTTGATTCTGTTTGGTACTGGCTTAGGATGCACTTTTGGTGCGGGACGCTTAACGTTTGATTCACTGGCAGAGAATATCTCCTTAGCTTTTTGAGCGTTTGGATATATTTTCTTTTGTGAGACGTTCACTTTGGTCTTTCCTTTGCCTGAGTCAATGTTGACTTTATCATAACTTTTGTACCAGTATTTGTTGATTCATTCAGCGTTTGTCTGATTGAACTTTCTTCAACAAGATTACACCTTTTCCTTTGTTGATTGTTGTAACATTGGACGCTTTGGCTTTAAACTGATTTTATCAAAACCTAGACCGTCTTTTCACCAAATGCCCTGGTTACTTTAGTCACATTATCTAGCGTTCTAGACGCTTTTGATAATGAGGAGATAAGCTGCTCTGATTTGGCAAGTTTAGCGACCATTTCAGCTTCTCTTTTGACTATTATATCAAGATCACCTTTTAGCTGAGTAATTTCACTCTCGAGTGATTGGTTTTTCTCAATGCACTGTTGCTGAATTTGCAACTCTGCTTTGAGCGTTAGGTTATCACTTCTGAGTGCTGAAATAATACGATGGTGATTTGGAATAATTGGGTGGCATCTTGACAATCTGTATATTATTTCTTTACTTTGTCAAGTAATTCATCATAAGAGAGAGGATGATACAGATCAGTGGTTACCTCAGATGGTACGTCGTTAGATGCTTCATTTCTCTTGCCATGAGACAAATGAATGCTGAGTCCTTTGATGGTTCATCATCGCTGCTTTCATCTGATGATTCCAAGTCCTCTTCAGGCGTATAGAGGTTCTGATTCTGCTAGCAAGCCTTGTTGTCTCAGGTTGCTCCTGAATTGGTTTCTATCCGTGTGATCTTGCTTTGTAGGTTTAGACACATTTGGATATGGGCAATTAACTTGGAAATGCCCTGGTCTCCTGCAGTTGTAACAAAGATTGGTCTTCATCTTTTGTTCGTTTGTTAATCTTGTGGATCGTTGGTTTAACGCTGCAGGCGCTGAGAGATCTTGCTGAGAAGGAGTTTGATATTGAATTGGGCTAGGGAGGAGGACGCAGGATAGTGAGGCGTTTGATATTGTGGTTGTATTTGAGGAAGCGCTTGATATGAACTTTGTCCTGGGTGCTTAGGACTGTTTCCCTTCTTTTCATATTTCAGGAATTTCCTGAATCTATTTAGAAGCGCCAGTTCTTCTTCCTCACTTATGTCCGAACCTTTTTCTTTGATAGGTTTTCCTTTGATTGATGCCATTAGCGCTCCAGATTCGATTACTGGATTACTTACTGCATCACTGGCCGAATTCAGCTCAAACTCAAACGCTTTGAGTTCTGAAAAAGCATCTTCTGGAGTTAGGCTGTCCAGATTGTTTGATTCTCTCATTGCAGTTGTTTTCATCAGGAATTTGCTTGGAAGACTTCTAAAGATTTTGACCACTGTTTCTCGATTTTGTAGCTCCATACCCAGAGATTTAGTTCAGTGACAAGGGCTGTAAACCTCATGTCTAATTGCTCTAGCGTCTCATTAGGTAGCATCTTGAAGCCGTTGAATTTTTCTTTGGCAATTGATAATTTGTTTTCCTTTATTTGTGCTGAGCCCCCACAAATAGTAGCCAACTTATCCCAAATTTCTTTAGTTGTATTGCATGATTTGACTTTGTTGAATAAGTTGTCATTGTCACCAATGGCTGTGTATAATGCATTTCGACCGACATTGTCCAGATTGGCTCGTCGACGCTCATCGGTGGACCATTCTTGTTTGGCTTCTCCACATACCCGTCAGGTGTTTCTCCTGTGGCTTCGGGCGCTCTGGTGATAACTTTGTATATTTTGATTGGCCCATCTGAAATGATATCGCACATTTCATCATCACATGAACACAAATAAGTAAACGCTTTGACCTTCCAAGAGTCATAATTTGACTCGGTCAACTTGGGAACTTTAGAAAATGCCATGAAGAATTTTAAAGTATTTTGAAGCGACTATATTAAAAAGATGGATCTGAACAAGCAGTTACGCTGGAAACGCTTAGGTTTCAACTTCAACCGCTCTGATACCACTTGTTGGTCCCAAGTGGTATACGAAAGGGTCTAGAAGGGGGGGTTGAATAGACCCTGAAGTCTTTTTCGACTTCTTAAAAATTCGTATCACTTTGAATATTTGAACGCTTGACAAGTTTAAGCGCTGGATGTGGCGCTTGAGAAACGTTAACTTAGACTCGGTGATTTCAACGCTTACCAAAGTAGGGCAGAGTTTAGTCACTAAATCAGGTTAGCACAGCGGAATGTTTTATAGCTTAGCGTTCGTTTTAACCATTAGTCGCTTATTAGTTTTAAATGCCTTTCAAGATATAAATGACAGTATAATGTAAGACATAAAACAGTAAATGACACAAAATATTTGTAAGGTTCACTGGGTGATGTAATCCCACTACGTCCTTCTTCTCCTTTTATCAGGGAGGTTTTTCCACTATGATGATTATCGAAGAGTCACACAGAGACTTCTACAAGATAGAGGGAGATTGGATATGATCTTGGAACTCCTTGGTCACACAGATTTCAGCTCCACTAAAGATCTTCTATTCCCTTGCTTCTTTCACTCAGAAATGGTGCAAGTTACTTTTGATCTCGGAACTCCTTGGTCACACAGATTTCAGCTCCAATAGAGATCAACTTCAACAAGCTTCTTTTACACAAAAATACTGCTTGCAAGTCAACCAGCTTCTCACTCAGATGAAAGGTGTTGATGGTTTTGGTCACGGGTTTGTTTGTTTTTGGAAAGTTCAAACAACTTGAGGATATCTCAATGGTAGTATGTTTCTTCTTAAAAGAGATTTGAGATATGGGTGACTGTCTCTAGAATATTTGTAAAAGCTTATATGAATATTTGGCTATGATTTTTAGTAAGCTTTTCTTTCAACAAGGTAGGTATTTTTTGTGTTGTCACTTTCTCATCATTTTACTTGTTTGTTGAAAGAGCTATTTATAAGGTATTGGTGGTTTTTGTCCGTTTGACTCGTTGGAGTCTCGTTTCCCCAAACATTCCTTGAGTTCAGACATTTCTAACTTTGGGTATATTTATTGTTAGGCATGGTCTTGGTTTCATAAACCTGACAGTCTAGGTCAAAGATATGCTTGCCCATAAGTTATAGTGCTTATTTTAATAGCACTTATCCGACTTTTAATGCATCTTGTTTTATTTCCGTTGAAAATAATTCGTCCGTTTGATTCATGCATTTTTTAAGTCTTTGGATGGTTTTGGGTCTAATTTTTTTAGGTTACGTTCTTTGTAGTTTGTTGGTTTAACCTTTTTTTGGACGCTTGCTGAAGAGAATAGTTATTCTTGTGTATCAGACCGCTTGGACTGATCCTGACTTTCTTTTCTTTATTTCAGACGCTTACTCTTCAATCTTGTCTTGATGGTCTCACTGAAAATTTCGTCATTTCACTTGATGTTGAGTATTCGGCCTGAGTTATCCATTCGTAGTTTGAGCACTGGGATAATCCCTAAAGCGTTTGACAGACGCTTCAAGATATCTTTATCCATTGTAGCTTTAGACGCTTGATCTTCACCTTCATCACTTGGTAGACTCACCCAGAATTTTCCTAAGTGTTTTAGTATCACATACTTAGTCTAGGAATTCTACAAAGATAATACTATAAGCCTAAGATAAATAAGCTTTCAGGTACTTATACATAACATTCTATGAAAGCTTTCACACTTTTCGGAGTCTAACAGAAAGTCCTATTTGTCATCATCAAAACATCTAATATGAAATTCCTAACATCCGCCATCAACCTGAACACCGCTTAAGACAGCGTTGCAAAACTGGCCAACTCTTCTCTACGCTTTGCTGATCAGCGTCCACAGCGTTCTTCTCCCCTGTCCTGTCTGAACTTCACCCCTAGCCACTGTGAAGACACTTTTTCTCATGATGACAATTATGCCTCCAGTCTCCCTATTCGACAAATCTTCACAGAAAATCTGCGACAGTGGAATGCCTCGTCTCAATCCCCTCAGAGGATATCCACTTCTTCCGTCTATTCGACAAGAAGTCTTAAGTCACTATGATTTATCTTGTCGCTGCTGGAAAGAACTCAAGCGCTTGCTTCAGCCATCTACCATACTTGGAGAGTAGTGCAGCTCAGGCTCTACGTCCCGACTCTCGGAAACGAAGACTCTCCAACAGAAGCGGCTAATTGGCTTCTCCCCACATTATTGCCTTATTCTCCATCTGCCAAGCGCCCTCCAAATCTTTCCCACTCATTGCTGGATATCCTCGGGCCCAATGTATATCAGGGCCCTGGATAGTCCTATCAAACGTTCATTCAAGGTACTTATTCC